>OX104071.1:51325892-51389648 GCA_944474145.2 Dicrocoelium dendriticum
GCAGGAACGACGTTAGGTGGGCTGCAGGCCCGTGCGAAGTGTTCATCGATAAACTGCGCAATAAATCGATCAGGTGCCAGCCTTTCATCGGCCGGCTTAAATCCAACTTCGTGTAATCCTCCACAAGCTCTTTTGGTGCTCCAGCAGCTGTCCTGTATGTACAGTAATGCTCAAAGTCTACTTAACAAAATACCCGAACTGCGACTACGTCAAAGGTCCAAATCCTGTGACCTCGTCGCTATAACGGAGACGTGGTTGCGCCCGGATATCACAGACACGGAGGTCGAGCTACCAGGCATGTCCGTCGTTCGGCGCGATCGATCCAGTAAAGGGGGGCGGGGTGGCTCTGTACTACCGCAGTGACCTCCAATGTGAGCCCATAGAAGACGTGTACAGTAACGTGCAGGATACTCTTTGGTGTCGGCTGCGTTTAACAGGCAACGACGTCTGTCTGGTGGCGGTCGTTATATCGACCTCCATCCTCTACAACCCGAGATGGACTTCAACCTCGCGTCTGCGTTGAGGCTTGTGATCAACAGGAGATACAGCCATATTCTTATCGCTGGTGACTTCAATATCCACGCTCTGGATGCCCAAGCAACACCTACGGAACAGTTCAAAGCGGATCTACAAGACCTTGTCTCCAGTTTTCCGCTTTATGGCCATATCGACAATCCCACCAGATTCAGAGCAGCAGAAAGGCCGTCCATCCTGGACCGCATATTTACCAACGAAGAACTCATGGTCGAGAAAGTAATCATCGACGCTCCTTTGGGTTGCAGCGATCATGCAGTTTTACTCTTCGATTATATATGCTACGCAGAATACCCTGCGGATACTACACGGGAAAGCCGAGTTATCATACGGTACGATGAGCTGGCTCGACTTGCAGAGACAGCCAACTGGAACTTTCTGACAGACGAAGTACCGACAATCGCATGGCCACATTTCGTCAACCAATTTAGCACTCTCGTCGAAGAGGCATCCGAAACTAAGGTTGTCCACTCGAAGAAGACTGTTTCATTTGTGCGAAGTAGGACACGGAAATGTATGGCAGTGAGGAACTCGGCCTGGCGTATCTATAAGGAACACCCGAGCACGGAGAGCTGGACGGCCTATGCAATTCAACGTAATCATTGCACTCAACTCGTTCGTGAGGATAAACTGACATACCAGCAGCATCTGACGGAGCGCATGGTTTCGAATCATAAGCTGCTCTACCAACATGTAAACAACCTGCGCAAGGTGAAACGGGGAATCCCTCCTCTTCAAACGCCAGATGGCATGACGCTGACTACGGAGGATGCGGCGAACGCCTTGCGGCTGCAATATGCTTCGAACTTTCAATGCATTCCTTGGTCATCTGTTCCTTTGTCAGCAGCTGTTATACAACCAAAACTTACGCACATAACTTTCACGGCGGGGATGGTATTAAAGAAGTTGTTGTGTATGCGTAAGCACAGCTCTCCTGGAATCGACAACATTCACCCTAAGTCCCTTGCGGTAATGGGAGAAAGTTTAGCAGAGCCTCTGGCACGATTCTTCCAACGCTGCTTCGATCAGATGTATGTACCCGAGATGTGGAAATGTGGGATCATAACCCCAATTCACAAGGGCGGTAGCCGTTCTGATCCAGCCAACTACCGTCCTGTAACCCTTCTCCCGGTCCTGTCGAAGGTTATGGAAGCTATTGTTGCTGACGTATTAACAGCCTATCTAGAAGAGTCTGCCTTCCTTGCACATGAACAGCATGGTTTTCGACGGAATCGATCGTGCACCACAAATCTGATGCTAGCAAGATCGAGTTGGACCAAATTAATTGACAGCGGTGCAGGAGTGGACGTGGTGTACCTAGATTTCTCAAAGGCCTTCGATCGACTAGACCATGGAATCCTGATCTGCAAACTTCAGAGCTTCGGCATTGGTGATCCGCTCCTAGGATGGATCACAAGCTTTCTTCTCCACCGGAGCTTAGAGGTAAAAGTGCGTGGGTCCCTGTCCCACCCAATCCAAGTCGAATGTGGTGTACCACAAGGATCGGTACTGGGGCCACGATTGTTTTTGATGTATATTGACGATATAGCGGCCCTCATTCTTTCCAACTGCCTACTCTATGCCGACGACATCAAGGTCTGGAGAGCGATCAATACACCAGACGACTCCGCAATACTTCAAGAGGACCTGGATAAGGTGTATGCGTGGTCAGTTCAGAACCAACTCCCATTCAACACAGAAAAATGCAGAGTATTACACTTACGTCACCAATCAGCATTTTTCTATAAACTGGGTGACCATGTGCTTCACACAACTGCTGAGGAAAAGGATTTAGGAGTCTTGATTCAGTCCGACCTTGGTTGTTCAGCCCAGGCAAAGAAAGCATCGAACGCGAGCATTCGAAATTTGGGCCTTCTCAGGCGCACATTTGGACGCTTCGATCCATCCGTTTTTCACCAACTTCTAGGTGCATACATACGACCACACGTGGAGTATGCAATACAAGTCTGGCAGCCGTGGCTGAGGAAAGACCTCTCTGATTTAGAGAAACCTCAACGACGCGCAACGAAGAACGTGAAAGGTTTAGGCCAGTTACGCTACGAAGACAGACTGAGATCGCTCGGGATATTTAGTGGTCAATATCGAAGACTACGGGGAGATTTGATTTTGGCTTATCAGATTCTGACAGACCCCAATCATACCTGCCGCCATCTGCTGGAGCTCAGTAACAACAACAACCTGAGAGGCCATCATCTGAAGCTGGCAGTGCAGTACAGCCGTTTGGAATGTCGACGGAATTTCTTTTCCGTGCGTGTTTGCCAAGCCTGGAATGCTCTCCCAGAATCTGTAGTCAGTGCACCAAACCTGATCGAGTTCAAAAATCGAGTTGATAGTGCACTCACTTCATTGCACTATCTCCCATAGTACAGTCTAATTTTGACAGATCCAAAATCCATACTTTAAAAATAATTTTCCCCCACGCTTATTTCAACAGTGGATTCATATTGTGACGCTTCAAACTCAAACACCGCCCATGCGAATTTCAAGGGGCGGTGACTCTTTTAACCAAATACTCTCCATATCTCATTATCCCCTCCGGAGTTATAGTGGATTATTATTTTGACACTTCAAACTCGGTGAGTCCACAAGCTTGTACTGACTCGTTGTTAAACGATTTTACTGAATTGGTTTCCATTGAATTTTTCACACTTCTATGATTTTCGCACTGATCACCCTACGGGATTTGTCATTGTCTCACTTACATTTCATTTTATGACTTGTTAGCCAGGGGCTACAAAACGCAATCAAACGGTGTTTTGTCAAACGCCTAACCAAAGGATTGATGGCCTTATACGATTAATACGCGAATATCACCGCTATTTCACATAAGTCTATGGTGAGTCCACCACGACGCTTTTCACTTTATTATACAATTGATTTTCGCAATAATTTCCATCCCAAGGGATTTGTTAAGCGATGCTTTTTTACCCGTAATAAACCATTGTTCCATTGTTCCATTGTTGTGCATCGTAATCACTGTACCACACATGTGCGTGAGGACCAATTTCTACACCAGCAGCGTCAAGCAGAAACGCTTTGTGATAACAAGAGACTTCTGTACAGACATGTCAATAGCCTCCGGAAGGTGAAACCTAGTTTTCCACACCAATATCCGCAGATAGATGTCCTCAAGCGGCCGATGATGCAGCCAACGTACTACTGCTAATCTATGATCCACGTTTCCCACCTGCTATCGGCTTATATAATATGGAAGTTCCATTCCCGCATCTGCCAGTATTTACACACGTCACGGTTAATTCAGCGACCATTTTGAAGAAACTGCTGTCATTGCTCACCCACAGTTCCTCCGGAGTTGACAACATTTCCCCGAAAGCACTGTAGGGGGCAGCTACGAGGATAGCTGAGCCATTAACGAGAATTTTCCAAAGCCGTCTGGACGAACAGCACGTCCCTAACACGTGGAAGCAAAACATCATCACCCCAATGTTCAGGATTCGTATCCGTTCGGAAGCTGCCAATTATCTCCCAGTAATTTACATCCCGGTGCTCGCAGTAGTGATGGAATCGATCATAGCTGAGGCTGTCGTGGGCTACGTCGAAAGGTCTATCAACGCTACGGAGCAACACCGATTCCGTCAGCATCGGTCATGTACTACCAATCTACTGATTGTGCGTTGAAGTTGAATCGAAATACCGACAGTAGGACTTGCACTGATGTCATCCACCTACATTTTTCTAATGCCTTCGATCACCGCATCCTTCTCCAAATCCTTCTTATTTACGAACTTGTGCGCCCAGTCGTTGGATGAATCGGGAACTTCCTCCTTCGGAGGTACCATCAGGTTCGAGTTCGTGAATCATTTGCTGATCCAAGTAACGTGCAGTGCTGCGTTCAACAAAGGTCAGTGATGGGCCACGGTTGTCCCTTTCAATGACCTTGCGATTCTCATGGAGTCAACTTTCCTGCTTTTTCCGATAACATTAAGAGTTGGAGGACGATTTGCTGTCAGGAAGATCACGATGTGCTTCAACAAGGCTTCGACAACACTTTTGAATGACCGAAGGTAAATCTACTCCCGTTTAACACGGACAAGTGTAAAACCGTGCATATCCGCCACAAGTCCACAGTTGCATGTATGCTTGGAGACGACATGCTGCAACACGCCTCACAGGAGCACCATCTTAGGGTAATGATATCAGAGGACCTCGGCTGTTCGGCGCAGTACTTGAAAGCGTTCAAAACGGCGAACCAACATGTTGGTCTCTTACGGAGGTCTTTAGGGAGGTTCGATCCCTTTATCTTCCTCAACATGTACAAGGCGTGTGTGATGACTCACGTATAGAACGTCATCCAGGCTTAGCAACCATGGTTAAAACGCCATCTGGCTCCACTAGAGACCGCACATCGAAGTGCGACGAAAATGTGAACGGATTGTTCAACCTACAATATCATATGCGACTGAAAATGCTGGGAGTTTAAAGTGGAAGTTATGGCCACCTACATGATTACTTTATCCTGACATTACAAATCTTGAAAATCTCGGTCACGTTTGCCACCAGCTCTTGAATCTTAGCCGCAACACAAAACTGAGGAATCATGCGCTGAAACTGGCAACCGAATGCAGTCGGCTGGAGTGCCGCCAGAGCTTTCATACCCACGGAGTTTGCCAATCGTGGAATTCTCTTGCGACTTTCGTCATTTCCGCGCTCACGTTATCCATTTTTAAGAAGTGACTAGACGATGCTTTATCGCCTGCATTACTTGACCTTATTTATATTCATTGAGTGTCGACAAGACGCAGATAAATGTTGTGTCCACCAACCCCCATGAAATCGGATGAAGTGAATATATCTTTATGTTAACGTGGATAATGTTTTGAGTTTACGGACACGTCTTTCACTTTTGTACAACATTTTTTCAACTGACCTTATCCCAAAAATTGTCCCACAGGAGTTGTCAAGCTTTGTTTTTTGTTTGTTTAATGCCATTTTCGACTGTATCGCGGTGAGTCCACCGGCGTGAACTTACTTTTATTGTCACATTTTCTGTATTTTAGAATATTTACCATGACTATCGTACGTGTCCTGTTAAGGGCTAATTGTTTTACCCGTATTAAAACATCGTTGCATTTATGACCACCTCCTACACTCTTACACTTCTTTAGTTGCAGTTTTCACTTGGCTAACAAATTGAGACCTTTATGCGCACTTGGTCGTGATGGCCAGATGTAGCTTCCGTCTTACTGTTTCTCACAAGTTTTATCCCCACCTTTATTCCAATCTCATGGTTTCTTCCTCTCCATTTATCATTCCGTTCGTTTGCCGCTTAACACTCATGCACTGCGACAGAAAAGCTCTTCCAAAATCGAGTTACCCGTTTAAATGGTATTCCCTGAAGATGTTTATTACTATCTCCATATTTGGATGTCTGGACTAAAAATTCATAATATTTGTACTGCTCTATGCATTTCAATCCATTCAACCCACCTCCATTTCATTTAGTAAGTTCTTAGCACCTATTTCTTTAATTAACTGTTACACTTTTCTGTGCTGGATTCTTATGCAGCTCAATTTTTATTCCAGTTGCGAAGTACTTCTGTCTTATTTACATTAGCACCCAGAACCCACCTTCCGTTAACATTTCGCACTCATCCGCTATATAAAAGTGTATGGAGGATGGTGGATCGTGCAACTTTGCTTTACCTGTACACGTGCGATGCAGAAATCCCTAGGGAGAATGTCCAGGCGACGCGGACCATAACGCGTTAAGACACATTAGCAAGCCTAGTTTACACGGCTAACTGAAAGTTCTCAAACGAGGAGGCACCGGATATCGCATGAGAATATTTTTCACTAGATTTGCCATCCTGGTTGATGATGTATCCGAAACTCAGGCTTTCAGTTCGAGCAAGTTGGCTTCGTTTGTACGGAGCAGGACAAGGAAATACCTGGCGAATCGAAACGCAATCCGGCATGCAAAGAAAACTACCCCTACCTGGAACCTATGTTGCCCCCTGTATTCAATGTACTCGACCAGTGCTTGAGGACAAACTGTAGATCAACAGGCTTTATCAATAAAATATTTTTTAACTCATAATCGATTGTACAAACATGTGAATAGTCTTTGTAAGGGGAAGAAGTGATTTCCTCCTATCATGACAGCGGATGGACTGACACGGACAGCTGAAGAAACAGCAAAGGTCCCTCAGAAGGAATACCCACCAATTTGTCAATGTGTTCCATGGTATCCTGATCAGCTACAAGACTTAATCATACCCAGTTTATGGCAGACACTGTGTTGAGCAAACTGTTATCTATGCGCCAAGATAGCTCTCCCGGAACTAATACCATTCACCCAAAGGCTCTTGCGGTTGCAGCTAAGAAGTTGGCTGAACATTTGGAGCCAGTCTTCTGGCACTACTTTGACGATATGCAGGTTCCTACAGCATAGCAACATAGCTTAATAACTCCAATTTGCAAAGGAGGCAGCATTTCCGACGAAGCTATCTTCCACTAACCCATCTTCCGGTTCTTCCGGTTCATGAGCGATCAATCCACAACTGTCTTCCGTTCAGCGAAATGCTTCATACTTATTGGCCGGGCGGAAAGAACCTTCCAACACTCTTCTCGGGAAAGAGGTCTTGGTGTACTGATCCAGGAGGACCTTGGTTTCGCAGAGCCATCTACATTTACATCATAAAGGGCATCCAATAAATTGGGTAAATGAAGAGAGCTCTTGGGAACTTTGACCCATCTGTATTTTTCAAGCTGCTTTCTGCAAACATACGCTAGCGCATGGAATATGCGACTGGAGCATGGCAGCCGCGGCTTAAGCGGGAGCTTACAAATTTCCCAACCTCGGGCCACTATAAACGTCAAAGGACTGTACCATTTAGCTAACGAACAGCACCTGAGTATTTTGAGAGTCTTCAGTGGATTCTATCGACGTTTGCGTGTTGATCCGATGACGGTTTATCAAATTTAAGCAACCCTAATCACTAGTGTTATAAAGTGACAAACCTCAGCCATAAACCAGACTGAGGCCACTGTCTCAAACTGGCAGCAAAGTACTGCCGGCTACAGCGTGAACCCAATCTTTTCCTTCAACGTGTTTGACTCACGGACTTCACTGACACAACCTGTTACTTCAGTGCTTCCATTAGCTGCATTCAAGCATCTCGTCGACAATGTGTTGATCGCGTCACACCTCCTCAGATAACACATGAACCATACGAACACACAGGAACAAAACCCCATCAATTCACACCCGTTTCGCTAGGAAAATCCAAGGCTTTGACATTTCAAGTTGTACAAACCATATTTGAATAATTCAGGTTGCCAAAATTTAGTTCCACAACTCCAGTGTTTTCAGCTTCGTTGTCTGTAGCTGTTTTTCTTTTTCTTTTGAAAACTCTCACTTACCATCCTGTAATCATGTTAAGCTTAGGCTGTTTTCTCCGCATTAAACCAATGACCAATAATCGATCACTAAATATCCGAGGTCGGTTAACCTGATGGAAATCGGAAGAACACAACCGACTGCCTAAGAACACAGTGTCACCTAAAGAACTATTTGGATTTTCTCTCTCATTAGTTCAGCTGTATCAGGAAAGTAACCAACGAGAATTTATAAAGGCTTCAATTGGTTAGTAATTGGTAAAATAGTATCTGTAGCTGCAGTGGCGTTTTAAGCTTCATTCAACTTGTGTTTACTGATACTTATTTTCTTATTCAACCTTAATCAGAGTGGAAAATTTTTCTCAAATTATCCATATCAACTTTATTATTCGTCATGATTTACATTGAAATGTGCTCAGACTGCTTGAAATAATTTGTAACTCCCTGATCACACCGTACCGGCTGTCTCGTGAAAACAAAGAATGGACTACTGTTATTATAACCACCTGAAACTTTGCACTTTTGTCTTCGTAAGTTGCACAAATTCACAGACGTAGAATTTGAACACATTGCATAAACTCAGTGCTACTCCGGGTAACCTAAGCGTTTCAATTACATACACTTTTTGACCAATTCACTGGGGCAGTTGCTGCTCTATAACCTCCGTCGTTGAGCTACTCAAGAACAACAGACAGCTGTAAAATCCAAACCGCTGTGTTTCGCATTGCTAGTGACGACTATTGCCATTTTGAAACTGTCTGGCTATTCGACACTTAACCATTGTTTCTATTAGAGTCCTTAGGTAGCATTATCAATCTAGTAGCTTGATGATCTCTTCATGATTAAAAATCAAACTAATGGCCTAAAAGTTGAGCAATTGTGGCATCAGAGAAGAAGAGATAGCATGAGATTTGGGAAAGCTTTTTATTATATGTGCTTGCAATTTACTCAACGACTACCAAACCTCGGCATACAAACAACGCTTATTTCGGGGTTTACGAGATTCCCGCAGGCGGCAACAGCGGATTCAAAACAAGGTTATGAAAAAAACAGATGTGCATCATTGAAAATGCGGTAGAGAGAAGATAGAGCTGAAGTCAGTAAAGTATTAGTTCATGGCAGACTGTTCAGTATCTATGTCATGTATCGCACATGGCTAGACAGTCAGTTTGCTTGGATTCACTACTGTACAAACGGAAGCATTAAATTAGAATCCATTTTGCTCCGTTGGAAGCACACTGAACCAACTCCGACTAATGTCGACAATATAGGCAATGTGGCACAAAGGAATAACTCCATCGCTTTTACATGCTACCACCCATCCTTATGTGAAGAGTGACGCATTCCATTATGCGTAGCTTGATGTCAATGCACCGGAAGGATCTTTTGCTGAAAGTGGGTTTAGTATTTCGGCGCCTATCCACAGCCCCCATTTATGCAATCACCAGCGTTAATTGCCAGCGCTTAATAAGGCAATTATGGGTCAGCGAGAAATGTGTATCATGCCCTGGCGACCATTCCCCTCGTCAATCACCCTTCTTCCGCTCGCCAACTGACACGCGAGTGGTCGCCGCGTAACCACATGCTGGTTGCTGGATAATGTTGACGGTTGGGTTGCTAAGATGCCGTCACCCACTTATTACTCTGCTTATGGCTAACGTTCACACATCTGAATGTAGCCGCAGAGACGGAAGGCTACTGGTAGTAGATAAAGGGTTCTTCGGTTGTAAATAGCTCCGAGATGCATGGTGAGCATCATATTACTGGTTAGCTCTTCGAACGGGTCATTACGACCGCAAACGAGGAGTGATTGACCGTCCAACTCAAACATCTTCATAGATGAAATCGAACAGCAGACGAAGTGTATAGAAACGAGTAGAGGTGGTAGCTCGAATCACTTCGCGTCAGCTACTTTTGATGATTGATCTGTTCTTTTCCCCCTATGTCAGTAGTGTGTACTACATTGAAGCATGCATGTGACGCGGATGCGTAGACTGCTGCCAGTCCCAGATCCCGTCAGACCAAATCAATAGGGAACGACAGAACGATGGAACAATTGTCACGGCTATAAAAGTCAATCTATGACGTGTCGGGTATGATAGTCAAAGTGAAAAGTGCACGTGTAAAAATAAGTGCTAGTCAAATATATAGACCTTGCAGCTGTAGACTCACCATGATATTTGTGCAAAAATAAAGGTAACTCTGCTTGTACTGTATTTATTCTGAAACTGGTAGGCACAATGTCGTTTCTCTCAAATCATCTTTTGTGAACATGTAATGTAACCAGAAAAGGAAATGACACGACACCTCGTCAGCTCGTTTGTAAATGCGGCTGATGGATGCAGAAATGGGAAATCGGGATTGCGCTTCATGTTTGACAATTCTCGAGGGAAACATTTCGAAAATTCTCAATTGGTTATACACTTCAGCTGGTGGCCCTTCAAGCTGATATTAGTGCAGTTTAATCAATAATTATTTTAGTGACAATTTACATCCACCAACTTCAGAGATGACATGCCGGCTTCAGTTTGGCAAACAGTGATCTTGACTACTGACAACTTCACATAACTAAAGATTATCGAGGTCAAACAAGAAATACAAGGCTATTACAATTGCAAGATAGTTGTTGAACGCCACGAATAAGCGCGACCCAGTACTGAGCAGTGCTCAAAACCGCATTTCATCCTAGTCGAATTGGAGAATAAGCTCGGATAGCTGTATGCAGCCGTCGCTGAAGCGTACCTTCGTTGTTTCCCTCCGGGACCGGTTTCCCAATTCCATATCATGGCACATTTTGCAAATGGATTTGGTTATCCAAATGGTATTAAACTTAACTAAAGTCAAGGCAGGTGAAAAATATACCGGTTAAATTACTCTAATATCAAATTCAAATACACCGTGAGGTCATTAGGTCGATAGTGTGCAGTTGATGTTGGTAGAAACCACATGATAACTTGCTCACAGTTGACAGATTAGCACAGTCTGTGAATGCTCGGTCAGAATCAACCAAACTTATGTGAAGTAGGGAACAAATTGAGAGTATCAATGGCACATAAAATTCAGCTGCTAAAATCACTGCAACTGCATTTTCAGCTATTACCCTTTAGCCACAAGAGGATACTACCTACGAAAGTATCATAAATGCACTTAACAACACAGTCACACCACGTGGGTGCAGAACCTTTGTAAGGCTAGATCGTCGACGACAAACAAAGTAAGGCAATACGCTGGTAGAAACAGTAGTATCGACGACCTGGTCGATGGGACGATGGTGGGCCAGGAGCACAATGCATTCACCTACCAAACCACATGGGAATGCCTGCTTAGTCGTGTCTCTTACACGCTGAAAATAGACTATTTATTTATTTATGAAACGGTTAAAGAAAACATAGCAACAACATAATAGGTGATTTGGTGCACCCACTTACTGTCCACACAGAGCGTGCGCCAAGGGAAACTACCCCGATTTTCTAAGGGAGTGCCCGTGGACGCAACGCTTTCCACATTTGGTCACGTCCCGATTGACACTCGTTATATCTCATAAATTTGATGTTTAAAGGGAAATTTGCAATGTTCTTCGAGTGCAGATAAAATGGGAGGGCTGACAAACAAAGCAATAACTGACCTTAAAGTACCTGCCTTTACGTTGTAACAGTTCGGCACTTTTGCAATTTGTGGTATGAGTTATGTGTTATGTGGTATGAATTATATCAGCTACGAGTCTAAAGAATTGTATAGCTCAGTGTGTATGACTTTTCGGGACCAGAGTGTTAAGTCAGCATATTTAGTGAAATGGTGCACGGATGACGGCAGTGTAACTGATAAAAGTGTCGAAGAAGGAGTAGGATCTAGGGAGAGGATTAGTGAAATTGTCCTCACCGACGAGCTGTTCCATTATGTCAATCGGAATCCAAGAAAGATTGCTCCTCTACTGATCTATTGTGTAGACCAGTAACAATCACCAGACGCTCTTATCGACTCTCGATCTTAAAGTCTGGCGTACTAGTATTCTCCGCGTGACGCGACGCCTTGTTGAAAAGACATAGTTAAGTTTTTGAAATACTGCTGAGCTTTAGGATTATTAAGTTTGAGGCTGCCCACCACTCGAATGAAAATATGCTAATGCAGTAGCTACCAAACTTCCGACGCACATTCAGATATAAAGTTATACCTTTTCTCAATATATCAGCATCCCGAATTCCTGATGTCTGGACCTAAAACCGTGCTTTTGTGTGGCGGTGAGTTAGGTTACAGAGACATAGGCTACGGAAATACAGTGCCCATCTGATCCAAGCTACCTGTGACCAAGTTACTCGAACCTACTCACACATCGGTACCACTGGTTTAAAAGCTTTCAACTGATGAGCACTTGGAGAATTACTTTAGGCTGAAGTTTTCATATGAGCCCATTTTATTCGATAAATGATTACACTGCGCTCGAGGATCCTTCGCCTAATGGATCTGAGCAAGGCAATCATGGGTAAAGGACCACCAAACAGTGAGGTCAAAACCGATCAGGCTGTACAATGAGTACTCATGGCGTGTATTCAAATGTGATGGGCACTTGGGCCTTGTGTTGATACTCACACGATGGTGAGCACAATAGGCGGAATTTCGCCGCATTTAGTGGTATAATTTGAAGGTTTTCGTGAAGCAATTAAACGCGGGCGGGTGAACCGCAGGACATAATTCCGTTCCGAAGTTTGAATGACCTAGATATAGCTCCAGACAGGGAGACGTCTGATGCAGTTATGTGGCCAACATTAGGCGATCTAGCCTTACTTCAGCATACACTAGGGTAAACTGAAAATCGGATTCAATGACAAATTGCGATGCACCTAGGATTAACGTCACGAAGGGAGTGACACAGTCGATGATCAAAGAATAGAGGGTTACAGCGGCACCAGCTTACTTGTTATGGTTGAAGTCAATTAGTTTCAAAAGAGTCCTTTAGATTACAGGAGTGAACAAGGATGTATTCAAGTAGTCATTCCCTCCGTATAGTTGGACACCAGTAAGTGCTTTCCGGTTACACTCCAGAATGAACCTGTGGAAAGTCACTGGGTCACCCATGGCTCGTACCACCTACTCCTTGACTCCGCTGAAGGATGTATGCATCCGCTCTGTTCAGGAGTGGGATTCTGTTGTTGCAGTCGGTTTTGTAAAAGAGCACGGGTTACCGGATTTACCAAACGCTAGTTTAATTAGGGTAAGTTAAGTCCATGACGTTTGCTTCTGATAAATACCGCTTCATATGATACCGACAGATGGAACATCTAGGCTGGCAATTGAGAGCAGATTCCCTTTCACGTATATAATTCAACTATTTTCTTTGGGACTAAGCTGTTGCCGACATGGCTTACTGCAATTTTTCACCCAAATCACCGTCTTATGCATGGAATGAGATGCCTACACAGATAAGGCATGCTCTGCAGTGGCGCGCTTCAGTGAACACGGTAGACGTAAATCGGCCACACATCAAGCGCGAATGAGGTCACTGGAGTCGCAAGTGGCGCAACGTAAATTATTTGTGGTATCCTATTCCGATGGGTTGGGACATTTGCAATTCAGCCATTACAGTGCGTTAATGGGAACACTGTTCCAAACCAAATAGACGACTTACGACAGATTCATCCGCGAGAATAACTGTTATCATGACAGCAAATTTGTCTCTTAAACACGGAAGTGGAAAATGCTCAAAGTTTGCTGCTCAGTAATCCGCCACAGGTAAGCGAATCCAAATTCAGTTCACCTGTCGGATATGCGAGAAAATCCAAAAGTGCAAGAAATCCGACATTCCGGATTTCATGGACGATAATCATGTCATAGCAATGGACCACTTGATGCATCAGTAGACCAGATGCACATAGTGGTTGCGAACTCGCTAGGTGGTCAGAGACATTTGATATCATGATACGGTGACCGGCATTCTCAGTGACAAAATGTCTGGTCGACATGGCCGAAATGACCAGAATCAAAGATCAAATGCATACAATTCGGCTCTTGTTACAACTATGAACTCTAGGTGATAAACGCTGGTTTGCGAGCCTATGGTTGTAATAAATAATACAACATCTATTCTGTGCATTAGAGAGAATGGTAAATAGAAGGTCTAGGTAATCAAACAATACAAGAACAGAGATGGCTAGCCGAACAACCTCCCAGTGGTGCAAACTCGGATGTTCTGGTTTACCCCGTTCGAGCGGAAGTTTTGGCGGCATGGTTTCAAAAATTGGTGAGTTTTCGCTTCGAAAGCGTTCCCCCTATAAAAGGCACAGGCGCCACAAGCTATAGTCACTCTCCCTCGCTTATCCGGATAATCATATCCAATCTACGGAAGTCAATTATTGGAGCAATTTTACGATGTTATAATGCGGATAAAAAGCCAAGGGATGAGAAGTCCCATGGGAAGGTTTGCGGAAATATATTTTGTATAAAAAAGGTTGTACAAAATTATAAGGGTTGTCTGTAGACTCATTAGATTATCCCAGTTAACCAAGTTGTTTGCCCTTTAAGGATTTTGACTTTGATTCTGGAACGTTGATGCAGATTACAGCTGGTATGCCGCGTGCAACTCGGGTTTTGACTAAGCGACCAGCTGGTCTGTATAGAGCCGATGGAGAATATGGGGAAACAGGTTCGTCTTTTTTGTTTACTTTGGGTCCAATGGAGGTGGCCAAAAGTCTAGGTGTTCGGTCAGCTTTGACATCAACCAATTTCCAACCAGCACCGATGCCATTGTCCTTCTGTATTTGCATCACGGTTTGGAGGATGGACGAGGTCGTGACCGTTCTTATTGCCATTGGACTGGCGGTGGTTGTTTCAGACATGTTTGAGCCACTGATAGTATTGACGTTTAAAGCCACCGACGGTGCCTTTTTAGCGCATTTCACAGCTGTATTTCTCAGTTTTCATGCGGAGCCTGATGGGAATGACTGAGATTTACTCCCTATCACGTTTTCTTCAAATGAGTCGCTTTCGGTGCTCCTCTTTTGTTCAAGCATGAATACCAGTCTTTCCTACTTCTGCGATAGTTCACGTACGATCTTTACTAGTGGGATGACTAGACATACTGAACAGAACCACAGTGAACCTGGTCTGCTATTGTATTGCTTTAACTGGTTCACTGTGAGCTTGGAACATGTACGATGAAACTTGCCAAGAGAAGTGCCACACTGGATTCCAATTCGTACATTTTTATGACATGAAGAAACGTCACAAACTACTGGCTATCTAGGTGCAGGAACATGGGCTTTTGTTTTGTAGTCACAATCCTTTGCTTCCTATCCTACCCTATTTAGATCAAGGCCCGAGTGCATATGGTTTTCTGCGGGAATGGTGCAAAAACCGCAATTTGGAGATAAAAGACGACCACACGAGCTAGATCCGAAAGATGGAATGCACTAGGTAGCGCTAATGGAACTGGGTCGCTTGAGTGTGAACACGCGTTTGTGTGATAAAATGCAACTGTGAAAGAGCGGCGGAACAACGTGTTCATAGCTGAGCGATTGGCAGGCAGATTTGTTCCAGGTCACAAGCGTTCAATGATATTGGGTTCCGCCGAGTTCACATTAGTGACGCGATCCAATAGTCAAAAAGGCAGCAGCATTTATACAACACCTATACAATCCAGCTGCACATACGCACTTATGTACATATGTTATCGCACATACATACATTCGCTGTTATGATAAACATGTATTTGTGTACAATTCCCAATCACTGGTTGTCCTGTTAACATGATCATGCTTGTATAGGCTTGCCTGGCGTTGTTGAAGATAAAATGTCCATTTATTTATTAAGTAAACGGATTCTGAACAGCTGTTATTGGCTGAGTTCACCAACGTCACTTGAAGAGCGTGTGTCGTTTTCGTGTCATGTATAAACCGCTGCATACCCATGCGGGCTGAAGGGTGAGCTGTTTTGATACAGTTTGGTACTGATGTAAAGTTTATGCACAGAGGTATAGAAGATAGTGGGTCAATTTTACGAACCTGAGCTAAGCTTCTTTATCAAATTGCGTGGTATATGGGTGCAATACCATAAGTTATGTCAAATTTGTTGCCAATAAGCTAATTTAAGGGCTACTTGACCAAATGATTTCAGAAGCAATAATGTGCTGTCTTAGGGTAAAACCGCTTTGTTGCATTACATGGCATTAACCAGACTTCTCACCACACACTCCGCGCTGTTCTTGAAAGACCCGGTTGATATCAGGAAGAACATAAGATGCATAGAGTCAACTAAGCGATTTTTGTGATGATCAGTAGTGAAATTCAAAGTCCCGCTGCAGAGAGCACATAGAGGCAACTATCGAAGGAATAGAATGTCGAAAGTGGACTTGCTAAAACTGAGAAGATATTGAAGTGTATCACGTAAGGAGCAACATTAAAATTTGTACCACTCTACAGTGGCACGGCTTAAGACACTGCTGTTCAACCCTGCGTTTCCTATTGACTATACTACAGGCAATGTCAATCAGTAGTATCTCCCAACATCAATGGATAGTTCAATAGAACTATTGCTCATAACCAGTATAAAACCAGCACTAGACGAAACCAGAGGAAGATCAGAGTAAGTACAACTAAAATACAAACCCACCAGCGAAATTAAGCGCCTGTCGACGAACCTACCTGTGCCGCTTAACTGAACACAATTGTGAATGTGTCCAATTCGGTTTCATAAGGTGGCGAATGAATTCGTCACTTGCTTAACTCTCTCCGCTTGCTGTTGAACACGGTTGGCGGAAAGAACACAATGTTGTTTTTATTTACAGATAAAGTAGATACACAGTTGAAGCAAGCTGCAACAGCGTTTCAAATTGGACACAACCTAGGAGAAGAGCAATTTGGAACACTCAATGTCAATAATTACTAGTTAACTATAAACCGCGGCGCCTTGAATAAAGCTAGTCGTCAGGTTCCAGGAGGTTGTTTTGACTAGATGGTGCGCATGAGGATCTAGTACTTCGTCACAAAGTCACACTGTGTACGCTGACACCGTCCAATGTGCACTCATAGATCGCCTTGATTAACACTTGTGGCATGCATGCGGACACTTCGACCCTTCAATGTTACAATGACTGCTCGGTGCATACACACCAGTGGGTGGCGATAATTTCTTGGGTATGACCAGAAAGAAGGGAGCTGGAGTCATGAAACGCTGCATTTATTTAACATATTACAGTCTGCCACTGATGGACTTAGTACAGCTTATTTGCATTTTTCCTAGACCGGCCAGGTGTAGTCTTTTGTATGTGTCTGAAAACAGGTGGATCATACGATGCAGGTCTGACAGCCACGGTTTAAGAGTTACCTTATCGCTCTGGAGATAACGCTGGGCAACAAGAATATCAAAGGCTTGTACAATATGTCTTGTGAACAAAGGTTAAGTTAGCCTGGATCCATCATTTCCGGGTAACAACGTTGCGTATTATGATTGCGAATTAGTAGATTTTGAGACTTCCTACTACGTGTGCTACGACGTACGAAACTACAGTCATAACAGCTATCTACCAGACCACAGTCACAAGCTGGCAGAACAGTACACTTGCTTGCAATGTCGTCTGAATTTCTTTTCTGTATGTGCTTGTGAAGGGTGAAATGTTCTGCCAGGAACTGTCATCTGTGCTTTTACGCTGATAAGTTTCGGAGCCAGAGTTGACCGCGCGCTCCTTTTCTCTGCACCATATCACATGACTTATCGTCCGTTCCCAAACACGAGTGTCTGACAGAGTTCACTGTCGATCAGACTAAGGAAAATGTTCCACTATTCTCGTCTCTTGCACGTTTTCGCCAGGAAATCACATGACTTATACAAGCGCACTATAAATAAATAAATGCTTTATTCCCGGCAGTGCGTGCCACGCCTGCGAAGGCATGATCATGATAATACAAACAGGTATGGTCGGTAGTTGTATAAAAATATAGCAAAATAAGCAGTGCCATATTGGATTTTTGTGTCTATGTATGTCAGTGTAGTATTAGTGCACATGGTGAGTGAACTTTTGAAGTTTGATTGAATTCGTGAGTTTGTTTGGTGTTCTCAATCGTGTGAATTGATCAATGGAAATCTTCCAACTGGATGTCGTTCGTGAAGGGGGATCCTTCGGAAGGGGAAGTGGCAATGACTTCATTTAGTGGCGAGTCACATCCGTCACGTCGCATGGTTCTTAAACGATATTTTGTGGTATTTTACAGGGCGAACGTTGGTCAGGCCAAAATCTACCACGTCCTGGAACACTGTGTCCGAAATATTCGCTAGAACGGGGTTAACCCGAACCACCTAGCTGGCACCATGTGGAGGTTGTTTGGGTAGGCAGCTTTAATACGTAAGCTTCGGTGAGTCTACCGGTGGACACCTGCATTTTGATACCATGTTTTCAATATTTTGCGATATTCAACGTAACTAATCTACTCGTATAAAAGAATCATTTCATTGTTTTAATGATGGCCGAGAAACCCTTAGCAGTCTTATTCTCATTTCTGTGGAATTTCGTGTACCGCCACTGAAATAAGCTTCCGATGGGTTATTTTACGTTGATGCATACACACATCTTAACAGTTCTGGGGAAATCGAAGGGTCTAACCACTCGAAGGCTTTGAACAAAAGAACGAGGTATTCGCTTCCAGTTTCGGAAAACACGATATTCTTCCAACCTACCGCGTATTCCCGTATCAATACAACTAGATTATTTTGCTAAGAAACTGTTTTAGAAAACGTCTACCCGTTCTATGTAAGTTGTTTGCCTAACAAAGTATGTGGATACTTCTACATCTCTCCGAGTTAAATATAATGGATCCCGAGTTGACAATTTACGTCTTTCATCTGAGTTTGATCAGATACGTTGCGATATTCGTAGTTAACTATCCCTCGTCATATTACAGCATGATCGTAGAATATTATAAAGTTCGAAGCAATTATCCTGTCAATGTCCATAATTTGCACCAAGAAAAGGCGCGGTTTCAAGGTTGGAAGACGTAGAAAGTGGAAATCTACCTGAATCGAGCCGAACAATGAGATCCGAACTAGCATTTGTAGCCTCCAACAGCTAATAATGTTATCAAACCAGTAATGGAAATGTATCGTGTATCGCAGATTGAAATAGTCCAGAGGGTGGAGCTGTGACTCAAGTAGTCTAAAGCAAAATGTGCAGCTACAAGGCGTTGATTTGATTTTCAATATGTGCGGTTTCAGTTTGTATACTTACTGGAATAATTCGATTGGCAGCGCATAACCGGCATTGAGGGAAACTGTGCCGTTGCACTGCCAAAGTTTTAAAACGTTTCAGTGACAACCGCGACGAATTACATGTAAAAGTCATTGCCTTACGGAGAGCTATTATTACAGCATATGAAAGTGCCGCCACTTCATACATATTTGCCATAGGGTCTGCTAAAGCACACAGGGATATAGATACTACCGGCGCAGTTATTATCAAACCTGTAAAACAGGCAGAAAATAATTTTTTCTTTACTTTTCTCTTGGAGTTAATCAAACAAGTTTACTTATTCCTTATTATGCTTCCATGCTTACAACAGCTAAATTGATTGAGTCATCATCGTCACATACCATAAAACTGTGCGAATTTCCAGTGAATGCAAGTGATTTAGCTTAACGGTTGTTTGGCTTTTTGCACTAGATTATACCGATGGTAGGTGAGACTAACTTTAGCGCCAAAATAAAGGCAGATCCTTCGTATGCACGTTCAATCACTACTAGCTTTGGCCTTAGTCCGCATTTTCCCAGTGAGTCCTGTGCCAGCAATTAAGTTTAATAAGCGTGACTTGTGAAGAACTGTGAGCGGATTTCTGGATTTTAAAGTCCTCCACTCCTGCCTGTAATACATATCGTTGCCAGAAGAATGATAGGTAATTAATGCCTAATAATAATAATAACAATAATAAAAAAGAAATAGGTGTACTTCTCATCAAGTGTGAGGCTGCGTCCATAATGGACACAGGCCTTAATCACTGAAAGTGTATTAATTTTCTGTGGCCGAACTAATTGTTTCGTACCTTGGATAAATCCAAAACATGAGTTACTATACTCAGCACCAAAACACATTGAATCGAGTAGAATAGCACAATGAACGAAGCATCGGACACCGAAATGACACGGTCTCGGATGCTAAGTTTTGCATGCAGGCGACCAATGACAGCTCCGTACAGCAAGCAGCAAGCTCAAGTGTCTACTTGTAACCAAAGTTAGTGAAACTATTGTCGGCATTTTATGCTAAGTAACCAAGCTGCTCCGCTATTCAGGACCAGAATCACACCTTTCAACTTTCCGACCGATTGGGGAATTACTTTTAGGAAATCAGACGCCTCGGTGCTTCGTCGATTGTGTACTTGTTATCGGTATTCCATATCATTTTCACACAATAGAAGGCAGCAACGTTGCTTGGATTGCTCATGTTTTTCCGTTCATCACATAAGTCCTTTATATCTACTCAAGTGAATTCACTGAGCACGTTTATAGTTACACACCACTTGAAAATTATGCCCGATCCGTTTCATTGATCTTGACACTTGACTTTTGTGTAAAGCCTAAAAATATCACTTTGTCTAAGGGGTAAATCATCCTATCAAGTGACAAACACGTTGCTATTCTGAAGGCAGAACACCGAAATAAGCAAGGTTTATAAGCAGCTAAACAAGCCATCATCATTTAATTAATAGGTAATGGCGCGCCTCAGGCAGACTCCATGACCGACCAAAACCCATGAAAGAATGACATGCGCTCCAGTAATCCAAGATCTAAGGCTGCAAGTGTTGTATCTTGCTGTGAAATGACGGGAAAAGCGGCGATTCAGACACTTTCCAGAGGGAAAGTACCAACGCGCTGTTTAAAATGTCAAACTGGTTGCTGGTAATGCTCCCTGTTCTACCACTGAAATCCTTGGCTTTGTAAGTGTAAAGAAATCAAAGACGGGAATGTTCTCAAAACACCATAAAAGCGATGTTTAAAATGGTACTGTTTTCTTCACCCCAACACAGTCAGCGTTTAAATAATTCCCGCGTTGGAGCAGGTAGCAACCTTACCGGCTACTATATTTGGATAGGATGTCAATCATTCTAAGGTGGCTGCACATGACGCTGCTTGACCGAACATTGGTGATGAAAGTAACACTACTTGCGGATATGCAGTAGCCATTTACTTTAAAAACTAGAAAATATATCCCGTTCCGCTTACACGAAAACGACTATTTACTAGCACGAATGGTAACCGTAGGCATTTTGTGCTTTAGGTGTTCGAGTAGCTTAAATTACTACGAACTACTGGTCGGCTTGCGACTGCAGACAGTCCCCAAACTCCAATTCCAGTGACCATAGGACTGGCCAGTTCAAGCGATCTTCGATTTGTTTCGGTAAATACGTATCGTTTGCGTACCAGCCAAATGAAAATCTTCTCTGTTACATCTAGCGGGACGCCGCATGGGGAGCACGCATGTATTTGGCCGCAGATATCGGCATTATTGTAGGGAAAACATACAAAGCATGCTAATTTACTGTCACATAATTAACATTTGGTGCAGAACTTAAGACCCTTAGGAACTGTAGGTCATCCAGTATCCTTGAAGCACTTACAACAAAGGCAACTTTGCAACATTTTCTCATCGGGTACAGGCTAACTGTCAGTTGAAATCGCGGAGTACCCGTCATATTGGCGATCTTAGACTACTGTCGCTGAGCCATGATCCAAGTTGAGCCATATAAAGAATGACGCCCATATTACACAGATTCGTCCGTTAAGCACTTTTACAGTATTCCGCCTAGTGTTTTGCATGTATACTGCACAACTGATTGATAAAAATTATTTACGTCTTTTGCTAACCCAGTTTGATGCAACAACAGTTGATACATGAGGCAGCTGAATAACGAACTGGTGATCAGAACATGGTCGTGTCGACCATGAACGCAATAAAACTTGACGAAGGGTGTCGAGTTTAAAGCAGCCCGAGTCAGCTAGGTGTAAGCTGGAATAGTGCCATCAATTTGTTTTATGTGGATAGGTGTTAAATATACAGCGCAGTATGTCTATTTTCTGGTCATAATTGCCAATACCGATGGAGAAGGGGCACATAAGTGAGCACAGTGTCTAATCACAAGTAAGCGTAAACCGTTGTAATTTATTCCCTGATGACTTCTAGTACTGCTCAAGTGCACTGTGTGAAAATCTTGCCTTGCATTCACAAACTCCGGTTTAAGATGACAATCTGTTTCGGAGTATAACAAGCATGGCTTTTACCTGTGCGCGCGCAACAGCTGAAGTATTTTCATGGTGTGGTATACATCTATTTATAAGAGCAACATTTGCTTTTGCGACACACCTATCGACGGTTCGCCAGTAATTTGTGATCCGTGACGTCCGTCTACGCACCTAACAATGCATGGGATTGTATTCGGAGATCCGTCTACCCTAACACTTACGCCTACCTAGTTTGGCGTTTCACTATCAATCTTTCCCCTGTGTCTCAATTTTGCTGCATTCCCGCCAGCGGCATCACCCTCTGTTTGTACTGCGTTTTATTCCGCCCGCCTTTCTACTGAGTCCCGTTTCTCTGTGCACATTTCACATCCCATGACCTTGAAAGTATCCGCTCGCTCGTACCCCATCCTTGGGATGTGCTTTGTTTATTGACAGGTCATCCTGCATTGATCGGAGTCCACATATTCTTACTGGTCAGATTACACGACCTGACTGTACATCTTTACATGTTTCACTATGCCTCCGCTGAGATCAATTGATCGCATTTTGGTGCACGGATCGGCCTGGGGATTTGACCCAGGGCTTGTTAGTGTATTGAAGGACTTCTTGGTGCATTTGCTTTTGGGAATCGTTAAGCTACTGCCTGCTTTTCTATGTTTATTTTGTGCAATAGCAACGTTAAGTCGGTTCCGGTTTTGGTTCTTGTGGATTTAACGGAGGGACATGCGTCTTTTCGCTTACAAGGACTAAAATCGTAATTTTACTTTCCTTTTTTGCTGAAATGCGCACGGGTGGTGTCAGGGCCCTCTTTGGAAATACCATGGTATGAAGCGATCAGTTGTTACCGTTGTCCATCCAGTCAAAGAAATCTGTGGCTTCGCAGACATTAAACACATACAGTTGATGAAGAAGACCTTTAAGAAATCGCTGGGTATGATACGAATTAGTGCACTAATGTGCAAACCGAAACCAGTTAGTTGCTGACCTTTCATCAACATCACACCCAAAACAAATGCTCTTTGATTCAGTATTCAGCTCAAGAAGGCTATCCTATATACGAACTCATACACATTACCGCCTCATCAAGTTTGCTGAAATTCGGATTGCACGTTCTTTGTTGCATTACTTATGACCAGAAAGCTTTATGCGTGTGTCTAAAATCTACTTCTGAACTAAAAGAGTTTCGAACACGTCAGGTCACAAATACTCAGGACCTCATTTCCAATGCAAAACCCGGTTGCACGCAAAAGTTACAGATGCTAAGGAATATCAGTCGTCGGGAAACTGGATCGCAGTAGAGGCGAACTGGTTTCTGTACTACTACAGAGCACCGCAGTGTGATGTATTGGGTATTCTGGAAAGGCATGTCATGTATTCACTCAGGTGCCGTCTCCGGCTAAGCCACAATGACATGTGTCTCCTGACTATCATTTATTGCCCCTCCAGCGCCCAGTTCAGAGAAGCAGTCCTTCTTACTACTCGCCTTGAATTGAGTAACGCACCCTGGATAAGTTTGTTTCATCGTGAGTGATTACAATACTTATGACCTGGAAGTATCGGCATTCCCTAGCAGAAATTTCAAAGCTGAGCTGCACGAACTTGATGCAACTTTTCTGCTGCACAGTTAATTTGCATCGCCCACTGGAGCCAGGAAGGAAATAAGCCATCCGTAATGCATATTGCGCTTACACATCAAGAATTAATAAGCGCATAAGTACTCAGTGATCAGTTACTCATAACAATTAGCTATTTCTATCATGCATACTATCCAAATAAATGCACGGGAGTGACTTCTATAATCCTGCACTACCACATTATTCGTTGAACGGTATAGGTCGAGTATCATTACATATGGACTCAGGAAGAAAGCTCTCACGCTTCCGAAAATGTACTGTACGAACCTTTTCTCATTTGGAGAATCGCCACCAGCGCGCATTCAATATAACTCCTAGGGAGCTGGAACCCGCAACTTGAAGGTTACTAGCCTGTGGTTGCGACCACTGAACTAACGGGGACGGTAACGATGCTCATGCCCAAGTCACTAGATGGGAAATAGCGCCAACTACTATCCACTGACGGGTACGATTCTACCATGAAGAGCAGCGGTTCTCAAACTTTTCGGATCATGGTCCTCTTTTTGTGGGAGCGCGTACGGCGTACCCCTTCAAGATATTTTTAACCAAAGGACTAGGCTCTAACAAAATGAGAATGAAACGCAGTGTCCCGAAAACGTCCATTACCGAAACCTGAATAAAAACACGGGTGTTCGTTTAAGTAAGTAAAAGAAAATGGGGAATGTCAGTATCAAAAGCAAGGTACATCAATCCATAAGTTGACGGACGAAACTGTTTCTGAAATGCAGTGCTGACTTTTTTGACGTTTGGTCTTACTGAAGAAAAACTCCACCTCATATCTGCTTGCGGTTCAAGTCTTTTGCGGTACGTAGCTTTGTGTGAAATGCGAAAGTACACTATTACAAGGATAAATTGTGGCAAATAAAGTATCTTGACAACAGATGTCTTCACTGTGCCGGAGAACATGTCTTTAGTTTGACATCAGAAAGCAAGTAGCTACAGTTCGCGAAACTTTTCCTGAATTGAAGAATCGGATGCCAACTACTACTACTACCATTACTACATCAAAATTCGACGATGAATACTTCCGTGACAACATTATCAGTCTTGATGTTTCAAGGCTGAAATGAAACTAAATAATTAAACATAAGAATAGCAAAACCTATCTCAACTTTGCTTATTTTATTAAAGCGAACTTCGAAGGAAGTATGAAACAAAGTAAACAGAACAGCACCTCCTGAAACCTAGTATACTCGCCAAACATCAACCTTTTCATGTTTGCTTTCTGGGATTCCCTAAGTAGGATCGCACTAACGAACTTCTCTTTCCGAATGACCGTTTTAGAAAGCCAGCGGTTTCGGAAATGATCGTAGAAAAGGGGTACATAATTTGCTTTTCGTCTCCTCTCTGTGACAAATTTTACAATGTGCAAGCTTGCGTGAAAGAAGAAGCATCCACCCAGTCTTTACCAATCGCATCACAGAGTTTCATAACTCTACATCTATAACATTGGACAACTTCGTTCCTTGACTTTTGGAGAATCTGCTAAACACAGCTCCCTTCTTGGAAGTAGTTTGCTTTTCATTGGTTAATCATTAGAGTAATGTAAACTGTCAGATATTATTTAACCAATTTAAATTATGTTTGTCATCGAACTTTAAACTACAATGTTTATATCTAAAAATTTCTAAGTGAAATGTAACACTTCGGGAAATCCCGCAGACCCCCAAGAGGTTCGCGCACCACGCTTTGAGAATCACTGATGCAGAGGACAGGGTAGCCTCCTCACCAAGCAAGGTGATGAATTGCTAACAATCCCATTCAACTCCCACTACTACTCCCTTGTAATTATTTGTTGTGACATCCAGATGAAACTTTTGGAACAACGCTTCGTTTTACAGCTTGTGGCAGAGTTCCCTAAAAGATTCAGTAACATACTTTCCAAGGCATGAGAAATAGGGGACTTCCTTCTGCAGTTGCGTCATAATTTGTCAAAGCAGTACTCGGAGATACATGACAGAAAGGCAACATCATGGCATGCAAGCAGTTTTCCTTTCAAGACAGCTTTACACACCTTGGAGATTAAATATTCAGCTGTCACACGCACACATGTCCTCACCATAAGTAAAATAATAAAGATTACTACACGCGAACTCAAAGGATCGGTAATAATTAGCATGGGCAATAATATAGCTACACAATGCATATTCGCTGGTTAACTCTAGAACGATGCAGTTTCGGTCGCACGAACTACACGCTAGATATAGGACGACAGATGAGCGGTGATCAATTGCGAGAGTAGTAATAATTGTGTACTTTGTCTGGTCAATGGAGTTTATGTTTAATTACTGAATGAGCCAGGAATATCGAGTCTCGTAAATGTGGCTTTTTGAAGTAAACGCTTTGCAAGAATTGACCTGAGTACGTACAAAAATGCCAACAAATATCTCCTTCTTAATGTCTGATCCCCAACATTGTAGACGATTGCAAATGTGGCTCAGTGCTCGGAACACCAGTACCCGTGAGCAGAAAGTAATATTGATAGGAAATAACCAAAAATGTTTCCACCAACAAACACCTCCTGTACAAACATGTCAACAGTCTTCGTAAAACCATGAAATATCCCCGATGCTGAGTTCAAAGTACCGGTAAGTGCTTAATGCTTTGGGCTACAACATGCCCCAAAATCTGAACGTGCAATCTCTTTGTGTTATATGTCATCAGCTATCTTGTGGGCTGCAAGATCGTGCTAAAATGCTGCCTTCACTACCAAACTAATTGCTTAACAACACTTTGACATGATGCTTGTGACTAGCCATAAAAGCAAATTCTCTGCGCCTTATCTACGTTGGATACTTTGTACACCGACACGCAATCAGAGTATCGGAACTTGCCTGAGATGTCTGCAGTGCTGAAGGTCTGCATCTGAAATACGTATCAACTGGTCGATCACTCACCGGCTGGTAAGAACTCAAAATCATTTATCTCGCCTTACTGCCTCGAGGGTTAAGTCCTATGGCCGAAAGGTCGGGGCGGTGGTCCCTTAAAACAGCCTGCCTATTTCCGGCAAGGCAAACGGGCGGCGTCTCACTTGCCGATAAATCACAAAAACATACGCTTACGCTTTCTCAGTTTCTTGATGTTTTATTACCGTGCCATTACAACAAATTTGTAACCCGTGGTAACCTGATTCTTCAGGGACAAACAACATTTTGACATCCGTCAACTCAACTACATAGTGCTTGTTGGAGGACCGAAACCCAAAAACCCACCATATTGGCTTGTGCAACCTGGAACTCGGTTCAGACTGGCAGCTTTGATGTACGCACATCATTTCAGATTGGACAATCAACTGGACTTACACACACATGGAAACTGTTACAAATGATATATGCTGCGTAGAATTAAAACGGCTTCAGAATTTCAGTCCAACCTATAGATTGTTTTTACCAGTCAATCCGCACTCCCTCTTCAATCCACTTCTCTCATGAAGTTGAAACTATCGCACCTGTATGAGCTGGCGTTGGGAACTGCCTTAGTTTTAGTGGAGAGGCTGCCTTCATTGTATGGCTTGCAAGCAACGTTCGTAGTTGCCATAAGATGCTCCGTGGTTGTTGAAAATCTTGTATAAGTAGAGCCGAGAAATGTGCTGTTTGTGTGCTCGTTGCTTGAGTGCCTACTGACTGCAACTTACGTGTTTTCAATGAACAGCTCGACCAAAGCACTCATAAGGTGCACGTAAGCACGCATAGATCACGACACATCTTGCGACCGGACACTGGAATTTAAACACCACTTTTAGGTGACCGCATGGATATGAAGACTTTCGCTGGGAAAAATGAAAAATACTGAGCATTCACTATGCCAACCACGGAATTTTTCTCTCTAGTATGAGCATTCGCCACTTTAGATATCATTGTACCACCTGGCGTTCCCACTCTTCTTCCCAGCGTTGGGCCCAGTCTGATCATATAATAATAAGGGGTTGGTTGCATGGTGAAACACGGAATTGTCAGTCATTTTTGAGAACCGTACCAAAGTGTTCTTACCTTGCGATCACATTCTGCCTGCTTACATATTTCGTCTGGATTCATTTTCCCAAATTACACTTCAAACGCGTGCGCTTAAAAGCATTTCAGGAAGTTTAATACGAACCATTCTGTACACGCTATTATTTAGACCAAATTTTTTCGGTTCACGGTTTAATACCGCAGCAAGCTTTTTGCACCCTCCCCGCAGAAATAAGCGCGCTATTTTCCGGACCCTGAGCCTCACAAATACAACTTTGTTTCACAAACGGAAGCCAAATCCGAAACCTACATACCGAGTAATCTAGCACATGCACCGACCGCCAAGTAAACAAGCCATCAAATCCTTTGTATTCATCCTTACTCGGTTGCATTGTTTTCACCTCAAAGTAAAGGCTGAGCGAATGACAGCCAATTAGCCTGCCTAGCAGTACTTAAAAACGCTTCGCAAATTGCTGCGGACGCGTTGACAGCATAACCGACCAATTTAGCCTGCAATGGGCATATAGACAGTTATGCACGCTGACCTTGAGTTTTAATCAATCGTTCATCCAATGACATAGGAGGCATGAAAGGATTAAGGAAGTATAACACAATAGTTTGTGGCCGCCAACCACAAGAACTCACTCTACACGAAACTAAAATGGAGAGTGTCAGTGAGCTACCCATGCAAAAGTATGAAATGTAATAAAAAGAATCAATTGGTCTGACTTTTTTTTATCCTAAATGTGTCGAGCCTACACCACACGAAGTAAAGCTGCATAATGGCACACAAGATTCTCCGTACCTATGTGCAATATGCCTGGTCATGCCAGTAGTCAAGGATGGACACGCACTCTCTCGGAAATACGCGATTGGTAGTAATGACTGAGGAAACGCGAAACACCAAAATTGCTTTAATAGAAGGGATAGTGACAGTGGGTAGCCCCCACTCTTCCCCAATTGGTCGGATAAGAGAAGCTTGGCAGCGAGTTAGTGTGCATCGCTTGTAGGTTTGAACGTCACCCAACATCTCGATAACTGGTATCCCAAATTCGGTTGCACCAACCAACTCGAACTCAACTGGAACAAAACGCTGAGTTCTGAAATTGCTGTATAGTGTTAAGGAGTGATAATCAAACGCTGGTGACGTCATGAGCTGGCGGAGCTTTAATCCTTCATTTTCTCTAACTGAATGTAAAATAAAAGAACTGGGCGAATCCACACACATCCTCCACCGATTTTATGTAGACCAGTGAGTTACTGGATCTCAACGCAATCCGCACAAACGGTCATTAAAAGAACACTTGATGCACCGGCAGTGATTCGCACGAATGGCACGAATCGACATCAAAAGCAATAAAAAGAATCAACTCAACAACGTGAGTCAGTGAAACTTGACACGTGGCATGATAAGTGTTGTAGCTAAGCCGGACAATTTAATGCGGGGACCACACCATAAAAACGCAAAGTACTACGGTGAATGGAGTTGCGTTTACTTCGGTAATCAATAGGAAGCCGTTCTGTTATCATGGGCTAGTCTCCAGAACGAACCTTGTTCTGTTAAAACTATACCGAGTTTGCTGTGCAACGAACGTAAACGGACGAAACACAACTTGGAATTATGCCGGCAAGAATCTGTGATCATTTCTATGACAGCAGCAACTCAATGGAACCACACCACGGTATCGGTTCGGTTAACGCTTCTGACCTAGCCGACAAATTTGATGGTCACACCCCATAAGTTTCACATAGAGAAATAGGTAAGGAATGAAAGAGAGAATTGTTGGATTTGAAATAAATAAGCTCGCCACTGGTTTGCCCAGAAAAAGATTAGTAGTTGAACATTCGCAGGTCGTAGCAATATAACTCAAAAGCACATGCTCCATGCTGACTACTAAGATCTAAGAGACTCGCCTGCACGTACACCAATTCACAAGCCCTTCTGAACAAGCTTGCTGAATTTCAGTTATATCAATCATCAAAAACTTGGTACCTAATATTTGTACCTGAAACTTGGTCCCATCGAGCAGTTGCCGAGGTTAACCTCGTAATTATATAGAAAGTCTCTTGTAAGAAACGATCACCCCAGTAAAGAAATTAGTTCTTCTATACTAACGCACTGTCCTGCATCGGAACTTGTCAACGATCTGGTAACGCCGATCATAGGCTGGCTTTGGTTCCCTCACCGACCGTGACGCTTTGTGGAAGTTGTTTGCCATCCCCCAATGTCACTCCAGAAATGGACTATCGTTTGACATTAAACCCTGGGAAATTTTTGTGATTATGATACAGCCACTTTCTCGACACAGTGTTCCATAACTTGAAGTCCAGCTACCGACTGGGAGCAGTATACGGGCAAACTGCAAGCTTATTGCAAGCATTTACCTCCACAGTAGGTCAGTCTGCCCGCAAACTCTCGAGGAGGTGACAGAAAATCAGCGCTTGGTTCTGCTCACTAACCCTCAGTTCATGAATGATAAGCTATAGATGGAGATTCCTTTAGGGCTGTGTGGTCGAACCACCATACTTTACGACTAAGGGGTACTATATGGGGAACCCAAAAAAACCCACTGACTTGTTTACTGCAATCAAACTGTATCACATACTAACAGAATTCGGCGGAGCATTTATCTGGGGGCGTTTGGATAACGATACCATCGATTTATGTTGGTGTATTTTGTAGCTGAGTTCGGTGTTCTGGTCACATTCGCCTTTGAAGTAAGCATTTTCGTTTTCCATGAGCACCAATATACATGCAAAGCAGAACACAAAAATGCGTAGCGCTAAGGGATGCACGTGGCGTGCAGAAAAAAGCAAATTAAGGTTAACCTCTAAAGCAAGAAGTTGGTGCAGCGGGATCATTTAGATGCTTGTCCGTGAGGACAAATTAGTGTACCAACAGAACCTAGCGGCAGGGCCTTGCGCCAATAACAAGCTACTGTGCAGACATGCTCAGCCAGCGAAAAGTGAAGCTTGATATTCCCCAACTGATAGGATTAAAACGGTGTGTCCAAACGGCAGAGGATACAGTCAACGTCGTACTGCTACAGTATACTTTGATATTCCGACGCACCACCAGCACTTGTCACATACCTGTCCCATTCCTCCAGACGACAGATTTTGTACACGTCAATGTCACTTTAGCGGTTCATTTGAGGAAGGTGCTGTCGTTACACATCCATAGTTCTCCTGGACTTCACAACATGCACATTAAAGCACTGCACATGGCCGATTTGGGGATATCCAAGCTAATACTCTGATTATTTCAGAAATGTTAGGATGAACAGCAATATCCTAAGGTATGGAAGTAGGGTATCACTACCAGGATTTTTACTGGGGTAGCCGTTCGGAGCCGGACAATTAGTGCTCAGTTATTCTCCTACCAGTTCTCTCAAAAGCGATGGAATCCGTCATGGGTCAAGTAAAAGGAGAATATATCATAGCCTCGAAGAAACATGGATTGCGTCAACATCGGTCATGTACTGCCAACCTGCTCGTTGGATGCAGCCATTGGAACGCAACAGGCGACAGTACTGATCTCATATATCACAACTTTTCTAAAGCTTTCGACTGCTTGGATCACCGCATTCCTCTATTAACGCTGCAAACATCGGAATTGGGAAGCTTCTCCTTGTATGGATAGTAAGGATATTTTCTTAGCGGCGACTGCAGGAGCAGTTTCGCTGCCAATGCTCCGATCCTACTGAATTAGAATGTGTTATGTTGTACAAGAATTGGTGTTGCGACCACGTGTTGTTCATGGTATGCAATAACGATCTCTCAAATATCATCGTCGAATTTCTTTAAATTTTCCCGATGACGTCAAGATATGGCGAGTGATCGGTAATCAGGAAAATCACGATCTACTGCAACGACACATAGGTCTGGCTTTTGAATGACCAAAGACACATCTACTGCTTTATAACGCTAGTAAGCGCAAAGGTGTACGTATCCGCACAAAACCATTACAACTTATAAGCTAAGAGTCCACATCTTGTAGGTAGCCTCATAAAAGTGTGCTACTTATGTGTAGTGACTCAAGATGACCACTACTGTTCGGAGTCATTCTTGGTGTCTAAAACGTAACCAACATGTTGGTCGCTTACGGAGACCGTCTGGGCAATTCGACCGGCCTATCTTCCGCAAATACTCTACTTGCATGTGAGGCTCCATGCTGAGAACACGATTCAGACGTGGCAATCCTAAATATAACGTGATCTGGCTGCACTGGAGAATGCAAAGCGAAGGACAGCCAAAATCGTTATGGAAATGTTACATCTGACCTGTCTGCTGTGAATGAGAGCCATAGGAGTGTACCGGAATTTATCGCCATCTGCAAGGTGACCTAATTCTAGCGCATCAGATTTTGAAAAACTCTAGTGAGGTTTGCCGCTATTTCCTGGAACCAGCTGCAACACAAAACTGAGCGGCCGACAGCTAAAACCAGTCACCCAATACAGCCGGCTGGAATGTCCTTGGAATATTTGCCCTTGGAATTTGTTAGACATGGAAAGCTTTCCGACTTTAGTCATTTCTTCACCCACGTTGGTCATTATTGAAAAATAACGGTACGATGTGTTGCCACCATTGCATTACGTGACATGCGTCCGGCTCACAGAGTGAATAAAAAATGCATACAAAAATTATGCTGAATAACGCCAAATATTTCGGGCTGGACGGATTTACTTGTGTGTAGCGAGTGTATTGTGAAGAGTCCAAAGATGCATGACTTTCCTTGCTGCCACTTTTTTCTCGCCTTGGGCTTGTGTAGTTTTTACAGAGTATCCTACGAGAGTTTTCAAGCCTTCAGGTTTTCACCCGTGTTACACCTTTGTTCCATTGTTCCAATCTGTGTCGAACCCGGTTATCCAATGATTTGTGGGACAGTTTGCTTGGGCTTCGGGGGCTCACCAACGGCCAAACAACCCCCGAATGAGTATAGGTAAACTGGAAGGCTAATCGGCGCACATGGAGCATCACACAGACTTCAGGAAACAAATGACACTCTCCCATCTGTATGTTGACCAGTATTAGTCAGACATGCCACAAGCATGCTGTCCTCAAGTTTGCCGAACTATGACTGCGACTGCATAGAAAATGTTTCAACTGGGTAACATCATCGGAGCTCCTAGGTCATCGACGGCCTGTACGTGCTGGTGCGCAAGATCAAAGTTCAATGGAGAATTAAAAGAAATGCTCAAAACGATGTGCGGAAGCACACAAGGAACTACCCTATATTTCTTTATTAGGGTATGCGGTTTTTACACGGTGCTGACGGCGCATATTTTGCACTCAAAATTGTGAACATATATATATATATATATATGTATATATATATATATATATATATATATATATATATATATATATATATATATATATATATAGAAAGGTATGGCGGCACCCGTATGCGGATTTGCCTGTCACTGTGACCTCCATGGGGACCGCCAAAGGACGCCTGCGTCTACAAAGGGGACCATGGTTGACTTGCACTGCACCACCCATAGTTCCACCCACGCACCCCATATCCGGTGTAAACCCGAAGGAATAAGACCGGGAGGCATGTGGATGGGAGCCAGGTTTCATCAACGGAGCCGGCCCACATTCCTTCAACAAGCAGAACAGAAGCATTCCGGCCTAATTGGGAAAACATGCACACCGGACGTATACATGGCGTTGGCTGGACCGTAGCTTGTTCCACACAAGACAAAACCACTCTTTGTTCCTAGCACCGTCACGAGGACGATGCACTCCGTCCCCTCCAGCAATGACCAACTGTCTCCTGAAGCCAGTATGTACGAGGTAGTGGGTAATGGACACGTAAGGACCTTGTTAACATTCACATCAAGCGAATCCACACCTGGGGAGCTCAAAAAACGTCTACTTCTGAAATGTAAGATTACTCATCACGCAGGCTAACGTACTACGTACGCCGCCTTATTGACCTGGATTAATAAATCGAATGGACGCGTACGCATCATGCTTCTATTCCGTGTGCAATAGTACCTTCTTCAGTACCTGACCAACCACGGAGTTCGCATCGATGAAATTTGCCTTGGATTCGCAACACTTAAAATCAACCTGAGTTTGTCATAAACTCACCTTCATGTTCTGATAATCTTATTTTCGGTTTGCTCAAGTGCCGTTTCTCTGCACCAAGTTAGCCCTACAAAAGCGGTATGCGTATCATGGTCGAATTCATTCGCTATATATATATATATATATATATATATATATATATATATATATATTTATATAAAGATTGACGTCACCCGTGTCCAAGGGCAGTTGTAATACAACATAAGCACTTGCGTTTATCCAAACTTAAGTGTGAGCTGTCAACATGGATAGAGACACAGTAGACATAAGGATCAATGGCATGACAAACGTGTATGGGTTTCTTTGGAGGTCAGGCTAACAACCACTTTCGCATTGGTTTGCAAATGACCAAATACGCAACCGTTTGAACATACCGACATGTACTCTACTGTGGCCATAAGGTATTTGCTAACGATCTTTGTTGTACGTCACGCGTGCAGCCATTAGGTGCGCATAAAGCGATTGTCGTTATGCGCCGATTCCTTTCCGATGTAATGTACTAGCACATTGACGTACTATTCCCCTTAGGTTCAACCTTTTACTTAATCCATCCAAAAGATTGGCCATGGGCAATGCAACTTTTGGTAGGCGTCTCTGCACGTCTGCCTTCCATCCGGTTACTACGTATGTTTTCATAAGCCACGGTAAATTCAGTATAGTTGAGGGACAACTGGAACTATAACTATGCCCACTCTCATCACTAACCTACGGAGTGGAACATGGAATGGCGACATCATGATAATCGCTAGTCGGTTAATCGTCGGGATTGTTCAATTGCCACAGAATTTCCAGGGAAATTTCTCTTCGAATGTATAATCCAATGTGGTCACACGAAGGACAATCGTTGAGCATTGTGTTCCAAATGTCAAACTTGACAAGTTAGGCGTACTGTAAACGGCCAAGAGATGATAACCTTTTGATTCAAACGTATCCATCGAACTGGAAACATGCACAATAATTTGCCGCCCTAACATTGATCAGTATCAAGCACACAATTCGCTAGGAAACACCGCGCGCACGTCAATTACGGATGAGCTCATGGATGGACTGAACCATTATTCTGTGATGTACCGGCCCTCTAAGCGTCGTGCTACTTTGCATTGAGCAGCTAGTCAAGCTACGGTTATGTAATCTACAAATCGATTTCAAGGAGCAGAATGTAAATAGCATAGTCTGGTGAGTAATACCATGGAGTTTACATAGTGATGTGAATCGCGGCTGAATAAGCATACCAAGAAGAAAATGCTGTAGCTCACTGTGTCGGTATGTCACGATACCAGACTCCACTTGAGAAGTTAGCAAGCATAGCATAGCATAGCAGAGATCATGATGAGTACAAAATTGTAATGAGCAACATGTGAAGTCATCGCGAAATAAAACCGAGTTAAATAAGCCTAATAAAGTTAGCTTAGCTGTGGCTCATCCGTTCTAGGCATGTGCAGTAAAGATACCACATTACACCAAGTCAGTAGTTAATCATTCTAGAATGAAACTATACCCAAACGCGACTTACATGCTGTATATAGAATAAGAATGACATCAAAAAAATGAAGGAGATTGAGTAAGCAACTTTTCAAGCTAGCAGGGAAATGGCGCGATTATGTCCACTGCAGGCTATCCGTGTCGTAAGGTAAAACCAGAGCCGGTTGTGATTGTCTCTTGTCCGAGATGAGCGAGAATTAACAGGGATGTAGAACTAACAGGCGGTCCGTCCTATGTCATTATTTATTTCCCCTTGGTCATGTGTTCTGACCGCTAGCATATGTCGACCAATTCATCTGTGTCTAGAATGCTACGTATAGCCAAGCATTTCGATTTGGCTGTCACAACGTATTGCGGCTGCTCCGGGAATCAACCTTGATGACTTGTCTGAATCTCAGTGCGTTCACCTGAAGGCGGCAGAAGTACAAGGGGGCGTGCGTACAGAGACACTTGAGATGGGATACATCGACCTCATTTGGCAACCCGCAATAAGCCACCGTGTCACACGACAGAAATGTAATAAGATCCATCTGTCAAGTGGGAATGTATCGAGATACGAACAGATGTTAGCGGGACTTGTAATTTAGTCGAGTCCCATTTAGGCATCGAGCCAGCAGATAATGGTGTCACGCGAGAGAAAATGCCATCAATCTGTCAGACTGAAGTGGGATCCTTACAAGCTTTTCTAACTGTCTTCCACTTAGTCATTCAACATGAGAAACAGTTGACATACCAAAGGTCCCTGATTTGAGTTGCAGCACTGCAGCGTTGCGAACGGGCATTTGTTCACACGGGTTTATGGACTACCACAAACTAGATAGAGAAACAATGACCCTTATGAGCAATCTAACACTACGAACGTGCGCGCGTAGGGATTGAATGTAAAAATAACAGCCATATTCCACTAGTGTTGGAAGATCTCACGTACAATTATCTAAGCAACCAATACGACTGTCGTTGGTTAGTTAACATTTAAGCGTTAACCTAAAAATGGCAGCTATAAATTTAGTCAGAAGTATGGACAGCAACAATAGATAGAAACAGAGAGAGGAATAGGGAAGCAAATGCCATCAATACGGTTACCAGGTTGTAGGCTACACAGATAAGAAGTAAAATAAAACAGTGATGTCTTATCCTTAGTGTGTGTGTTGCAGATGCTGTCTGCTATATGCGTTAGAAAGCAGTAATATCACGGATTTTCTGATAGCCCCATTGACGTGATCACAGGAAGAATATATCTAGCAAATCCCACTGCGTCCTGTCTTACATTCGGCTTTCGAAAAAGTGCCCAAACTGTTTTAGCCAATTTATAAGACATAGCCTGCATAACATCCAATTACCCAATAGTTGGCAGATGTGGCTGTATACTCAACTGTGGCGATAAGTTATTTATGTAAACGACAGACTCATTGTGAATCTCGAGTAACACGTAAAAACGCCCTGGTCCAACCAATCCGTTAACTATCGTACAATTAAACGAAACACAACTCAAGTGCAATATGTGCAAACTTCATTCCTAGTAGAACGGAGGCAAATCACACAGACGAGCCAATTTGTAGGGGCTTGCAACGGAAATAGTTGGAACTTGAACCCCGATTTTCCAAACTGCATTCCAGAGCGAGGAAGCGTTGTAGAGTCATTGGACTCCCGGTATAATTGTTGATCAGTACACCCAATTTGTTCAACCGATTCCATGAACGAATGTGGAATACTGTAAGCAGCAATGGCTTGATAGCCAGCAGTGAACGCGACCCATTCACGCTAGCCCCATATATATGTATAGGGTTGGCAGCATCCGGTTTCGAATTCGCCTGTCACTGAGGCCAGCCACAGTACGCCTGCGCCTACAGACGGACCATGGATGGATTGCGGTGCACCACCCACGGCTCCATCCACACATCCCATATCCAGTGGAAACCCGAAGGAATAAAAGCGGGAGGCATGCGGATAGGAGCCAGGTTTCATCAACGGAGCCGGCCCACACTCCTTCACAGGCAAACACAAGCACAGTGTAGTTGGGGAATCCAGCTCACACAAGGCGGTGGCTGGACCGTAGTCCGCTCCACACTGAGTGCATGGAACCGCTCTTCGAGTCTAGCACGACCACAAGGACCGTGCACCCCGTCCCCTCCAGGAAGGACCAACTGTCTCCTGGAGCCAGATGGACGAGGTAGTGGGTAATAGACAGGTAGGCACCTTGTCAACATGCACATTAAGCGCAGCCACACCGGGGAGATCAAGCAACAGCCATACACTTAAAACGACAAGACGAAATAAAAAAATCGAATAATGCATAGAGATACGGTGGCATAACTCTTCGCTAAATGAGCATATGAAGTCAGTTGGTTAGTGACGAATCCGCGATAAGTAAAATATGTCAACAAGTTAAGTAAAATGCTACAAACGCAACTAAGTTACGGAAGATAAGCGCAATCAGCGTGAGCAAAGTGGCCAGTTAATAGAAGCTTATTCAGGTAGGCAGAACAAACCAAATAAAGTGGAATGAAATTTATCCAGCTTAAAATGACCTAGTTTAAGTGCCAGTCGGTTTAGCCCAACTGCAGTGAAGAATCATCTAGAAAGCAACATCTGCCTCTGCATGGGGCATATATATATATATATATATATATATATATATATATATATATATGGTGTTTCTTCCACCGCCGAAGCGACAAGCGCTGATTGTATCTGCTCCATCGACATCGAGCGCATGTTTTTGCAGCGCATGCAGTCGCGAGTGCCTGAGCCAGGAAGGCCCAGTGAGCCCCAAGCGAGTCAAATCTAGACCGGTATCTAAACGATGAGGGACAGTGGCGTAGCAGTTACTATTGCCGCCCGGGTTAAGAGTAAAATTGTGGTAATATTGGCGGTTGTAATTCGGTAAACCCTCGCAATGAGGCTGGACCTTACCGTGGTGCAATGGTTTGTGTGCCTCTGTGATCCATTGAGCTATACTGGTTGATGCATTTTTTCACCTTCAGATCCACTCATACCAGATTGGTCAATGGTTAAAGGCCAGACAAACTCAGCCTCCTGGTCCTCCAGGTTGGGGGTTAGAATGAGGGTGGCTCCTTATTCCTTAAAACGGACTCCTTATAGCTCAGTGCCAAACCCGATGTCTTGCGGTCAGGTTTTTGAAACCAAAGGCTTTGGTTGAGAACCCTAATCGTTCTCCTGTCTAGGCCTGGGCAACCTGACAGTATCCTGCCCACGTAATACAATGAATCACACTTCAAACAAATTTCTGATGCTCTGGCTACCGCAGAGGATAATCAACGGTGCCCTATCTGTTGCATCGGGCAGGGGGGAAAGGGGTTTGGATGTTACTGCTCAAGCCTTCCCGTCTTCTTATTCCCTCTCTTGCGCTTTTCCACCCTTATCGTCCCGTTCCAGCTTCATTTTTATCCCCCCTGTTTTCCACCCCCCAATTCTCGGCCCTCCCCACGTTGCTTCAATAGTCGCTTGCCTTTTAGTTTCAACTCACATGTGAACTCGGAGCGTCATTCCTGCCCTGTCAACAGGTCCATGTCCAAGCAAGCGGCCCATTCCAGTTCATCGGTTTCCATTTGGAGCCTTCGATCCTCCTTCAGATTGGCATGCCTCAATATTCGCACATTGCTTCAGATCGGTCAACATGCAGCACTTACTCGAACATTAGAGACCCTATAGATCGATATATGCTGTTTATCGGAGACCCGCCTGCAAGACTCGAGCTCTGTACTCACTCAACGATCCCCTTCAGGTGACACTAGCAGCACTTTCTCGTTGCGCTTTTCCGGTGACGATGCAGCTTCGAGCACCCGCCAAGCCGGTGTTGGCATTGCCCTGAGTCTCTGGGCTGAAGCTACTCTGGTTGATTGGATTCCAAACAGTAGCCGGATGTGTGCGGTCCGATTGGCTAGCTCGTTCAAAGCTTCGAACTCACGTGGGACTAATAAGTGTCTATTCGTTATCGCTGCCTATGCACCGACGAACTGTTGCCATGACTCGGTAAAAGACGACTTCTATCGTCAACTGAACGAACTCCTTCGCCGCAGAAGAAGCTCGGACACTGTAGTGTTGGCCGGGGATCTGAAAGCTCAAGTTGGAAAATTATCCACTGATGAGCTGCATCAGGGCGGCCAACGTGGTGTAGGCTCCCGTAATGATAACGGTGAGCGGCTACTTCTTTTGTGTGAGGATGCTCGCTTATTTCTTGCCAGAACTAATTTCAGACACAGCACTCGCCGGAGGGTGACTTGGTGCCCACCAGCCTCGAACCAGTTATGGACGCAAATCGATCACATTGCGATAAGTTACCGATGGAGAGGCTGCGTCCAGAACTGTCGCTGGATTTGGAGCACATGTGCGGACACCGACCATGCACTTGTTTGTGCTGGCCTGCGGATGCGCTTTGGCGGATGCCCCCAACGAAGTTGTGAGCGCACTGACACCAGCCAACTGGCGAAGCCAGCTGTTCGGAATGTCAATCAAAGCACGCTGTCATGCGAGTTGGATAAGCGCTCACTGGATGCATTTGAAGCTCACTGATCTCATATTCACCAGACCTTACTTGCAGCAGGAAAATCCTCATGTGGTGTGTCTAATCGCCAACATGGACATTGGGTCTCTTCACAGTCTCTGGAACTTATCGAAGCTCACCGGTATATTCCGGCTGGAAGCGAATACAATGAAACACGCAAAGAGCTCCGGGCGAAACTCAGTGCTAGCCTGAAGAGAGACCGCGAATCCTGGTGGTCTCATCGTGCAACAAAGATGGAAATGGCCGCTGCCCTCGGTAACCATCGAAAGTTATTCCTTCTGATACGGGAAACGGGCGGCAGGAGACCTGGTGTTAGTGAAACTATACGTGACGAGGGTGGACAGCCTATCCACAACTTATCAAAACGCTTAGAGCGTTGGTCTGAGCACTTTAAAAGGCAATTTATTCGGTCGGAATGGTTAGATTTCTCGCCGGCCATTGATTGCCCCACTCCCTGGGCTGTCCCTTTGGATCGACCCTCTCGTTCAGAAGTCGAACGTGAGATCGGACTGTTGTAGTTGAACAAAGCCGCGGGACCTGATGCTCTTCCTCCAGCCCTCTTCAAATTCGGGGGATCTGCTCTTGTGGATGATTTACACGAGTTACCAGTCAAACTGTGGGAGCAGGAAATTGTCTCTACCGATTGGAGCCGCTCCGTCATAGTCCCAATTTCCAAAGGAGGCTGACGATCGGAATGCGGCAGCCATAGAGGAATAAGTCTGATCTTCATCGCCTCCAAATTGCTTGCCTCTGTCATCCTTCACAGACTGACTGGCACTCGTGAAAGCCAGATTCGTGAAGAGCAAGCTGGATTTCGTCGAGGTCGTGGCTGCATTGACCACATCTTCGTCTTGCGTCAGTTGTTGGAGCAAAGCCACTTATATTGGCGGCCCACCATTGTCCTGTTGCTCGATAGTAAAGGTGCATTCGATTCGGTGGATAGACATGCACTTTGGGACTGTCTACTCAGGAAAGGTGTGCCCGAGAAATATTTGAATATTATCCGAGCATTATATGCTCTTAGCTCGGGCAGAGTGAGGGCTTACGGCGAACTGTCGTCCCCCTTTAGTATCTCCAGCGGCGTGAGACAAGGATGCCCGCTGTCACCTTTCCTCTTCAACTTCGCTGTTGACGAAGTCATGGAAATCGCGTTCACAGGACACGACTTAGAATGTGTGGAGCTACTCCCAGAAGAAAGACTTCTTGACTTAGAGTATGCTGATGATATTGCCCTCATCTGCGACAGCTCACAAACGTGCCAAGCGGCACTGAACAGATTAGCACTAGCTGTCCGTCACTTCGGGCTTTGCTTCGCACCCTCGAAGTGCAAAGCGTTCCTCCAAGATTAGTCTGGATCGCCCCCTACGCTGACCGTTGGTGGGGATCAGCTAGAAGTCGTTCAAAACTTCAACTACCTGGGAAGTTGTATCAGTGCCCGTGGGATTGAAGATGAAATCACAAACCGTATAGCAAAAGCTCGGGGCGCTTTTGCTAACCTTCGCCACTTATGGCGCCGGCGCGACATCACTCTTGCCCTGAAGGGTAGAGTGTACAATGCAACAGTACGTTCGACCCTACTGTACGGCTGTGAAATCTGGCCGCTTAAAGCGGCGGACCTGAAGAGGTTAGTTACGTTCGACCACCGGTGCCTTCGCAATTTAGCTCACATCTGGTAGGAACACCGCGTGAGCAACAAGCGTGTTCGACGCCTTGTTTACGGCACAGGAAAAGGAAATGAGCAGCTCAGCACCGTTATTTCACTCACCAGGCTCCGATGGCTCGGCCACGTGATACGCATGCCAGCCCACCGACTCCCGCCATGTGCATTGTTTGCGCGCCGGGGGTGTGGATGGAAGAAGAGGAGGAGTGGCCAAGCGGTGACTTGGTCCAGAGGAATGAAGGCCCTCACTTCTGAGATTGCCTCGGTTGCAGCGTCTCGGCTCCCTGGTTGGGGTCCGAAAAACGATGAACACGTTTGCTTGGGCACACTTGCTGACATGGCTAGGAGCCGACCTTAGTGGCGTTCGTGCTGTGAGTTTCTTTGTACCACCCTATCCCTCTTAGCCTCCCCTCCAACCACGATCTCATTATTTAACCTTATATAACTTTGCATAGTAATTTTTTTGATACATAGTAGCCAGCTGGTAGCTTACCGGAACGTTGCCCATCCGTTACCGGTAGCTTAGCCGGCCTGCCCCAGTGGAATTCATTTTTCTCTCTTTTTTCTGTGTACTGCGGCACAGTAGCTGAGGTGTTCCCCACCTCTAGCTAACGTGTATGATGATGAAACCCTCACAATTTCGAGCAGAGCTTAAAAAATTCTTTTCATGTCACAATAAGCAAGGATGTAATTTTAGAATATTGCCGTAAATGCAGGTATTTTTATGGTTACAGTACCCGTGAACAAGATTTACAGATACACTTTTTACGCAATACTTGAGGTTGTAGTATTGATAACACTATCCGTCCACAATTTCGCTTTCTAAGTTGAGAACTGCCAATCCGTGAGCATTATCTAGCTTTTTGATGATTGACGGTAGTTCGTTAAAAGCTTGCTTTTTGGGAACGCGCTGGCCATCCTGTTGGTGTAAGAAATATGCGCATCGGATTCTCCAAGGCGATATTTCCCTCTGAGGTTCAAAACTCATAAGGCCCATTAATCTTGTCCTTTCCTGAAGCTTGCAGAAAATATTGCAATCTTCTTTCTACAAGGAATTCCTCTTTTTATATATCTTTGGCGACTTCCCTAAGCGAACCAACATAAGTATCCGCAAACAGATTTGAAGGTGTAAGATAAGCGAATTTTTCGCAAAATCTTGAGTTTGCTGAGATCTATGGCATTTCATTAGTCAAACTGTCTATGCGAGACAGCATTTCTCGTTTCAACACAGCATCAAATCTCATCGATATAACAAACAAGTCTTCACTGTTCATTCGTTTCTGTTGGCGAATTCGACGCTACATGCTTACTCCCGGTTTAGCGTAGTAGTATCTGATTCTTGCGGTACATTGTGCCCCATTTTATCTATATTTTGAATAAGGCAAACTTTTACCGCTGTAAACTTGATAGAACTTTGCTGCAGATCCAGCACATGTGTTTAGACGTATCTCTGAATTCTCGATTCCTATACGAACAAATTCATAAGTGTTCAGAAACAACCTAAACGGGAACGACTATGGCGAGGTAGAAATGAAAGATTCAGCTGATCCCCGTATTCTCTGAAATATTTCAGTGGATTGACGAGTTTCGAGTATTTCTTCGCCACTATATTTACAGCACCTGCTCGACTATTCCAACTAGATTTTCCAGCCACCTAATGACTTGAATCAAGGCATTCAAGTAATATTTAGATAAACAAAACATGATATTAGCCGGTCCATCGTACAAAAGTAACAAAATGTACCGTCGCAGATGCTTTATGCACACAGAGGATGGTTTGTGCATGACACAAGTGTTGACTTTGGGCTGCTTCGAAAGATATGTCTCTGGACACCCATTCGTTAGCGCTTTGTAACAGCCACATCGTCAAATGCTTGATCATGACAGTTGTCAATCTGAATTCCATCCTTCTCCGATACTCTCAAAACTAATCCAGAAATACCCTTTGCCTTTTTGCTGTTGGTCTCAGCAAAGCTGACAAACGACTCCACTACGGTCACTTTCTTTTCATTCAACTGATTTTTATGCTATACACCGGGAGTGCCATCGAAAATTTAGTAAACGTGAACTATGAGTTGCTTTCTCACCTAACCTATTAAATTGCTCACTAATTCATTTGAAAGTGTAGCGACCAACAATAGGTGTTGATTTTCTCTTCCACCTGAACTGTCACCAACTCTTCGCGAATAACAAACTTATACTTGGCCAACAACTGTACAAACCCTGAAAACTGCCCTCTATTTTTGGCCTCTTTTGTTGTCCTGGATGTCTTCTCGGTAACCACAAACTGTCAGAATTTTCTTGGTGAGAAACCTGACTATATCTGCTTTTCGAGCTAAACATTTGCGCCGTTACTTTTTTATAAGTACTAGCTCCATTTTGTCAATTATCTTTCTTTCAACTATTCGGGTAGCTAGTTCCCTGCGTTTGAGGGATGAGTGAGCACACGATTTACATGATTCGTGTTCACATGGTATTGGATTGAATTTCCACCAACCGAGAAACAAGATTATCAGCCAAAAACAAACATGGCTACTTTTGCAGGAGAATACACCATCCGTGTTCGCAAAATTTGTGTGGGGATTGTACAAGAACAATATTGTACGCTTCTTGTTTTAATTTGCGTTCGCACTGAGCTTAATTCCGAATTCACTGAATAAGGTTTCCACGTGCGCTAGTTGTGCGTTATTAATTCCACGTCGTTGTTAATGCTGGAATACCATAGTTTGCTCACCGTTTCGCAAAGCCCGGAAGAAAACGGTTTGCTGTTGGCTTTTTCGTCTCAGACTTGCACTCGTTGGAGGCAACACCACTTATTAAATACATAATTGGTATGCTGCAAGAGAGCAGATTCGCGCCGGACAAGCATAGCATGAATTTCATGGACAATCTTAACAGCCCACTGGACGACATCAGTATAATTGCTTGGTGTGTGCATTCGGGCCAATGTGTGGTTGCATTTCCAAATATTCGATTTCACGCGCTTCGTCTGCATCAGGGCTACAAACATTTCCCTAGCATGCATGCTGCCAATATCGCTGTTTGTGGCCCTGGTATGAACGCTTGTTGTATCAATTTCAGCTTCAGTAACCATATCATAATCATCGTTCTTTTCACCGCATCAGCCATGAAAGTAATTTTGATGAATGCACATCTGGTAGTAAAGAACACTCTGTAGTAAAAATTCCACCCCTAGTCACCGGCCGCCCTGGGCGGAACGCCCACTCCTCTGACGGCGGGTCCTACTGAGAATGTATACAAAACCGGAGACGTTGCATTCCATTTTCTAACCGCGTGCTTACCAGCTGAGTCAATTTACTTATGGTGATCGGTTTGCTATATTTTGCTAATACTTACTTTGTTACCTCATTTTAATATCTATCGGAATAAGCTTCTGTTTACTTACACACCTCGCTTCAATTGAAGCTTGATTTCTTTACTTTTGGTTGAATTCGTTGCATTTCTTGCTTTTATCTCTTTTTCTGCAATGTTGAATTTATCGCGGATATGTTTATAACGAGTTTATTTCATATGCTAATTTGGTGAAGAGCTAAGGCGGCATATCTCTATGATTTATTCGATTTATTTTATTGGATCTCATCATTTCAAGTACTCGGTTGTTGTTTAAAATCCCCAGTGCGGCTGCGCTTGAGGTGCAAGTTGACAACGTGCCTACCTGTCTACTGCCCACTGCTTCATCCATACTGACTCCAGTAGACAGTTCCTCGTTGTTGGAGGGGACGGATGTACGGTCCCCGTGACCGTGTTTGGCTCAAAGGTTGGCTCTATGCACATGCTTTGTGTGTGAAGGGGGCTACGGCCTAACCACCGTCTTATTAGCGCTTGATTCTCAAGTACAGTGTGCTTGTGTTTGCCTGTGAAGGAGTATGGGCCGGCTCTATTGATGAAACGTGGCTCCCATCCACCTGCCGCCTAGTGTTATTCCTTCGGGTTTACACCAGATATGGGGTGTGTGGATGGAACTGTGAGTGGGTCAGTACAAGCCCACCATGGTCCCTCTGTAGTCGTAGGTGGCCCATGGCTGTCTCCGTGGAGAACAAAAGGACAGGCAAATCCGGGCACTGATGCTGCCGACCATATGGCTGATGGCACCTGATTCGGGATTTGCCTATCAATGTGGTCTACATCAGACAGCCACAGGATTCCTGGGTTTATTCAGGAGTCATAAATAGCGTGGGTTGTACTACAGACAGCTCCATGCACACGCTCCATATCCCGTGTAGAACAGAAGAAATAAGACCGAGGAACATGCGGGTGGGTGCCACATTTCATCAAAGCAGCCGGCCTACACCCCATTAACATGCACAGCAGCAACATTCCAGTCAGCCCAATTGGAGAATTATGCGTACCAGACCTACACAAGGCGAACGCTCGGACTTAGCTTGTTCCACACTGGGTACATGGAATCACTCTTTCAGCCTGGCATGGTCACCAGAACCGTGCAGCTCAGCCCCCAGCAACGATGCATGGTCTCTAGGAACCGTGGTAGAGGTGGAGGTTGTTGCACAGGTAGGCACCTTGTCAACAATCACATCAAGCGCAGTCACACAGAGGATATGCGTCATTAGCTTAGACCTGAAATTCAAGAAGTTCAAGCCTAAAGCAAAATATATGGTTCTAGTAAACACCGTAACGGCATGCGACTGGACTCAGCATGTACATGCACTTGACTTATTTCTGACAACAGGAATCTCCCGTGAATTTCGAGTGTTAGGAACTATCTAAGCTAGCGATCGTAAGGTAGTGGAGCTGTCGTTTGAGATAACCAGGGTGAAGGGTTCCCTGAAAGATCAGTGTCCGCCTACAGACGATTCCATCATATTAACTGGGTCTGCTTCTCCAAGCACTTTAGACCATGGATTAGGATAGGTTCTTTTTGGTAACCGATTTCGATGCAGCCACCAAAGCATTGTACAACAATGTTGAATTATGGCTGGATATACTCGCTCCAAAGCAACGCGGACGTAGACCACGCTGTCAACCAACCGGAGCACTCTTAAAAACAATGTCATTCAAACTCAAAAAATGTAACTCAAATACACGAAGGCAACGTACTTCCATCTTCTTATGCGCACCAATGAACGCATGCCGCACTGGAGAAATAAACACTCTTTGGTTAAATCAGCACAGGAGAGAACCGCGATCGTAAGCACAAATCCGTCAAAATCGCTTGCTAATTTAGTAAAGCATAGGGGCTCTCTGGGTGCGACACCCATCAGGCCACTTGTGCTACTGGATAAAATAGTGGTTACCGGCCAAGAAGAACTATGCGAGATGCTAAAGCTACATTTGTGCAACTCCTTCACTGATGTTAGTATGACACCCCCAGCTCCAAAATTGGACTTACAGAAGATGAACTATCCAGAAGTACCTTTGATCAGCGCACCATCGCCAGGATGAAAAAGTTTCCCAAAATATTCTACTACTTTGGCCCCGATGGCATACATTCTGTAGTCCTAAAGCTATGTGATTCTAACGTTCCCCACATAGTCCTAAACACTTTCACTCTATCAATGAGAAGCAGCACCTTCCCTACCGCCTGGAAGTATGCTGCTGTTCTACCGAGACACAAACGTGGGTGCTGCCAGAACCATGACAACTACCGTCCAATCAGCCACACGCCCATTGCATCACGAGTGATGGAGAGGACAGTAAAAGAACAAGTTCATGAATTTATACTGACGCGCAGCTTAATTGATAGGTCCAAACACGTCTTTTTACCGGAAAATTCCTGTCATTTGTGTCAATTCCAGATTCCAGCTTTTGTGGCAAACGAAATCGATTCAGACTATGCACTTGTCATTGTCTTCCTTAACATGAAGAAAGCCTTTGACGGAGTCCCGCACGCTGGTCTATTAAGTAAACTTCAGTTATTCGGTATAGCGCATTAGCTGCTGTCATGGTTTACATCCTATTTGACTGCGCGTAGAGCAAAATTACATCATAGATCAGTCACTAGTGACCTCTTCCAAGGTAGTGTTCTGGGCCTACTACTATTCCTTTTGAACGTTAACGACATATTTGGTTGCTTCACTCACGGAAGGCTATTCCTATTTGCGGATGATTTTAAAGTGGTTTAAAATGACTTGATGCACTGGTGGCCCGGGTTGATCGTCCTGGGTTCAACTGTTCGCCGAGCTTCGCAATCTCAATGCAAATTTCTCATCACCACACTAGGTGACTTCCTCAGTGCGTTGCTGGGTCAAAGGTAATCCGTTGACTTAATCGTCGATTTGTGATTGATTAGCAAGTGACTTTTGAATTGACCTTCTTGATCTGTGCCCCGTGACCATCCACCTACCCAACTTCTCTGGTAGACACGGGCGATCCGTAGGATACATTTGTCCCGGCGGTTGCGACTGTATTGTTAACGGCTCTCTCTTGATGCGAATGGAACAAGAACTGGCAGGCCGCATATTCAGAGCGGTCATACTGCGGTAGACCGGTGGTGTCTCCAATGGAAAATGGAATTCCCAACAGCTAAGTACAATGCCATCTCCATTTGTTGTAGTCTTCCGTCCGATGCATTGAGAACAAACAGATCACCACTTGCCAATTGCATTGCAGTAGGTGACCTAGGGCTACACAACTCCAGTTCATTTAATTTCGCCGAACAAGCGGGATACAGCATAGCTAAGGCCAGCTCAGTCACCAGCTAAATCTGTAAGTGCTTAGGGAAACCAGACTTACTCTGTACGAGTGCTGCGCTCGACCTATCCAAGCATACTGCGCCTTAGTTTTAACTAACTCGCAGAAAAGTGAGAAAATAGCAATTGAGAGAGTGCAACTTTTGTTCACTAAGCGACTACTGGGATCAACTACACTAAACTATCGTGGTGGATGAAAACAGCTCTAACTGGACTCATTGTGGCTCCGGAGGCTAAAGTTCAACCTGGTATTCCTCTTCAAGATACTGCACAAGTCAAACGCTCATGCAAAGATTTTCTTCGACAGAATGCGGATGAGCGCTACCCACTACGGACTAGACCCTGTTCGACCATATTACTGAAAACTCGTAGGAGAATACGCTCTAGTTTCTTTCTTTATAGATTTGCGTTCGTAGGAAATAGGCTGCGAAGGGAAATCAGATCGATACCAACGGCTGCAACATTCCGCATTAATTTACGACACAATCTCTATTGCAGAATTTCTTGTCCTAGACCAGTTTGAAGATGCGATATGGGAATGAGGTCCAGATCCATACTAACCTTAAAATCTGGCAATGTAGCTAATCGAGTAACCCGTCGTCATCACCAACAGCCCAAATCCGCGCATCCGGCCTCACCTCTTGCATGCCATTACTTAGCCCGCATTAGCTTGCTCACAGTGCAAATTCGGGGACGACTTAATCATTTTGCGCGAATCAGCGCCTTGGCGTCATAAGTCCTGCTATGCTTGTACCAGTTACAAATTGCGACACTTTTGACTTTAAGCTGTAAATTTGCGTCCGACCACAACCCCTACGTACCACCCATACATTGTATTGGACTTTTTCTCTTAGCAACCTGAGACAACTAAACCACCCCCGCGCGACACAGCACCTTGGCCTCGCAAGTTTTATTCCACACGTAACCACCTACTGGCTCCAACCGCTTTGGCTCTCCGCTGTAGACGGTCATCGAGCCCCACCCCTTGCTTTTATGCCGCATCCTTAACTACCTCACTTTCCCAACAAGCATAGAATACGGAATTACACTGCGCACCGCAGTGCTTTAGCTTTGTATGAATTCTTGTTCCCGTATCCACTTGCTGCCTCAACCCATTTGACTCATAAGTGTAAACCGACCTTCACCACCATCACCTGCTTGCCATTAATCTATTGCATTAGCTCTCGTCTCTTAGCAAGATAGGGCGACTGCTTCGTCCCTGTGCGACGCAGTGCCTTACACTGGTATCCACTAAAGATCACAAAGGTATTAAATTGTTGAATGCCTATACCATTTACTGTAAAGGGACATCCAGATGAACCTCTTGCTGGCCATTACGCAGCCTGCATTAGTTTTCTTCCCCTAGATATCAGTGGAGAAGTTAATCAAACGGTGCCACACAGCAACATTGCCTCGTATATACAAACACTCCCGTACCCTTTGCAAGCTGCAACCGCATCCTACTCCTTGCTATTATCGGGCATCTATCCCAAACTCGCATCGATTCGCATTTCCCGCTGCTTATCTTTTGGTAGGAACTCATATATATATAACTTTTATGGCAACGCAGATAACAGTAAATAATGATTCAACCGTTAATCCTTTGTCGCATGTTCTTCACTTTTTCTTGAGCGCTTCCACTGCATTTCCGACCGCTTGTCTATTCGGCTGGCTGATGTCTGTTGCCCTACTTTCCGTGAGATTCAGACAGGCTGGCTGGCTGCAGTGGAACATTGCAACGAAGGCGGATGGTTCTTAATTAGCGCTTCCGATCTCCAATCTCATGTAGCCCACTGCTCTCTCAACTGGAAACGGACAGGAAAGCAACACGGCCCAAGGAAATCTGACACAATATTTTACGACGACCAGGCAAAAATGGATGGCAGGTGAATTTGGATATCGCCGCAAACAATCGGTTTGAGGTTAAATCAGTCAGACTGAATGAAACATAACTTGAGTCACTGATTCAACAGCTAGTTGCGATAAATACCCATAGCAGCATTCGCGTCCATCGAGACGGCAATCGGAAAACCAATTGCGGTTTCAATTTGCAAACATTTACCACACCTGCACCTCATGCCCATGATCTCAAGAATCTAAACAACTACACATGTTAAGATTAATATTTGATCAAAGAGCAGATGTTGCATATACGCTTGCACAAAACTGTTCATGCATTCCTTTGTGTGCCTCGAGTAACACGAAGAATACAACTTAAATCTTATTTATTTTATTTTAGTTATACGGAACAACTGTAGAGATGATGTAACGCACGTACGGTAGCAGCTGCATTATTGGCCTGTGTTAGTGCATTAAAGTGAACCCCCAGCAGGGTACTTAACAAGTGTTGCGCCGCCGATGAACAATTGTGCAGTTGAATCGTCGCATTTTCGATGTTGGAACCGCCTGGCAAAGTATAAGTCGTACCACGTCGGCTTAACTGATGCACTCGCGGTAGCTGCTGTACCCACGGACGCCGTAGCTTTTGCTTTATCGTGCTGGATTCTAATTTTGCTTCGGGAATACTGTGTTATACGTGTTTTCTCTGCGTGAATTGTGCACCAATACTTTGCTTTTGGTGTAGCTTTCCATCTGTGCAACTTTGATGGATATCCTGAGCATACTGTAGGATATATCACTGAATGGTCCAACTGCCGTCTGTGTCCGCCATCTTGGATTTATTCTACAGCAATCTAACCGGTGTCTTCCAGACCACCAGCTTGACCGACGGTGTTTGGCTTCAGCATACCAGTGTAGACATTGCAACGAATGAGTTCCGCAGATCTGACAGTCGCAATAGAACATACTGATTGCCCACGGAAAGCTAAGCCCAAAGCTTCCGAAATGAACGTTAGTTGTGGCGTAGACAGTTGTGTAAAACTTGTGCGATTTGGAATACAATGCAAAAACTGCAGAAAATACTTCCATTCTGGATTTGCTCAACTTAGTCTCCTCTAGGTTATAAAACCTAAAAGTACGACCGGTTCTCTCTGGTTCTGCACTGAGTGTACGTCTCTCTAACTCGTCAGAATTATGCCTGATTGACGCAGAAGTGCAAGGAGCTGACAAAGATTGTACAGCAAACAGCAGCCGTGAAAGCTGTCCTACCCGAACCAGTCAAATCAGTGACTCAAACTCGATGCTTAACATCAAGCTCAAATTCAGAACGGTGTAAGAGTAACGATGCAGAGTGAGCTACCTCGACACTAGCCGCTGCTCATAAAGATGCGCTCGCCACACATTCTTCATCAGAACCACCCGCCACACTAAACACTGTTAAAGGGCCGACAACATACGCGTCCGCTGTTGCTCCTCATTTGAGAGAGGCACCTCACATCGTAACCTCGCCCGCTGCCAAACGAGTTACTACTACCAATACAACCAAGGGACTCAAGACCCATCATTTGTCCAACCGAATAAATCAGCCACTGGTCCCCTCAAAAAGGAGAACATGAATCACTACCATAATTCTCTGACTGGTAAATGCTCTAAAATGACTGAATCCGGAGCGAACTCTATGAAAGATAAGATACTAGACGACAAAATTAGTATGACTCCCTGTGTCAACTAATAGTGGTTCAAGCCAAGCCAATCAGTATGATGCGTCTCGTCCATCACCCAAACTCCGTACACTCAGGTGATCCGCGGTTACAACAGGTAACCTTCAGTCACGTAATGATGCAGATGCAGTTCTCTTGTCAGCCACTCGTCCCCGTACCACCACACGCACTGTTCGAACTTTTCCAGATGTTCCTTGCAGCGAACGCCAGAAACGTATGGAAAATTTGGATGACTTCCGTAAATAACAAGATGCAAAATCTATCCTCGTTCCCGGTGTCTCCGAGCTCCAGACATTAAGCGAGCTAAAGGCCAAAGAGCACGACTGGGACGAATGGCGTACTAATGGTGAAGTGTGCTCGCTCGAAAATGTTATCGCTAATTCGACATCAAGGTTACCGCTATCGTCTAACTATAAGGGGTGTGGTCCCAGATTGATGGACGTATCATTGCACTCCAAACTGATGGCAGAACATGTGATCCAAATGTGGCAGAAGAGCGTAAAATTCTGTCATCCGAAATATGTATAAAGGCGACAAGCACCGGGCCGCGGATAGACCATTTAACACTGAGAAAGAAACTTACCAATACAATTCTGTCACTTAATAGCTCAGAAGGGAGACAATGACAAAACAAACCGGCAGCTAAAGGAGGACAGACTGGTCACCCTCTCGTTGGCGTTGAGAATTCTATACAAATAGGTGAACAGTCTCTAGGGACTGCACCATCGGTCCTCCAAAAGACGACTGGCAGCCGACCTCGCAAGGGTCGGCATAGACCCTCACCGGAAACCAGCATTCAGAAACGTGCTTCCGATCACCGATGCCATTAACTGCTTGTATACCAATGCACAAGGTCTTTTCAGCAAGCTATCCGAACTTTGTGTTCCTCAGATCTGCATGACTTGGGACCCAGTTATTTTCCCCGAAACATGCTTGAACACTGAGATCAGGCATCCTGAGATTGCACTACCCGGTATGATTACCAGACAGAAAGATCGATTTAGCAAAGGAGGGGGTGTGCTTCTGTTTTCTTGATCCGACCTGCATGTTGATATCATTGAGGACCCAGAAACGAAAGTCGTCGATTCTCTTTGGTACATTATGCATCAAAGAAGTGGTGGTGTGTTTGCCAGCAATAGTTTACCGCCCTCCAATGTCCACCTTGGAAATGGATCAGTGCCTAGCCTCTGCGATGAAACCAGTCCTGGCACGACTACAATATCACGTCCTTCTGGTTGTGCGACTAAACCTGCACGAAATCGAAGTTCCATCATCGCACAGCGAACAATGCAGGGCTGATTTGCAAGAAGTTATGGCTGATGTACCTCTGTACAACAATGTCATCTCTCCCACGCGATTCCGAACGGGTGACACACCCTCTGTTTGGACCATGTGGTCTCCATCAAAGAACTAATGGTCGACACCGTGACCACAGATGCACCACTTGGCCGTAGTGACCACGTGATGTTGCTATTTCCTTACATCTGTTACTCCGAGTACGTCAGTTAGAACAACGTGGAAAGCTATGTCGTTACAAATTAAGATATCTTGTCCAACCTCGTTCAAGAAACCGACTGCCCTTTCTAGTCGAGCAGTCGCCCGATGTCGCTTGGATGGTATATGTCGCCTAAATCACGGAGTCAGTGGCAAATGCTTCAGAAAGCAAGGTCACTCACCCAAACCACGTGAATTCGTTCCTGAGGAGCCGTACTAGAAAATGCATGGCCTTACGTGATTCAGCCTGGCGCACTTACAAAGTCTGTCCAAGTAACCTGACTTGGGGTGCTTACCCAACTCAACAAAACGACTGCGTCAAGTTGATCCGCGAAGACAAACTCCAGCATCAACAGAATTTAGTGGCGAAATTCAGCACAAATTCCATGTCGCCGTATAGACACATCAATAAGCTCAGCAGAGTGCAGTGTAGGATCACAGTTTGATGTGCAACAGCTGTTCTTGCATAAACTGCACAACATACAGCCAACGTGTTCGCCAACACTTCATCCATACTTTTCGGAGTGATTCATCATTTAATCCACTTTTGACACAGCTTGCATAGCCACTAAGAGTAAACCACGTATGATTCACGGCAGCCAATGTGATGAAAACGATAATGTCATTGAGTGTGCACAGCTCATCTGGCGTGGACAACATCAAAACGAAGGCATTGAAGACATCGGTCATCAACCTTGCCGAACCATTATCTCGGTACTTTCAACGCTGTCTCGACGAAATGCAGGTTCCCATAATGTAAAAACGGACTAGTCACTCCTATTTACAAAAGTGGTCATCGTGCGGAGCCGTCCAACCACCGTCTACTCACTCTCCTCCCAGTTTAACCCAAATAATGGAACGTATAATTGCAGAGGCGCTCATGGGATATCTTGAGAGCAACAACCTCCTAGTGTCACAGCAACACGGATTCCGCCGAAATCGATCCTGCACTACCAACTTGCTGCTAGCCCGAGCAAGCTGGACAGAGTCAGCCGATGCCAGAGTGCGAGTCGATGTTAGCTACCTGGACTTCGCAAGAGGGTTCGATCGTTTGGGCCACCGCATTCTCCTTCACAAGCTTCAAAGCAATGAAATTGTTGATCCTATACTCTGTTGAATCGGCAACTTACTTGCTCAACGTCAGCTGAATGTGAGAGTGCGTAGCTCCATTTCCGACTCGTTTGCCGTCCAGTGTGGCGTGCCCTGTGGATCGGTATTGGGACCACGCTTATTCCTAACATTCATTAACGACCTTGCCAGTGTGCTGCAGTCGAATTCCTTCCTATTTGCATATGATGTCAAAATTTGGCATGATATCATTACAGCGGATGATCACATGGCATTGCAGAGCGATCTCGACAGGGCTTATGCGTGGTCATCCGATAACCGGCTCCAGTTTAACGTGACCAGGTGCAAAGTCTTAAGCATACGTCAGCAGCTTATCTATGAATATCTGTTTGGGGACCAGCAGTTATAAAATGTTTCCCAAAAAGACGACCTCGGGGTGACCTTGCAGTACGATCTTGGTTGCTCGAAACAGGCTGAATAGGCATCAAAAAGAGACAGTCAAAATCTTGGACTCTTACTTACGGGTTTCGGAAATGTTAAGCTATCAATCATTCCACAAATGCTGAAGGTGTACACGAGGCTTCAACGTGAATATACGATCCAGGTCTGGCGTCTCTGGCATAAGCGCCACTTTAACGCACTTGAAACTCCACAAAATAGAGCGACCAAACTCGTTAGAGGATTGTTCCATCTCTCCTACCAGCACGGACAGCAGTCCCTGAGATTGCACAATGGTAGATATCGACGTCAGCAAGGAGACCTAATCATGGTATTACTAAATACTAACGGACTCAAAGCACTTAAGTCGCAACCTGTTGCAGCTGAGCTGAAATAATATACTGAGAGACCATCAGCTGAAACTGGCTATGCACTACAGTCGGCTTGATTGTCAACGTAACCTTTTCATCCTCCGTGTGTTCCGTGTCTAGAATGCCATTACGACTCACGTTATTCTTTTTCCTACATTGCTTTTCAAAAAGCGCCTTGATGAAACGTTTTCTAAATTGCATTACTTGATATACTCCGTTCCACTTGGAGGACGAAATAACGCAAACCGAACCATGCGCTTGACGGCCTTGAGGATACATGCAGAAATGTTTATGTGAGTAACCTGGATGTATCTAAACTGGGTTACAAATACCACATCTGTCAATTGAAGCAACACACGAGTGAGCGCTTTCGTTGCCTTTTTCTTTCTCACGCATTTACTGAACTATAACGGCGCTTTATAATATTTTATGTGCGTACATCCAATTCCCACTTCAAACTATTGTTATGCAGTAGGACATTTAGATCCGTAGAAGCTTAAAATAACGATTTACTTATTCGATGATCCTTTCAATTGCAATTTTTACTCCAACCATCCTACGGGACTTGTTAAGCACATGCTTATTACCCGTGATAAATCATTGCTCATTTTTCAAGTTACAACACCATACGCTCGGCGTCGATGAGCTAGAATCCGGCAGCGCCCGTCTTCCTTGACAGACTTTTCCGCATGTAGCAGTGTTTTCTGATGCACTTGAGCAACCGCCTTCTTCATACCTTGACGCCGTTGGCGTCCATTAGCTGCGTTTGATTCCCAACACTGAGAAGTAGCATTAGTTCGTGCTAAACTCACTTGATCATGCTCTGGTAATGTAACTTCGGGTTTCCCGCCTGCGGCTTTCCTGCACTAATTCATCCACATACCAGTTGCTTGCGTATCCGCGATGAATCGATGCGGCTGAAATACCCAACCCACCTCAGGTGCATCAGCAGTAGTATGCAGTCTACCGCATAAATGCCACTACGGCGCAGCACTTCCGCGTCTGCATTTGCATACTCCAGTCGATGCGTACAAACCGACACAGGCACTGTTGTTAGAAGCGCTCCGGATAACGAACATCCTTTCGGTGCAGTATCCAATTTTTGCGGCAGTAAGCGATGGGCAACTAAAGGGCTTCCGGTATTCTAAAGCCTACAGGAGGATTAATGAATCGAAAGCAGACAACGAAAGACCAATAAAAGTTTCTGAAATATACATGTGGGAAACGTGGTCCTACCTTTAGAAGCAAAATAGGCTTTCCGAACGCTCAAAAATGGAAAACATGGTCACAATAAATGTAGTGGAAAACCAACATCTAAAGTTTGGACTTCAATACAAAACTCCCAATCTATCATAAAGGGATATTAGTTCTGTGCTTCGTTTCTCCACGATCCTCGGTAGTGCAGCAATTAGTCGCTCAATCCGATACGGAAGACGAGATTGTAGTCAGCAGGATAATTTCGCGTAGCAGAGCCGATGATGGTTAGCCGAGGTGAGTAGACCAGTGGACGACAGCACAACATGCATAGCCGAACCCAAAAGGCTAATCGAAAAACGAAGCAGAATAAATCAGGTTTTACGCAATTAAAACAAGCTGAACAATGATTAATAGAAATGAGAATAAGCAAGTATAATGAAAAAATGAAATTGTACAATCTTTAGTTCTCTAAAACCTTGTAAGCCATGTGGGCTTGCGGTGGACCAAATGCTTCCTTTCTTCTTGACGGCTGAAAAAGACAGTTTGACTCCTTCAAATCCTGAACTATGCCTGTTGAGGAATTCTTAAATGATAGTTGAGAACCATTTATTGGCGACACCTCTTATCAGTCAATCACTATTTCGATTTACATTATCTTTGGGATAAAAGCTATTGCTAGCTTAGCACAGTTATATATTGTCTTGTTTGCGAGATTTTGCGGTAGGTAGCTACTTTTGAACCCACAGCCACAGATCGATGAACCAAAAGTCAGTCGCCGGCTCCATGACCATAGGTGAATAATGTTTCGCACAAGCGCTTTCGGTTTGCACTATTTAGGCTACAGCTTGTTGATGTTGATGGCTTCCGCAGTGGCCAGCATACGCCTTCTGAGTTCTTTGTGGATCGTTTCAGTGCGAGGTAAAGTGCTTTATGCCAGTCGATAGTCTGTGGATGATGTCCAATTTTTATCAAATGCTCCAAAATTGAGCTGTCTGCCGTCATGTCGCAGTGAGGCCAGACAGTGTTCTGCTATCCGCTCCGGAAGATGCATCGTGCAACACAGGTGCAAGTGAATTTAAATGGAACGTTTGAAACAGACATTTCCCTCTATACTTCCGAACGGAACAATCAGAAGACGTAAACATTGAGATGACTCAGTGGTTTTGTGCAGGCAGCTCAATCACAAATCATGCAGAAACCATAGACATACGAAACGTGATCTTATATCATCAATAGTTAGCCGACATTTAGCCAATCGTCACGCCTCACACTACCACGATAGGTTAAGATTCACAGTCAACTGTTTCTGCACACAAAGCAGCGGCCGCTCACAAGTGTTGACGAGGGCTTCCAAAAGCCTGAATATGTGAGGTCACTGATCGCGCATCAGGGCAGTGAATTAGCCGGGTTAATTCGGTGTCCGATGCTCATCAAATGCCTTGTGATTGCCGATGCAGTTTGATCTCCCAATTCACAGGATTCCACCGTCGCCGAACCCATCCGGCTGCGTGACCACTTGATTCTAACACCTAAAATTTCGATTAGTGCGCCCGATATAGCCGTATCCTCAGCTACAGTTGGATTTGCATAAGCAGTGGGACATGCAGTACCTCCTTATCGGTGACTTGATGGAACAAATTAGCAGAGGTGTTGTTGAAGTGAACTACCGTAGTTCAGCTGCATTGTATGGCCTTTTCACTGAAGCACTAATGCGTTTCGCTGTGATTTTCATTAGATGATCACCTTTGAAAGGGGGATATCGACGGATGTCGACTTCTTTTGCACAGTTGGTACACAAGCTCGCTTGGACATGTCGCTAATGAGCATTTTAAACTGTACCGAATAACGGTGTAGTTCACAACGGGTCTCAAACAGGAAAGCTTTTTCCGCTTTTAATGTGTCCGGGGTGCAAATCATCTGAGCTCATTGTAACAGCATGCGGAGGAGAGAGCGTTTGTGTTGTATAGGGAAGAAACTCATAAAATGACCAGTCCGTGTTGCTTTTCGGTAAACTGTCCTTCTGATCGAACCATCCAAGCGCCGCGTGATCAGTACTTCCAGCCATAGAAGACAATTATTCTGCTCTATTTCACATATCACTGTAAGGTTCGAGTGCATACTGTTTAGTGTCTCGTTCGCACGCACAATGTCCTCGTCGGAATCCATGCTAAACTGTATAGCGTCCACATAATGTTTGCAGAAAGTCGCCGATGTTACATCATCTGCCTTCTCTTCTATTATGCCCTGAACACATTTGCTAACAAAAGGCCGCTTAGAGTGCTCATTGCAACACCGTCTATCGGTTAATCTGTCTTCTCTTGGAAATGCAAGTAGATGTTTTCGTGCACAACAGAAGCACGTCCTGCAACATTTCCGCGAGAAACTGCAGTCGGATGTCGTGTTTTGAGATTAATTCACAGAGATAATCGACAGTCTCTTTCAGCCAGAAAATTTAGTGAACAGTGACCGTACATCAAACAAACATCTTCGCTTTTTAGTCAAGTTTACTTATTCTAAGTAAGGCAGTACTTCGATATTGGTCTTCAGATATAAAGCTTTTGTAGTTTTGTAGTTTGCTACAACTTTGCTTCTCGACTAAATTAATAGTGCCAAAAGCGGTATCCGTCTAAGACTTTTTGCGCTCAGACAGTGTTGTCACCATCTTACTAAATAATCTAGCCTGTCTAGAAATACCACTCTGGACCCTTTATCAGACTTCAATCTAATTATGGTTTTGTTATATTTCAGTTCACGGATTGCTTTATAAGGCTCTATTGTGAGACACGTCTGCTTTTGTATTGGGGCGCTGAAAAATGATGTGTAATATCCACCAATTTGTTCTTTAGCCAAAAGTCAATGGTGGGGTGTGTCGAATTCAAGGACAGAAGCTGATTGTAGAGATGCACAAACTTTACATCATTAGATGTATGTAAAGCTGACGAGGTGGTGTTTTGAATCCCAGTCCCAGGGATAGTGGTATAGTTTGTCGCCGCTCGAGAGAGAAGGATGACACATTATGCACAAATATGGTACAAGAAACATGGAACTCGCCTCTACGCAGCTCAGCTGAGGCTGTGCGTCTGAACTTGAGGCTGAAAGAATTTATCGTTTTTTTATACCATCATGGCTTAAGTTTGCAACTTTGGTTCGGTATACAAGCGACAAAGATACACATAACGTAAGATAACGCCGGGCAGTTTCTGCGAGCTGCTTTATCACATAGCCCAAATGACTCGGATTAGACCGAAATTTTATATTTAAAGTATTGTGTACTTAGCGGTGCCATCTCTCTAAGGATATAGATTCTAGCGGCTGTTAAAATTTTTCTATTCAACTGACCAAAGGGTAGACGTAATAGTTGTTCGTATTCGATTCTGCTGCAAGTGGAGTGTCATGTATAGAATGCTTTTTGATGAATGCCACGGAGCACCTATTATTTTCGGTGATTTGACAATGAATTCCTTTTCAGCTTCCAATGTCTCTGGGGTACAGATTTTAAGAGCAATTTACTGTACCACTCTGCACTACTCCTGGGCTACAGCTAGCATTTCGCTAATGTATTTAAGTGTAAAATTAGAGAAGTGTTTATGGAACTGACGTCACCTGATATTTAACTCCCTCGACCGGGAAACGACTAAGCAAGGTAATAATGGACATACCAGACTACCTGTTCAAGATGCAGGCTAGTTTGCGTGATTCTAGCAGATTCATGTTTGACTAGGGCAGCACCAAACAAGATGAAACAAAAGTAATCAGTTTGTCGCGAGAACTGAAGCATTGTAACGGTATCGATTTTGATGTTTGATCCCAGATAGAAGATAAAAAGTAGACGAAAGCGAACAAATGTTTTGGATCATATCCTCGACAGGTTTTTACAGTAATAAACATGACAGTCAAACTTGGGTAGGCATCTCCAATCTATTGATGAAACGAGACTGTCGGACTGAAGTTGTCGTCATTTGTCTGAACTTTTCCGGTGCTTTTGAGCGCCTAGATCCCCACAATTTACTTCACATCCTGCAGAGCCATGTATTAGTAAACCCTGTCCTTGGGGCCATCAGTAACTCGCTTCAACAGTGAATACTACAAACTTGTTTTCAGGAATCGCTTTTCGACTGGACTGTGATGGAGTGCGATGTCCCGATGGGTCAAGTGCTAGAAATGCGCTTAGTCTTTGTGCTTATTTAATGCCCTCTGAAAGTTATCGCCCCAACTTTTCTGCCTTCTGCTGATGATCTCAGATATGATGAGTGAATGGTAGCAATCAAGATTGAAGTTTCTTCCAAAATGACAGGTCGAAAAAGAGTTTACTTCAGTTTAAGTTGGACACATTCCCGGTTCTTAATTTGTGTCAGCAGCCGAGCAACGTGCAAAATCCGGAACCTACATCTAACGGCGAGTATTCCAAGAGCGTGACATTTAACTAGTGGTTTAGAGCGATCTCATCTGCTCAAAGAACTCCGAAAGGGCGCTAACGTCACTGGCAGGAGTACGATACCACTTCACTTGAATCTCCGCAAACAACGATATCTAAGAACGTTAGAAGCTTTTATAATTCGCTTGGAATACTTACAGGTTGAACAACTCACAGAGTGCACAGCAGTAGGTATCGGCGCATTCTGAAGGACCTTATATTAATTTCCAAGATGGTGACAAACTTTAGCCGCAATTACCGCCCTCAGTTTAAGTTCATTCACAGCACCAACCTGAGAAGACAGCTCTGAAGGTTGATCAAAAAACATGGCTCTCTGAAAGGCTGCCGTAACTTCTTCCTTTGAGTGTGTCAGCCGTGGAACGCTCTGCATGCGCACGTTGTTTCTGTCGCTAAGTTATTGATGGACAAAGACGCACTACACTAATTGAAATCTTCTTTATGTTCCGTTTTCACCTGGAGAACGCAGGATGCAGCCAGATAATGTACTCAAAACTGCAAACCAGGTGGGCGTATACTTTTTACCCTACGAAAATTTCGGTGAGTGCACACTCAATTAGTGGCAAGTTCTGCATATTTCTCTATATTCATCTCAGCCATACGACGGGACCTGTAAAGTAGTAAGTTTCTAACCGTTATGCACCGTTGCCATACTTCTCCGTTATTATTCCTTGGCACAGTTGTAAGCAGATGTCACTATATCCAAACCCATAACAATAAGTGTTTGCCCGTGAACCAGTTCAATGAACAATGAACAATAAATGTATACGGGTTAAGAAGCTTTGCTTTACAAGTCCCGTTGGATAGTTGGCGGGGATATCCACATAACAATAATGATGATAATGATAGTAAAATAGTTAATACTTTAAATATGAAAATAAGGACTTATCGTTTGCTTCACTGCAGTCCTGCGATCCTCTTAGATTCACAGCATCCACAGTTAACAACAAATAATTCCATGGTTTACTCCAGGTGTAGGATGGAGACGTAGTGTTAAGTAACAAAGTGTAAGTGGATGAGAGCATCGTCCAACCGTCTCATAAATACTGTTACTGTCGGTGCAGAGACGACCGAATCTGAAAGAGTATTCCACGCGTGACAGACACGAATAGAAAAGAAATTTCTGCGGCGCTCCAGACGACTGTCTTGTTCTGCGAGATTTAATGAGTGGCCCCTCAGGTTTGTATTGCTACTGAGTTGCAGTAAAGGGCGGCACACATGATGTGGGTCTCGCAGAATCAAGTATGCCATGAGAAGGTCGCCTCGTAATCTGAGATAGCTTCCACTGAACACTCCCAATCGTTTCATCTTCTCCTGGTAGGAACGATTGCGCATTCCAATTACGTTCTTAGACGCCCGGCATTGTGGCTGCTCCAGTGCATTAAGGTCATGTTTCAACCATAGATTCCAGGCTTGAATTGCGTATTCGACATGGAGGCGAACATACGCACTGAGAATTTGTCGAAATATGCAGCTGTTTATTTGTTCAAACGCCCGTCACAACAGCGCGACGATTTGGTTCAAGGTCTTCGAGGCCTTTTCGGATTGCCTGGAGCTACCCAAATCATCTTAAACCAGGACATCCAATTCAAGTTCGATAGTTGATTGTTGTAGTATATTCGTTCCGAGCCGGTATGAGTAGCTGCTCTGATGTCGGATGGAAAGCACCTTGCATTTATTGATACTGAAATGCAATAAGTTTTGGGTCGACCATTGATACACGGTATCTAGGTCACTCTGAAGCACATGTTGGTCGGTGTTCGCCTGGATCCTGCTCCAGATCTTGATATCGTCGGCAAACATTAGGAAGTTTAAAGCCATTCCAAAAACAAACAAAAAACAAACATGGACCTAGAACTGAGCCTTGCGGCACACCACACTCAACTTGTATTGGGTTCGATATAAAGCTCCGAACTCTGACCACTAATTGCCGTTGATGTAGAAGGTTGGCGATCCAGCTTAAAAGAGGATCGCCGATCCCGTAATGCTGCAGCTTGGATAGTAGTGTCCGATGGTCGAAACGATTGAAAGCCTTGGAAAAATCTAGGTAAATCACATCAACACCTTCTCCAGCGTCGGCTGCCTCGGTCCAACTACGTCATGCAATTAGTAAATTCGTTGTGCGTGGCATCTATCGACGGAAATCATGATGCTCAGGCATGATGATGTTGCAGTTTTCCAGATAGCCCACCAGTGCATCGAACACTACGGATTCCATGACCGTGGAGAGTATAGGAAGAAGGGATATTGGGCAGTAGTTGGAGGGATCAGTTCTGCTTCCACCTTTGTGAATCGGGGTTATTGTTCTAAGCTTCCACATGGCGAGAACTTGGTTCTGGTCTAAGCAGCGCTGGAAAAACTACGCTAAAGGTCCTGCCAGTTGGCTTGCTGCTACTTCCAGTGCCTCTGGACGAGTGGTGTCAACACTCGCCGAGCTGTGTTTGAGTAGAGACGTCAGCTTTTGTAATACAGCCTTCGCGGTAAAAGTGATGGGGGTTAGCCCTGGCAAGGAGAAGACAAAGCTTGGTAGATCGCTTGGTGGCAAGACCCTTTAGTACGTGAGGGTGTATTGCCTCTGCAGCGCGTTTGCTGCTTCCACAGCCGTTCTTGTTGGATCATCAGTCGTCCTTATTGGAGGAAATCCTTGCCACACATTTCGTAGGCTATTGACGTACTTGTACAGCAGTTTGTGGTTAGCACTGTAGGTTTATGCGATGTTCTGCTGACAGGCGGCTTTGTCTTCTCTTAACAGTTGAGTGCAGTGGTTACGTTGGGCTAGGTATTTGTCCCAAGTTTCTTGTGCTGGAGCTTCTCTGTACACTCGCCATGCTGCGTTGCGTACTGTCATCCATTTTCGAGTTCTGCTCCTAACGTAAGTAAGTGATTTACACTGATAGCAAACTTTTATCTCTGAAGCCTCTGCAAGCAGCTGACTGAACTTTTTGACGAACTCGAGCCATGCGACTTCCGGGGGTTCTTCTTAGAGGGACGACCAAGTTGTGGCACTGAAGAGCTGGGATAATCGATCGTAGCTTGTGATGGTTCGCACAGTC
>OX104071.1:51389938-51541388 GCA_944474145.2 Dicrocoelium dendriticum
TCTTGTGGGCCACTCATCCTGGGCTTCACCGATCGTTCCGACACAAAAGTCAGATAGCTCCATTAGCATTTGTGGTGGCTACAAACTGACGGCTAGTCAAGCGATGACTATGAAACACTAGCCTATTCCACGAATTGATGACCTCTATGCAACTTTGTCGGATGGACACAAGTTCTCCAAACTTGAGCTGATCCACGCTTATTCACAGGTGAATCTTCATGAATCTGCTAAGGCATTTACGACAATCAATACACACTTGGGGTTGTTTCACTATGACCGTTTCCGTTCGGAATTTAGTGAAAGGTATACCTGATGTGTGTGCTTACTTGAACCTTTTCTTGGTTACTGGCAGTACAGATTACGCGTATCTGAAGGTACTACATAATGTTTTGCAGCGTCTGCAAGATAACGGACTTAACCTCAAAGAATCCAAGTGTGTCTTTTTCTCTGACAGCGTTGAGTACCTGGGGTTCCGTTTGGACAGACATGGGTTATATCCATTACGGGAGAAAATTCAACCCATTCACGATACGCTGACACCACTTAACATTTCCGGATTGCAATCATTTCTCGAGATGTTGACTCACTACAGCCGTTGTTGGCCAACATAGCAACTACGCTCGCACCCTTGTATGCATTGTTGCGTAAGAATACCCGATGGCTATGGTTACCAGAATAACAAAACGCTTATGCTTTTGTCAATCTGGCTATAAGTAAGAGCGATTTGTTGGTACACACTGACCCAAAGTGATCGATTACTCTCCGGTGCGATGCATCACCCACAGGGCTCGGAGACGGGCTATCTCACAACATGGATTACACGTCTAAACGACCCATCGCTTTTGCTTTCAGGAACTTGGCACCAGCGGAGAGGAAGTTCACCCAGCTAGAAAAGGAAGCCTTAGCAGTCATCTTTTGGCTCGAGCGATATCACCAATACCTTTGGGAAAGAAAGTTTGAAAATTTTACAGACCACAAACCCCTATTAACTTTTGTCAGTGAGGAAGAGGGCATCAACCAGATGGCATCCCCTCGTTTGCAAAGTTGGACCTTACTGCTTACGGCTTACCTCTATAAAATCACATATGTTCCAGGGAAAGCGAATGGAATCGCCGGCCCTCTGCACCGCTTACCGTTAAGTCAGTTATCCGAGTGCGTACTGAAACCCGCTGAACTGGTTACACTGCTTCAGCATTAAGAGGGAAATCTAGTGTTAAGTGCAGATATCCGTCATAAAATGGAACGTGACATACTACGGGCCAGGGGCAAACGTTTAGTATCCCCGGGAGGGCTTGATAAATGTGAGCCGTAACTTCTATGCTACTTTACTCGACGCTCCGAGCTTAGTCTTAAAGATGGATATCTACTCTGGGGATCCAGAGTGATCACACCACCCCGATTGCATCCAGATGTTCTACAAGAGCTGCAGGAAACTCACCCGGGAATAACGAAGAATACTGAAAACTAAAAACTGAATACTGAATACTGTATTTTGGAGCAAGAAGAAAATAATTCTGTACAACTCCATCGGGTAATAATCAAAAACATTTTAAAAAATAAATAAACACGTCCGGTGGTTATCCTGAGATGGTTCAGCAACTCCTTTTGTAGCGCACAAAATGCTTGTTCACACAGTGAGTCACAAGTGGGTGATTTCATTGTCAAGTGGCAACCGTTCTCTGAAACGTATGTTAGCGAAGTGTACATCCAACAAAGATTTGAATTTCTGCACAGATTCGGCCTCGACGACGTGTTCTGGCAGACTGTTCCAGGCGTGCACAACCCTCCGCTCGAAACACAGGGGGTGTGGGATTTTCTTCAGATCAGGTACTAAGAGTTTGTACCTGTGCCCACGTGTGGTGCATGGTACTCGCAAGTAGAGTAACGACCTCAGCATGGGGAAATGACCGAGATGTAAAATACGGTAGGTCATGATAAGATCCACTCGAACACGGCGATACGACAAGGTGTAGAGCCCAAGTTTCATGCACCGGTTTTCATACGCTAAGCCTCTCAAGCTGGGGATCAACTTGGTGGTGGAGATGAAAGGACTTGTGCGATTCTAAGAGCGCTGGCCCAATATTGACAGCGACATTGATGAGTTAATTCGACGCTGCGACACTTGTCAAACCATACAAAGACGCGCCCTTCCTGTACCACTCAGCCCATGGAAATGACCCAGTAAACCATGGGGGGGAGCGTACATGCTGACTTCTTCGACTCACTCGATGGGAAGGCGTTTCTTCCCTTGGTCGACACTTATACGAAATAGATCGAAGTTTTCCCGCTAACACTAGTTACTTCAGAATCATGTATGCAAACGTGTTTTACAACCTTTGGTATATCGCACACTTTGGTGACAGACAATGGCTCAGTGTTTACTAGTCAGGAATTTCAGGAGTTTCTGAAAAATAACGGCGTACTTCACGTGAATTCGGCCACTTATCACCAAGCTTCTAATGGCTTGGCTGAAAGGGCGATGCAAACGGTCAAGAATAAGCTTCGAAAACAACTGCCGGCACCATTGGGAACAAAGTTAGACAAATTCCTTTTTGGTTGTCGCTCCACACTAAACGAAACAACTGGTAGGAGCCCAGGTGAAGTAATGTTCTGGCAGAGATTAAGGACGCGGTCTTACGTCCGACGGGGAGCTTAGAAATTTGACAAGGAAGAAGAGACAGCTAGTGCAGCTGAGAATTTGGTACACAAACTAATACAGCGTAAGGAATAAGTGGAAAGAACTGACAGCAAGTTTCAAAATTGCCTATATAGTTGCAGTTACTGAAAATTGGCTCTCCCAGAGTGATCCAAACTGTAACTTACTTTATGACTTCTCTGAATATAGAGTGGAGAGGCCTGGCCAACATGCAGGTGGGGGTGTGCTTTTGCTTATCGAGAGTTAATACTCGAAATGGAAACCCCTCTTCTCTATGTCAACACCTAGTATCCAAGTCGTTTCGTGTTTTCTGCGGTTGGAGGAACTGTTTGAAATAATTAGTTGCGTGTATCGTAGCCCGTCCTCAACGCGAGTGCACGATAAGGAGCTTAGTGGGCTGCTCAAACAAGCAGTGGTAACAGCACCGAACTTTGTGGTCATCGGTGACTTAAATAGCCCGCATGCAGTTTGGGTTCATGCAAAGAACACGACAGATACCCTGGAGAGAGAACTGGTAGAATGAGTGCATGGGAATGCTTATGTCCAGCATGTTAACTTCCCGACGAGGAAGCGAGTTGGTTTTACTGCTTCAGCACTGGACGTTGTGATAACCAGATATGGTCACTTAACAGAGGTACACGCCGAAGCTCCCATCGGTAATTGACCACTGTGTGATTACTTTCTCTTTAAATTCAAAAAGGTATCCAGCAAAACGCCGGCTTGTGAGGAAGCTGGGCCGTATTGACCTTACTCAGTTACGAAACCGAGCCTTGAAGATAGACTGGTTTCCCGAACCAGAACAGGTCACCTTAGAGCACCGTTGGAGTTTGATTACAGATGGGCTTGTCCAATTATTAGATGAGTTTGCTCCGTTGAGGCCGAAAAGACAAGGTACCAGGCCGCGTTGGTGGCACCGAGAAACAGATCCAACGATCAAGCGACGGAACGAATCTTGGAAGCAATTTCAGACATCTGGAGAATTTAGATACTGGCTGCATTACAAAAAATGCTTTAATTTTGCAATCAAACTGCAAAGAGAAGCGAAGTATTGATTTGAGCTTTGATTAGCTCAGAATGCGAAACCTAAGACCAAATTGTATAACAATTAGGTCCAGTCAAAAATTCTTTGACTGATGGTGTTAGTAACCTTACGATGGGGAGTGAAATGCATGCTACAGAAAATGCGGATAAGACGCAGGTGCTACTGCGTACCTTTCAGAAAGTGCATCGTGTAGATGAGGGGCTTTTAGTCCCTTCACAACCACATCGTCAAACCGGGAGTACAATGCCAACCACTCCGCTAACGGTATCAGAGGTCTTTAGTATAATTGCTACCTTAGACCACGACAAATCGGCTGGACCAGACAATGTGCATCCTGCGATTGTCAAACCACTCGCGGACATACTCCATCACCCGGTCTTGGAGCACTTCGACACGTCGCTTCGAGAAGGCAGATTACTACAAGATTGGAAAGGGCATCTGTAGTGGCAATACGTAAGGGAGGTTCCAAATATGTACCCGTCAACTATAGGTCTCTCAACCTCACAAGCGCGTTGCGTAAATGTTTGGAGAAGCTTAGCAGAAGCCGAATTTGTGAGTAGTTAATTGCTCATAACTTGATGAGCGTGGAATAACACGGATTTGTCAAGAATAAGTCATGTCTTACCAATTTACTGTGCTTCTTAGATGAAGTAACACGTTGTCATGGTAATGGGATTTCAGTACAGGTTTGCTATGTTGACTTCATCAAGGCCTTTGACTCCGTAAACCACCGTTTTCTACTAATGAAGCTGTTCTGATTTGGAATTCATCCTCAGTTGTTGACTTCTATATATCTGCATTTTTTGGAAAGAACATTCCACATTAGAATCGATGATGCCATTTTAAGTATAGGCACCATTCACAGTGGTGTTTCCCAGTACTGTTGTAGGTTCCCTGTTATTTCTCATATTCATAAAAGACTTGGCACCTGTTCTTGATGATCACTGTTACATCTTTGCCGTTGACCTAAAACTGGTTAGCAGGGATAACAGGGACACGTTGTTTAAGGATCTCTGCACTGTAGCAGAGTGATCTGTCATGTGGGATTTGCCCCTTAGCGCCAGTAAATGCCAGCTGCTGACTTCCAGCAATGATGGAATTACAGTGCAGACTTCTACTGGACACCTGACATTGCGGCCTGTTGATAAAGCACGCGACCCAGATGTCATTATTACCAATAACTTCAAACCTTCAACACAATGTCAGTATGCCGTCAACAAACAGCGGTAGGAACTCTTCCGCCTCAGGAGGACCTTATGTAACACTAGACTGGAGGTTTTCACCCCCAATATCTAAAGCGGTGGTACTGCCCCACTCAGAATACCGTGTCCAAGCGTGGGAGCCCTATTTCCGGAAGGACGTTATCTGTATAGAGAAGTTACAGCAGCTGGCGACTAGAATGATTCAGGGTCAACGTGAAAAGCCTATGATGAACGTCTAAAGAGCTTGGGATTGTTTTCCATGGAAAGGCATAGATTGTGAGGTGAGCTAATAGAACGGTTTCGGATCATGAAGGGCCTCAGTGGCATCAAGTCTACCGACCTGTTTGAGTCAGCTACATCAGACTACCTGGGAGATCATCATCTTATGCTCAGCCATCGAAAGTCTCGACTATATATCAGGGGGAAATACTTTGCGAACCGTGTTGTCGGCAGCTGAAACGAGCTTACCCTTCGTTGATGAACTGTACGACGGTTGACGCCCACAAGGGTGGTCTAGACAGATGTTGGTTAAAACATTTTCCAGAACTATTACAAACTTGTTGATGCTCGTTGCAGATGACTCATGAAGGATGAACGTACGAGATTGCTTCTTTGTGCTCCGTCTGCTTTTCAGAAGCAAGAAATACAAATGGAAGTCGAAGTACCGGGGGCCCTTGGTTTCTTGCTGGTGCAAGAAGCAGGACGCCCGTTAAGCGGAAGCCTATAGCGTTCTGGGAATCTGACGTGTCCTGGCCTAACTTGCTGTTTCCCGATCACAGGCTACTTCTCGAGGCTAAACAAGATAACACTGCGGCCGAGGATGATCGGACGGGGATCGATCGACAAGACTTTGAGAACGAAACGGTTTATATCAAATTGCCTAAGGAAACGAACTGAATGCATAGAGATCTGCGCGGAGTTCGGAGACAAAATACAAAAGTGGCTCTACCAGACGGCATGGTAGTCATTCGACACATGCGCATTCGGATTTGATAGGGATTAGTGCCATCCAGCGTGGGCAGCATGGCTTTAGGCGAACAGGAAACTGAGGTCATATAATTTGGCGCTGACTTGTGGTCAATAAAATTCAGCCAGGGAAATGAGGACTGATGATCAAGATCTAGCCAATTAATCTCTTTGTGAAAGAGCAAGTACTGACGTCTGAAGTAAACCAGTAATTAACGACCGTCGACTTCTCCTCCCTGTGCGAGGATTCTAAGATAAATCTAATCACCATATGTGAACTAAGTATTAAGTAGAATGTGAATCTAGATTACAGGACACTAAATAACCTCACTACAGTTTGTCAAATATATCTGTTGTGTGCCTGCTTCTGCCAGCCGCGTCAAGAGAAAGAGAACACACTGGCTATGCACACAAGCGCTGTATTCACAAGCCTAAGGATAAGTACAACTAACTGGGATTTTAAAAACTCATCTGTCCCCTCGATCGATCACTGATCGACCACAACGTGGCAGACGATTCTATTAGCCCCAACTCTCAGTCCCATCACATCGTTTTATTTTATTTTTTAAGATGTTGTTACAATAAGTTTGGTACAGTTTTCCGCGGCATGTACGCTTGCTGTCTCAGGCTGAGGTTTCAGCCACGCTTTCTTATTGCTGCTGCCGATGCTGGTTGTGCGGAATCCTCCCATTATGTGCTCTCCTAGTTTGCACCCGATTCCGTCTAATATTATTGCTCCCTATCATAGCTCCTTTCACCCCTGCGACCCTCAAGCACTCACCTCCACCAACATTCTCCTGAATCTGGTATTGGTTGCACCCATACTTCTTCTCCTACAGCTAAAGTTGGGTGGCATCTGGATCCGCAATCAAAGTATTGCTGTTGTTTTAGCATTCTCTTCCGTAATCGATTATGCACAGAAGCATCCGGTGCTATCCCGGGCTGTAGCAGCATTGTAGCGGCCGGTAGCAACGTTCTTGTTCTGCGACTGAGTATTCGCTGCACCGGACTTACTCCGATCGCGGTAGACGGCGTGTTTCTTCTCTCCAACAGCATAGTGTAGGGATCGTCATGGGTCTCCTTAACTTTGATAAGTACATTGTTCGCCTCCTTCACTGCTGACTCAACCTTCCCATTTGATTGGCTGTGGTACGGGCTAATGAGCCGATGTCTAAAATCCCCTTCTTTCTAAATGCGCGAAATTCCGCCCTACCGAATTGCGGCCGGTTGTCGGAAATCACCACCAATGGGATTCCATGTCAAGCGAATTGACAACCGTAACTTTTTCACTACGGCTTTGGCGCACGTTGACGTAAGGTCATCAGTCTCGAAGTAATCACTGAAATAGTCGACCACAATCAAATAGCCCTTCCCGTCGTAAACAAAAATGTCCAATGCGACCATCTGCCAGAGCCTATCCAGAATCTCATGAAGCATCATGGGCTCCTTCGGTTAGCGCACATCCTGTGTCCTGCATGTTAAACAGTTTGATACGTAATCACGTATTTGCTTAGTCATTCTTGGCCATAATATCAGCTCAGTGCTCTTGACACGCAATTTTCGATTCCCTAATGTGCACAGTATACCATCTGCAGCATTGAACGTTTCAATGCCTTCGGAACCACTATCCTGTTGCCCTTGCATACCAATCCGTCTTGGGTGATGAGTTCGTCGCGCAAATGAAAGAACGGAGTTAACGCTTTGGGCAACTTTTTCATGTCTTCGGGCCATCTGTCTACTATCGTCTGCCTCAGTAGCCTGCACTGTTCGTCCTTCTCCGTGCACCGTTGAAGCTGCTGCAAATGTTCCTTAGTGACCGAGATCAGCTGTGTTGCATGGACAAAATCCGGGTCTTCTTCTATTTCCGGTGTGTCTGACAGGTTCGCCTGGACAACGTCTCCTCAAAGCGCATCTGGGATCCTGGTCGGTAGTCTATATCCAAGTCATACTTCTGCAGAAGAATGAGCATTCTTTGTAAGCGGCGTGGAGCGATATTGAGTGGCTTACTAGTGATGGATACAAGTGGCTTGTGACCAGTGAAGACATTTGTTTTGCTGCTGAACATATAATTGTTGAAGCGTCCTACGGCGTAAACCAGCGCCATCATTTTTATTTTCAATTTGTGTGTAACGACACTCGGCCTCGGTGAGCGTGCGACTGCGAAAATCGACATGCTTACCGCTTTGCATAAGCACAGCTTCAATGCCGTATTGGCTACTGTCACAGTAAACTAGAGTGGAAGCGACGGATCAAAGTAGGCAAGGACAGACGCTTTATACTTAATTCCTTGATCTTCCTAAAGACATTGTCTTGTTCAGAGCCCCAGTGCCAAGTTTCACTCTTATGGATCAAATTCTGAATCGGTATCATCCCGCTAACCAGTCGTGGAAGGAAGCCGCTTAAGTAGTTGACGATTCCGTTTAGCCTGCTAACCGCCTTTGCTTCTCTGGGGGACACATCACGTTTATGGCTCTGATTTTTTCTGGATCATGTTTCAACCTTGTTGAACTTAGCACGTGCCCATTAACTTCCACTTCCGTTTCGCGTAGCTTGAATTTCTCACGCTTTAGGTTGATGTTTCTTTCACTACAACATTGTAGAAACTGGTGAAGGTGATATTCATGTTCCTCACGAGTAGCATCAAAAACTAGCACTCCTCTGCTACATAAATGACTCCGGGCAGATTGTCCAATGTTTTCAACAGCCGCTTCTGAAATCTCTCACTGGATACCTTCAAACAGAAGGGAGACGAAACCACCTAAAACTTCCAGAAAGCGTTCTTAATGTAGTCAAATAGCTAGACACTTCGTCGATTGCTACATGTCAGAAGGCTGAAGCGTGGTCGACTTTCGTGATCATTTTTGCTTTTGATAACTCCGATAGTACGTCGTCTATTGTCGGCAGGGCATAGTACTCTCTTCTGAGCGTGGCATTGAGCGGTTTAAGGTCGATACACACACACACGAAAATCACCGGATTTCTTTGTGGACAAACGCTGCAGTTCTTCTAATAGTCTTTCGCGCAATGCTATGGCGCCTTTCTAGCTGGCGGTGCTACGGGGGTAGCAGATTCGTGCAATGATAAATGAGCGCATCCATCGAATTTCCCAGTAACCCATCGAACAAAGCAGGATACAAATCGACAATATCTGCAGCAGCCTGACACAAGTAGGCAACACGATCATGGTTAAATGAAACAAAAGCAAGGTGCTGGATGGAATCAATGCCCAAGATGGGCATAAGATCTGCTGACACTACCAGGAACTCAAGCTGGTGTTCTCTTCCGTCCTTAGGGTTGACAGCGGTCAGGGTAGCGTTTCCTTTCAGTTGTAATTTCGAGCCGTTCCACATTTTGAGATAACTACGTACCTCAATACATTTTACTCTGGCAAAATGTCTCACGGGCAGTATGTAGACCTTGGCTTCCGAATGGAGCTGAAAGCGAACTGGTCGTCCTTGAACTGACAGTGTGGCAAAAGTGCATTTCTGCCCTCCGAATGATATAGGTTTTTTATTGAGAGCTCGTGTGTGTCGTATTGATTTTCCTTGTCTACCGCACTGATGTTGGGCGATCTGCAACAACGAGTGAAATGGTTTTTCTTTGTACACTTCATTCAGGTCTTGCCCCAAACTGGACAACTGTCCTTTCCTTTTGGATGCTTCCGACCACAAAATTGACAGATGACCTCCTGCCCCTCGGTTGGCAAAGGTAAGGCTTTCTTGGTCTTCGATACTGTACAATGTTCTTCTGTCGTGCTCGTCCGCAAATTCTGGAACTGTCGTAACGTTCTTGTTTCGCTAAGGCATATATTCACTCACTGATTTAGGGCCACGTTTTTCTGCCTCAGACTCTCTCGAGTGAGGTCGTCATTTCCTATGCCTATTACGATGCGGTCGCGTACCACAGAGCCCCGCATACAGTTACAGAAGTTGCGTGTTTGCGCCAGAGCTTTCAATGTTGTAATGTAGATCTCCACTGAGTTATCTGGTCAGGTCAGGTCAGGTCAAACGGACGATAGAGGCTTTCGCCTAACAAGCGTCCAGTTTCTTGTACCGGTAAGTGAAGCGGCTCCCGGCACTTCCACGTTAGATTGACTCTTCTTGCTTCTGCAAAGGAGTAAGGCAAGAACAAAAGCAAGCGTTGAAGTTTCGTGTGTCAGCAGCAACCTACACTACATATTCCGGTACAATTACAATATCTCTGGATATAGGATAGGATAGGCCAGCACGCATCTAAGCCCCTTTTGAAGGTTTCTGCAGACTCACACTCCACTAAATCAGAAGGAAGTTTATTCCAGAAGTTAACCACTCGGTTCGTAAAGAACTTTGCCCTAATGTCCCAGCGAACTCTATGTTGTTTGAGCTTCAGGCGATGACCGCGCAGATGGTCTGACATAGCTAACTTAAACAGATGGGTGGGACTAATACCACTAAGTCCTTTAAGGATCTTAAACGTCTCTATCCAATCCCCTCTCAACCTACACCGTTCCAATGAAAATAATCCTAAGCTACTTAGACGATCTTCGTAAGACTTCCCTCGTTGACCTTCTATCATCCTGGTAGCAAGTTTTTGAATCTTTTCTATACATATGGCGTCACTACGGAGGTACGGTGCTCAGGCCTGAACACAGTACTCCAGATGTTACCTAACCACTGCTTTATATAACGGCACGAATACTTCTGCGTTATTGTTGCTCAGCGCCCTCCTAAGACGAAATAACTCGTGTCGCGCTTTATTGGCAGTATGGCGACACTGTGCCGAAGGCTTAAAATTGTTCGCTACGACGACACCTAGATCACGGGCTTCGTCAGTACGCCGCAATGATAGAGATCCCACAGAAGTCTAAACTGCAATTCCGCTATCACTACTAGTCAATAGTTCACATTTATAGCATTCAGAGGTAGGTCCCATTGGCTCAACCAATTCACCACAGTGATGATGTCCTTAGCCAATGTTGCTCGGTTTCCCCTACTGACTAGCTTTAAGTCATCTGCGAAGATATAGCAAGAATCCACAAGAAGAGGAGCCAGATCATTTTTAAACCCAAGAAACAGCAATGGACCCAGTACCGAACCTGGGGGACGCTGCTGTAGGTATGGCCAACACTAGAACTCGATTCCCCAACCCTGACTCTGAATGTCCTTCCACGTAAGAATTCAGAAAGCCACAGTAATAATTGAGGATGCTATCCAAACCATGGCAGCTGCTCAATTAAAAATCGATGATTACCTGAGTCCAAGGTTTTACTGAAGTCCAAATAGCACACCTCTACCGATATCCCACTATCAAGACAACGGGTAATGTCGTTTAAAAAGCACAATAAATTGGTAAGTCAAGACTTCTTTTTAAGAAAACCATGCTGTTCCGCTTTAATTAGATTGTGCTCAGTCAAGTGCTCACAGCTTCTATTTCATATAAGCTTTTCCAAGCACTTCAGCATGTTGCTGGTCAAACTAACAGATCGATAGTTAAGTGGCACCGACTTAGAGTTCCCTTGTGGATCGCAACAATGGTCACCACCTTCTAATCACGTGGCAGCTTGCCCTCTTGAAGAGACTGGTTAAATAACTCCGCTACGGGATACTGAAGGATATCAGCCAGTGGCTTAACTATGGCGGAGCGTACACTGTCAGGACCAGCTGATTTATAAGAGTTCAAACTGGCCAGCACTGTGAAGACCTCTGTCACATTGCGAATAATTTCCCGCATTGTATAGCCAGTTGAGCAGTGCGGCTGTGGTGGCAAGTCTTACCCACTACCATTCCGAGGCAGGTTTTGGTAGACACGTAGCAGCGCTTCTACTTTATCAACGTCGTGTACAGCCTCGGTACCGTCCTCCATAGTTAGACAGCCGACCACCTCTTTTAGAGAACCGTTTGAATGGACGTAACTGTAATAACACTTGGGATTTGACTTCGCAAATTTGTCCAACCTAAGCTCATATGAGTACTTCGCCTGCAGCTGCAACTTGATAGCCATGTTTCGACGCCTTTTGTATTGCAGCCAACGTCGGAAACCCCGAGTTGCTTGATATTTTCTCCACTCAGCACTGCGCCTCTTTATCGCTCTACCTATCTCCTCCACCATCGGGGTTTCCCAAGATGTCTCCTTGGGCGTAGAGGAGCAAATGCGTTCAGTAACTGTACGAGTCCATTTTTGAGTAGAAGCTACCTCTGTTCCAAAGCGGTCTGGTCCTGTTCAGGGATCCAAGTGATTTGAAAGGCTCGATCCCGCAACTTCGTAAATTCAATATGATTTAAATCCCTTCCCATTCGACGGTTCTCTGCAAGCCTCGGTGTGCCCACAGAAATGGTCAAAACACAATGATCACTTTTGCCTATGGGTGGCCCCACGCGTAGATCAATTAAGTGACCATGTATGGTGATCAAGATATCAAGGGTTGTAGGAATACTCCCAGTACGACTACTGGTCGGAACATTGACGTATTGCTCGAAAGCATTTACATGCATCCAATCTACTAGCTCTTACTCCAGAGTACCCACCTTGTTTTCAGCAAGCTGCCAATCAGCATGGGGAAGGTTTAGGTCACCGACGATCAGAAAATTAGGTGCGGCCATTGCCGCCTGTCTTAGTAACGTACCAAGATCCCTTTCCTCTTCGCGAGTGGAGGATGGGCTACGATAAACACATACTATAATCTCCAATCTACCCTACGCTCTTAGGTAGCAGGATACCACCTGAACGTTAGCAGAACTCATGGTAAATGGGACCTCCCAGTGTTTATATTGGTACTTTACAAGCAAGAGTACTCCTCCACCAGTCTGATACTCGGGCCTGTCAGCCTGCAGCACGCGAAGTCTATAAGCAGATCAACAATAAGTTCATCTGGAGAAAGCCAGGACTCCGACACAGCTACCATATCAACATGCTCACAACGCGTCACTAAATCTCCCCGTTTGTAACGCACACTACAGCAATTACTATAACACACGCTTAGTCTCTCCGGAGGCGGTTGTTTCCCCTCGGGCGTAGAGCCCGAGTGGATAGCCCGTTTTTTGTACCATTTCATTTCTATCGGCTGCCTGAGTCGATGAATCAACACTGGGATAATCCCTTCCTTGGTTTCGTCCGCCTGGGCTTTCTGGATAAACACCCGACGGGTTTTCTCCCATTTGCCTAAGTCGGCCTAATGGTACTGCACTTCGGGTTTTCTGTACGGTTCAGTTTAGGTGTGGCCAGTTTTTCATTTTTCCTATCATTTTGTGAAATTGGTATACCAACCATGGACTTTTTGCCACCACTATCGAGCTTGAGGCCTCGATTGTTTTTGAACGCACCGCCTGAAGTTCTGTTGCCACGTCTTCGCTACCCTCTTCCGCCATAGAGGTGTGCATCGCATTTCCATCAAGAGCAAGTTTCTCCACAACCAAATGCAGGCCACGAGTTATTTCATTGTGGCCTTGTGAAGGGTGTTCTCCAGACCAGCTGATTGCCCATGCCACAGGAGAGCAGTCGCTAGAGTTTTGCTTAGGTGCCTGCGTAACGCGAATTCCAGCGTGTGAAAGCGCAGATTCGTTAGTCAAGCTAGTATTAGTACCTACTAAGCGGCTAATCCGAGGGGCTTTAGCATTTGAAGTTAGTGTGTCTGGTGTTATTTGATACCGACCATTTGTCTGACTTGCAGCCAACCCAGCCCTGCTAAGTAGAAGTCCAGGTGTACAGAGTTTCTAAGCTCAACCAAGATATGCCTTGCATAACCTTGTTGGCGAAGCATACCTGTTTCTCTGCAGCTGCTAACACGATGTACTCTTTTGATACCAACGTATAACGGTATTCCGGCTATGCGAAGGGTATCGTGCACTCGCCTTCTATCTAGGTCCCGTCGAGTTTTAGCTTCCCGTATGACTGGCTCCTCCCTATCGTAGATAAGGACGTTTCGTTGTCTACCCATAGCAAGTTCTGCACTTCGCAAGTAACATTACAATGAAGACTGCAACTCATCGACTTTTGAACATAATGTCTAAATTAGCAAGCTCTGGTCACGAATCAGCTTTTCCGCAATGTCTAGCCTATGCACACAGTTTCTACCAGCAGAATCATGCACAGCTGAGACATGAGTAACTGGATCAAAAGTCCGATCGTGTACCAAGCAAGAACAAATATCTGCTAAGCACACACAATGGAAGCAAATGCATTTTAACTGGGGATGTCGGGTATAAAGCTCAATAGAGTCCTGGTCCAATATAGAGCAGTAGTTATGGTACCATAACAAGCATCTGTCGCACTGAATTCCCTCTTTGACCTCAACGCCACAAATGTGGTAAGCAATTGCGACAAAAAACGGATATCTTTGGTAGGTTTCCTTTACTTGACGTTCGCAATAATCTCCACATGTCTTAATTATCTCCGGCCAGTATACCTATTTCGCCAGTTTTGTTCCAATGAGTCAAAAACGCAACCTTGTCCGTTGTCTAACGGAAAGAGCGAGTAAAATATGCACAGAAGATACGCTGTCAGATGAACTGAGTTTTATTCGAAGCGTTTTCGAACAAAATGGTTATCCGGACAAATTCATTCGGAGACACTTGGAGCCACGAGCACCTAAAGTCCAACCAATCACCGCTGAAAAGCGCTTAATCTACTTATCAATGCCTTTAAAAGGTGATATGATAGCAGAACGAACTACTCGAAGGCTTTGCAATGTAACAGCGAGAACCTACTTTGCAGCTGACCTCCGCATCAGCTTCACTTCTACGCCAGTCATGAGCCAGCATCTCAAGGACAGATTGCCGAGGTCGAATATTTCCTACTGTGTGTACCATTTTGCTTGCTCGTGTCGAGCAAGTTATATTGGAAAGACGACCAGGAGACTGTGTGAGAGAGTACGAGAACATTGCCCGGCGTGGCTTTTCACTGGTGTCAGAAAGACAGTAGTCAGCGCAGTGCTGGGGCATTTGGCCGACACAAATCACCAAATGAAGGTGCGAGAGGCCTTCCAGCCTATCTACAAGATTTCTGGACGCCACACGCGAGCCCTCCGATGTCGCCTATTGGCGACAGCGGAAGCAATCGCTATTCGGCTCCATAATCCCGAATTATGTGCCCAAAAGAAGTTTGTACAGGCTCTACAGCTGCCATGGCCTCAAGCATCCCCATGTTACGACACCACGCTTGACCCTTCCACTGATGATGCCCAAGCCAGTGTGGTCACTTGATCGCATTAACCGGTCAATTCACTTCATTGATTCATCGTATTTAAATACACTGTGTTTGAGTTATTCCTATCATCTGTGGTGTGTTGGCCTGATGCGAACCACCGAAAACAAGCTTGTTCGCTCAACACTCTTTTGATTCTGATGTCTCCGAAATGTCTGGCTTCTGCTCCTCCGCATCATCGCGATCCAGAGTCGCAAGTACTCGTTTGGTTTCGTCGCCAATAGCGTATCTGAACATAGCAATTTGGGAAGGCATCCGATAGCAATCCAACTGAGTCAGCGTGACGAAATCCGTCCACTTCGTTTTCCACATTATCCACTTGTCAGGTAGCGTGCTTTCCGTCGTCAGTAAAGCATTCGGCAGTGGAATCGACGGCTGTCTGCAAAAAGCGAGGGAGGTTCAGCGCGTCAGCTTGTTCTCCTTTGTCACCGTGTTGTGTGCCTGCTTCTGCCAGCCGCGTCAAGAGAAAGAGAACACAATGGCTATGCACACAAGCGCTGTATTCACAAATCTCAGACAAAGTACAACTAACTGTGCATTTAAAAACTCCTCTTCCCATGAGATCGATCGCCTGATCGACCACACTGTGGCAAGCGATTCCACTAGCCCCAACTGTCATCTCCATCACAATATGCAACTATTGAAGTCATGGATTATGGATTTTATTACTTCAGAACTGGCATAACATAATAACTATACATGCGGAATGACGAATAGATGACGAGAAGGAAATAAGCCATTGGAACGCATCAATCTTGTATTTAGAAAGTGAATCACATTCATGTAAAGGAATACATGTACGTACTATTTGTTGGCATTGTTTAGACGATCAAACCTCGAAGGCAAAATAAAATGATACCTTCAACATCTTGGAAAGCGCTTGGAACCAATCGCGAAACCAAGCCATCAGAAAGTTTTGCAAACAACCGGTTGATGTAGTTGGTAGACAACTGTTCTCTTTTGACATAAAAATTCGTCAAACCGAGGGAACCAGTCGAGGATTGGTAAAGCACTTATAGCGAATTGGAAAGCTAATCGCGACGAATAGGATATATGCAAATGGTCAATCGCGTTACAAGTCAATGCGCCACTCCGAATAGTGTATTACGCAATATTTGTTAGCACTGTTTAGACGGATGAACTTCGAAGGCGAAATAACAATATAGGTTATTTACTCATGCGCAAAATCTCTGAAAATGCACGGGAGTTCAGCTAATGTGTGCTGTTTGGTGAGGCAGACAAACATGGCACAATTCACACAGAGTATTTTATTGAAGAAGAGGACTACGACCCACAGCACTGCTGCATAAAATGAACGAGCAAAAGTCAGTTAAGTTCGAATTTGTTGCAGTACATATTTCATCGAAGGAAGATTCCTTATAATTGAGTAGAAAGTACGTATTGTGGACTGGTATAAGGTGGAACCGCGAATGTGCACGGAAAACCATAATCCCTTAAAGGTTGAAAAATGACCCAGATGCAAATAATACCTAGAGTGAACTAATAAATGCTGATTCTTTATACCAAACAACCCGACCGGTTTGTGCTTGCTTACACTCGTCAAATAGAAATAGCCGAACTGAGACACGGAAACTTGCAATTGGACACGTTTATTGCACATCCCCTGGGACTTCAGGAAACATACCCGCAAGTTGCCTTTTACGCTCCAATCGCTGTTTCGCGTCGATTGTCCGGACTCTGTTTCCACTTCAAAAATAGTTGTTTGAAATGTGCAAACTAACGCGAAACAAGCATTGAGAAATTGGGAGACACTAGCACTCAAAATTTATACGTTTCAGAATTTGTCCCAGTTAATTCGCGGTTTGGATTGAGATGAATTTCACACTCTAGATGCTTTCCCGTGGATCGGGATCCCGGCGCACTAGTAGCAATTCATACATTTGGTACAGTAGGATATTAACAAGAGATGACAGCCATTAAAAAACCTTGGTCGTACAGAATGATTGTAAAGGAGTCTAAATTGTAATATTAAAAGTTGCAACTAGATAGTAATGACATAAAGCAGTCGGATCAAATAATGTGGGTCGTCAACGTGAATGTATCTCAAATTTTCCTGAGAAGTGGGGACATTCTGATCTGTAACTGACCGACATATTTAGTGCTGATGCGTTTTCAATCAGATATAAAACACTTGCCAAGTATTAATTATTTTGCCGTCCACGGTTATAAATTATGAGCACCTGTCTCAAAAGATATATAAGGTATCCGTTGTGAAATATTCCTTCCGTCTTCTGATTTTCCCGCGGTTAACCCGTTAGCTCCCAAAGTAGGCTATTAAAATTAGGTTTTCTTTTTAAGACTCATGTTGTTTGGGGTCCTCGGAAGCTATGACTTCTTTCGTGCAGGCAATATTTTGCGCAATTTAGGACCAGCAAAGGATGCGGACCGAATCATTTGATATCGACCTACATATAGCTCTGCTGTATATAGAACAATGGTAAATAACGCGTTCATAGGTGCCCAGTTAATATACGTATGTAGAGATTGTAATTATGCAAAGACCAATTAGTAAATTGTAATTTGCTCCTAGCCAACTGCTAGAAGTCAGCGAGTGAACTGCATTAACACTCAACCATTACAGATACTGCTGCAAGTTTGCTATAAGTTGTCGTGGTTTGCAAAGCTCGCTAACCAACTCATTGCTCTCATAATTTATCACCTCGCATTAGTGTTCCCATCTTCTTCACCATTTTCTTCTGCCGTGGTTCTGATGGCACAAAGTCTGTTAACAGACTGTGAATATATATATATATATATATATATATATATATATATATATAGTGTAACTTGATGCATTGAACCCCAATGGGAGTAGAACCGTATTAGTTAGTGTTGATGTTGTCCAGTAAATAACCCATAAACAATGTTTTCCCAAGGGTTTAAGTATGCTTGGTAAGACCTGTGGGATATTTGCGGTAAAAGAAAAGAAATGGAAAAAACAAGTGAACCATCAGTTTCAGCGTCTGCCGATTTAATTGCGTTCCCATATAAGGGTAGTATGAAATAGGAATTGCATGTGCGCACGGAAAACAATTTGAAGAGTTGAGCGTGACAAACACACCTCAGCCAATGTGCCGCAATACAAAAAGATAAGAGACTAAAAAATCACACTGCAAATTACACAAACTACACTACAAAGGATGTGATGTTAAATATTATTTTATGTGTTTTGCATGAGATCGAGATTGCAGGGAGAACCTAAAGGGAGCGGATGGACAAAGAAACTCACAACACATACGCCATTGGTGCCGGCTCTTCGCCATATCAGAAAGTATGTTCAACCGAACGTGCCCATCGTCCTTATGACCCCAGCCAGACAGTCCGGATGCACCAACCGACGCCGGCTTCGAAGTGAGCGAGGTCATTTCTCTCGACCAGTTTATGGCATGGCCTCCCCTACTCCTCTTTCAACCGCACCCCCGGCGCGCAAACAATGCACGTCACGGGAGTCGGTGTGCTGGCATGCGCAACACGTCGCCCAGCCGTCTGAGCCTGGTGCGTGATAGTATGGTGCTGAGAGGGGTTCGCTCGCTTTTCCTGCACCAAGTACGCGACGACGAACACGCTCAATGCTCACGCGGTGCTCCCACCAGACAAGAGCTGTTATAATGGCCGCGATGATCGAATGTGACGAGACTCTTTATGCATGTCGACCTGATGGGCCAGGTTTCCTCATCATATAGGACAGTTGAACGGACTGCTGCGTTCTAACCTCTGTCCTTCAGAACGAGAGTAATGACGCGTCGACATCACAGATGGCGGAGATTGACAACAACACCTCGAGCTTTGCTGTACGGTTCTTAACCTCATCTTCGATCCCACGGGCGCTAATATAACTGCCGAGGTACTTGAATTCCTGAACGACTTCTAGCTGATCACCACCAAGGGTGAGCGCAGGGGAGGTCCCTGTCTATCTTTGAGATGTACGTTGCTTATCGATGGAGCAAAGTATAGTTCAAAGCGATAGACAGCCAGTGCTAATCGGTCCAGTGCTGCTTGGCATGTTTGGGAGCTGTCACAGATTAGGGCAATATTGTCCGCATACTCCAGTCAAACGTCGCTCACCAGGAAGTAGCTCCACACCTTCTATGTCATGTCCAGCGAATGCTGTTCCCATGATTTTGTCAACTGCGGAGAATAATAGGAAAGGTGACAGCATGCAACATTGTCTCACACCACTGGTGATACTGAAGGGTGGCAACAGCTTGCCATAAATTCTCACTCGGCCTGAGCTATGCGCGTACTGCGTTTCGATAATATTTGCGTATTTATCAGGCGCACCATTGTTCAGCAGACAGTCCTAAAGCTTACATCGATAGACTGAACCGGAGTCACCCTTTAAGCCTCTGCGGCCTTATGCAATTTCAAATGCCTGATCTCACGTTCAACTTCTACGCGTGAAAGCGAATCCAAGGTGTCTGCCCAGTGAGAAGGGCGATCAATGCGTGAAAAAGGATGCCATAACTCAGGCTGGTTAAATTGCCCTGCAAAGTGTTCGGCCCAACTCTCCAAGCATTTTAGCAGGCTGTGGATCTGCTGCCCACGCCCGTCGCGTATGGTCTCGCTAACACTAGGTCTACTACTGCCTGGTTCCCGTGTCAGACAGAATATCTTAGGATGATTCTCAACGGCAGCGGTTGTTCCCATCTTCGATGCACGATGAGACCACCAGGCGTCGTGATCGTTCTTCAAGCTAGAATGCAGTTTTGCCCTGAGACTTTTACGAGTCTGTCGGTTTTCGCTTCCAGTCGGAATATGTCGGCGAGCATCCATAAGTTCCAGAAAATGTGTAGAGACCCAACGTTCAGTTTGGTAATTTGATTTACCACATGAAGACATTCCTCCTAAAAGTACCGTTTGGAGTATATGCGTCCAGTGCTCGTCCACGGTGTTCAGTAGGCACTTACTCAGTCCGCTTGTCAGAGCAGTTGGTTACACATTCAGAACACTTGGCTTCGCCAGCTGGCTGGTGTCAATCCGTTCACATCGACGTTGCGGGTGTCCACTGATATACATCCGGAGGTCGGCGCAAACAAGAGCGTGGTCAGAGTGTACGTTCGTGCTTCGAATCGAGCGATAGTTTTGGACAGAGCCTTTCCAGAGGTAAATGATCGCGGAATGAACGACTTGAGTCCACGGTTGGCTCGAGACTGGTGGACGCCAAGTCAAGCTTCTGCGGATGCCGTGTCGAAAGTTTATGCCCACGAGAAAAAGACGAATATCTAAACACAGCTGTAGCAATCGCTCACCGTTATCATTACGGGAGCCTAGACCATGTTGGCAGCCCAGATGAAGCTCATTGTAGGACAGTTTTCCAACTTGGGTGTTTAGATCGCCATCCAACACCACAGTATTCCTGTTTCTTCTCTAACGAAGGAGATCGTGAAGTTGCTGATAGAACTCATCTTTCACAGAATCAGTGCTACTGTTTGTGGGACGTAGGAAGCAATGACAAACAGGCACGGTTTGTTCACACGCAAATTCGTAGCATGGAACGAATCAACTAAACAAACAACGCACATCCGACTGGGATTCAATCGATCTGGGTAGCTTCAGCCCGTGGATTCAAAAGAATGTCGAAGCCAGCTTGACCGGCATTTGAAGCTGCATCATCGCCAGACAGGCGCAATGACAATGTGCCGCTATTGTCGCAAGTGGGGCATCGCAGGGTAAGCACGGAGCTCGGATTTTGCAGGCGGGTTTCTGACAAACAGCAAATATCCATCAATAGGGTCTCTATCGTACGTGCAATTGTAGCGTGTTGGCCAATCTGTAACAAAGTGCGCACATTGATCCATGCCAGTTTATCGAGACTCGAGGACTCCAAAAGAAAACGGATGAAATGACGTTGACCGCTTTGTTGAACATGGACTTGTCGACCGGATTGGAGCGACGCCCTGCGGCTGTGTTTGAGTTGAAACTAGAAGACAAGCAACTACTGGCGCAAGCTGGGGGTCAATAATTGGGGGATTGAAAATGGGGGATAAAAGTATAGTTAGAGTGGAACGATAAGGATGAAAAAGTGCAAGAAGGGGGATAAGAAGACGGGAAGGCTTGAGAATTAGCATCCAAACTCCTATCCATCCTGCTCGATGCAGCAGATAGGGTGCGTTGATTATCCTTTGCAATGGCCAGTGCATCAAGCAATGGTTAGAAGAAATGTTCATGGTATTGTGGGGGCAGAATATTGTCAGGTTGCCCAAGACTTGACGGAACGATAAGCGTTCTCTACCAAAGCCTTTGGTTTAAAAACCTTACCGCAAGGCAGCGGTGTTTTTGGCACTGGACTACAGTGAGCCCCTTTTAGGGAGTAAGGAGCCACCCACTTTCCAACCCCCAAACTGTAGGGCCAGGAGGATGAGTTTGTCTGGCCTCTAGCCATTGATCAGTCCGGTATGATCGGCCATGAAGATGCAAAAGGCACCACCCAGCAAAACTCAATGGATAAATGAAGCACATAAATCATCGCACCATGTTAAGCTCCAGTCACGTCGCGATGGAATATGAAGAGCAGCTGCAGTAGGTATAATTTACGATTAACATAAAAAGGACAATAAATACTCGTACTCATATTCTGCTTCTTGGCGTTCGTTTGAAACGTAAATCTAGTTGGGACACATGGAATACATAGCGAGTAACAAAATCCTTGCGGTGCAATACAGATTTCGCCAAAATCAGTCCTGGAGCCCTATAATGTTGGTAGGCCGCGCAACCTGGACGGAATCTGTGGACGTCCATGTAAGTGGATGCAACCTACTTGGATTTATCAAAGGCATTCGACTGTCTGGACTATCGTATTCTATTGCACAAACCCTAAGATTATGGTATAGGCTACTCCGTTCTACGATGGTTACGCGACATTCGCGTTCAACACCACCTGAATGTGAGCGTTGACAACACCTTGTATGTCAAGCGAGCCTCCGTGAAACAAAAAGGCAAAGTCTGGGCCTTGATCAGAAGTCTATTATTCACGGAAGACAAGCTCATTTTATAACTAGCGTCAATTAGAACCATATATATATATATATATATATATATATATATATATATATATTTCATTCTCGGTCAGCGGTCGAGTTTCGTTCATGTAGATCTAAATCGATTGCGTACTATCCTTCAGTGCGTCTCCTGTAGCTATCGACCATCTTTCAGTGGGCTGGCCCGAAATCGTTTAGCTCGGTCGATGGCTAAGCAACTAGCATGTAGGTGTAGCATCTTACCACCACGTCATTTCCAGTCATCAGCTTTTCCAGCCCCCATCATATCCATTCTTTTTTCGTTTCTTAGAATGGTGTTACAGGTTATGCCGTATTGTCTTTCAATTCGTATGTGTTTAATATTTAGGGCTTGGAAAGCAGTACTCCTCTTCGATTTTTGTCGTGGATACTCTCTTTTTGGTGTCCACCCATGACGCGCTTTTCTCAGTTACGCCCGATTCCTTCGAAGGATATTGCCCCAAACTTAAAATCAGTTCCTCTCATCCTTCCGACCTTCGATCACCCCCTTCAGCCAGTATCCTTCGGGTTCCGGTCCTGGCTGCACCCATACCTCTTCTTCCGTAGCAAGTGATGGAAGGCTTTTCTAGCCGCGATCATAGTACTGGTTTTGCTTTAACATGTTGTTCCGTAGTCAGTCGTGAAGAATATCGACTGGCGCTATCTCGAGCTACAGTAGAGTTTTAACGGTCGGTCTTAGCGTTCTTGTTCGATGACTGAATAGACGCTGTGCGGGACTCGCTGCGGTATCAGTAGATGGTGTGTTCCTTCGACCAAGTAGCATTATGAAGGGATCTTCCTGGGTCTTCTTTGCTTTTGTAAGCACATTCTTCGACTCCTTCACTGCGGGCTCAACCTTGTCGTTTGACTGGCTATGAAATCGGTTGGTTAACCGGTGACAAAAATCCCACTTCTTGCTGAATGGAAGAAAATCTGCACTATTAAATCGCGGCCCGTTGTCGGAACTTACCACCTCGGGTTTTCTATGCCGAGCGAATTAGCACCGCAACTTGTTCACTACGGCCTGCGTTCTAGTCGTCGTAAGAGCTTCGATCTCGAAGTAGTCACTAAAATAATCTACCACAATCAAGTAGTTCCTTCCTACGTGAACAAAACGGACCAGTGCAACCAACTGCCAGGCTCCGTCAGGAAAGTCATGAAGTCATCATCAGTTCCTTTGGCTGTCGTACATCGTGTGTCCTGCATGCCACACAATTGGAGACGTAGTAAATAATTTGTTGATCATTCCGGGCCAGAACAACGGCACTCTAGCTGTTGCCACGCAGTTGTTGGTTCTTAAATGGGCACAATAGATCAGCTCCAGCATCGAGGGTTGCAATGCCTTTGGAACTATTATCCCTTTACTTTGAATATTAATCCCGTCCTAGGTAATGAGTTCTTGATGAAAATAGAAGGATCGAGTTAGCTCCTTAGGTAGCTTTTTATTGTTTGCGCGCCTTCCGTTAATTATCGTGTGCTTCAGTAGTCTGCATAGTTCGTCCTCCTCTTTGGACCGTTGGAGCTGCTGTAAGCGTTCCTCAGTGATGGCGCTCAACTGTGTTGCATGGACAGAGTCTGGGCCTGCTTGCTTTTCAGGCTTGTCTGAAAGGTGCGCTCTTGACAGCGTATCCACAATGTGCATCTGGGATCCTGGCTGGTAGACAACCTCTTGGTCATACGTCTGCAGACAAATAAGCATCTTTGCCGACGCCGTGGAACAACAAGGAGCGGCTTACTGGCGATCGATACCAGGGTCTTGTGATCTGTAAAGGCGGTGGATTTGCGGCCAAACGCATAGTCATTGAAACGCTTCACGACGTAAACCAGTGCAAGCATTTCTTTTTCTAGTTGCGTGTAACAACGCACGGTCTCTGTCAGCTTTCGGCTGCAAAAGCCTAAAGGCATACCGTTCTGCATGAGTAGGGCTCCGACACCAAGCTGACTGCTGTCACACTGGATCTCGCGTGGGAGTGCTGGGTCAAAGTAAAAGAGAACGGAGGCGATCGTGATCAATTCCTTTATGTTCTGAAATGTTGTATCCTGCTCCGCGTCCCAACGACACTTCGCAAACTTATGCCTCAGTTTCCGAATCGGTGCCATTACATCGGCTAATATGAGCAAGTAACAAGTTGGGTACCTCATCAGCCCATTTAACCTGCTAACGGCTTTCACATGTGTAAGAGGATACATCACTGTGTTGGCCCTGACATTCTCTGGGTCTGGTTGCTGTCCTTCGGACCTTAGCACGTGTCCATGAAACACCACTTTCGTTCTAAGATACTCGATATTCTCTCATTTTAGCTTGATAATCCTTTCAAAACAGCGCTGCAAAAAGCGGTCGAGGTTCTGGTCGTGCTCCTATTGCGTAGCAACAAAAATCAAAACCTCGTCTGCTACCGAGAACGTTCCTGGTAAATCATCTAAATTCTATATCAGTCCTTTCTGGAATATATCGCTAGATACCTTCAATCCAACCATCGCAATGAGGCTGGACCTTACCGTGGTGCGATGGTTTGTGTGCCTCAGCGATCCTTTGAGCTATGCTGGGTGGTGCTTTTGCACCTTCAGAGTCACTCATACCAGATTGGTCAATGGTTAGAGGACAGACAAACTCAGGCTCCTGGTCCTCTAGGTTGGGGGTTGGAATGAGGGTGGCACCTTATTCCGTAAAACGGACTCCTTGTAGCCTAACGCCGAACCCGCTGCCTTGCGGTCAGGTTTTTGAACCAAAGGCTTTGGTTGAGAACCCTAATCGTTCTCCTGTCTAGGCCTGGGAAACCTCACAACATCCTGCCCACGCAATACAGTGAATCTTACCTTAAACAAATTGCTGATGCTCGGGCCACCGCAGAGGATAATCAACGGGGGCCTGTCTGCTGCATCGAGCTGGGTGGATAGGGGTTTGGATGCTACTGCTCAAGCCTTCCTGTATACTTATTCCTCCTCTTACACATTTTCACTCTTACCGTCCCCTTCCAACTTCACTTATATCCCCCAAGTTTTCAACCCCCCGATTCTTGGCCCTCCCCCAACATGCTTTGCCAGGTATTTATCTTCTAATTTCAACTCACATGTGAACACGGAGCGTCACTACTCTCCTGTCGACAAGCCCATGTCCAACCAAGCCGTCCATTCCAGTTCATCGGCTTCCATTTGGAGTCCTCGATTCTCCTTCAGATTGGCATGCCTCAATGTACGCACACTACTACAAATCGGGCAACAGGCAGCACTTGCCCGAACATTGGAGACCCTCTCGATCGATATCTGCTGCTTATCGGAGACCCGCCTGCAAGACTCGAGCTCTGTGCTCACTCTGCCATCCCCTTCAGGTGACGCAAACAATATTTTCTCAGTGCGCCTATCCGGTGACGATGCAGCTTCGAGCATCGGCCAAGCCGGTGTTGGCATTGCCCTGAGTCCCCGGGCTGAAGCTGCTCTGGTTGATTGGATTCCAATCAGTAGCCGGATGTGTGCGGTCCAATTGGCTTGCTCGTTTAAAGCTTCGAAGTCGCGCGGGACTAATAGGTGTCTATTCATCATCGCTGCCTAAGCGTCCCCAAACTGTAGTGATGATTCGGTAAAGAACGAGTTCTATCGCCAACTGATTCAGCTACTTCGCCACAGAAGAAGCACGGACACTGTTGTGCTGGCGAGGGATATGAAAGCACAAGTTGGAAAGTTGTCCACTGGTGAAATGCATCTGAGCGGTCAGCACGGTGTAGGCTCCCGTAATGATAACGGTGAGCGTTTACTTCATTTGTGTAAAGATGCTCGCTTATTTCTTGCGATCACTAACTTCCGACACAGCACCCGCCGGAGGGTGATTTGGCGCCCACCAACCTCGAACCAGCTATGGACACAAATCGATCACATTGCTATTAGTTACCGCTGGAGAGGCTGCGTCCAGAAGTGTCGCTCGATTTGGAGCACAGGTGTTGACACGGATCATGCACTTGTATGTGCTGACTTGCGGATGCGCTTTGGCGAACGCCCACGACGACGCTGTGAGCGCATTGACACCATCCAACTGACAAAGCTAGCTGAACTGAATGCGTATCGAAGTACGCTGTCATGCGAGTTGGGTAATCGCTCACTGGAGACAATTGGTGGTCACTGGTCACATGTTCGCCAGACCTTACTAGCAGCGGGCAAATCTTCATGTGGTATGTCTAATAGCCAACATGGTCATTGGGTCTCTTCTCGGTCTCTGGAACTTATCAGCGCTCGCCGGCAGTTATGGGCTGGAAGCGAACACAATGAAACTCGCAAAGAGCTCCGGGCAAGACTTCCTGCTAGCCTAAAGAGAGACCACGTGTCTTGGTGGTTTCATCGTGCATCAGAGACGGACGTGGCCGCTGCCCTTGTTAATCATAGTGAGTTATTCCGTCTGACACGGGAAACGGGCAGCAGAAGCCGTGGTGTTAGTGAAACGATTTGTGATGAGAATGGACAGCCAATCCACAATTTGTCAAAACGTTTAGAGCGTTGGGCTGAGCAATTTGAAAAGCAACTTAATCGACAACATGTGTTCGATTCGCCGGTGACTGATCGCCCAGCTCCGTGGGCTGTCCCTTTGGATCAACCCTCTCGCGCAGAAGTCGAACGTGAGATCGGACTGTTGAAGTGGAACAAACCCGCGGGACCAGATGATCCTCCTCCAGCCTACTTCAAATTCTGAGGCTCTGCTCTTATTGATGCTTTACATGAATTACGAATGAAACTGTCGGAGCAGGAGACTGTCCCAACCGACTGGAGCCGCTCCGTTATTGTTCCCATCTTCAAAGGCGGCTCGCGCTCGGAATGCGGCAACCATAGAGGAATCAGTCTGATCTCCATCGCCTCCAAATTACTCGCCTCCATAATTCTTCACAGACTGACTGGCGCTCGTGAAAGCCAGATTCGTGAGGAGCGAGCTGGATTTCGTCAAGGTCGTGGCTGCATCGACCACATCTTCACCTTGCGTCAGTTGTTGGAGCACCGTCACACATATTGGCGGCCCACCGTTGTCCTGTTCCTCGACATTAAAGGTGCCTTCGATTCAGTTGATCGATGTGCCCTTTGGAATTGTTTACTCAGGAAAGGTGCGCCCGAGAAATATGTTATTATTATCCAAGCATTATATTTGCGTAGCACGGGCAGAGTGAGGGCTTACGGCAACCTGTCGCCACCCTTTAATATCTCCAGCGGTGTGAGACAAGGATGCCCGCTGTCACCTTTCCTTTGCAACTTCGCTATTGACGAAGCCATGGAGTTTGCATTCACAGAACATGACTTGGAAGGTGTGGAGCTACTCCCAGGAGAACGACTTCTTGACTTGGAGTATGAAGACGATATTGCCCTCATCTGTGACAGCTCCCAGACGTGCCAAGCCGCGCTGGACAGATTAGCACTGGCTGTCAGCCGCTTCGGGCTTTGCTTTGCACACTCGAAGTGCAAAGCGTTCCGCCAAGATTGGCAGGGATCGCCTTCTGCGCTGACCCTTGGTGGAGATCAGCTGGAAGTCGTTCAGAAATTCAATTACCTGGGAAGTTGTATCAGCACCCTTGGGATCGAAGACAAGATCACGAACCGTATAGCGAAACCTCGAAGTGCTTTTGCTAGTCTTCGCTACCTATGGAGGCGGGGTGACATCACTCTCGCCCTGAAGGGTAGAGTGTGTGTTGCAGCGGTACGTTCTCCCTTACTGTACGGTTGCGAAACCTGGCCCCTAAGGTCGGCGTACTTGAAGAGGCTAGTTACGTTCGACCATCGGTGCCTTCGCAGTTTGGCTCACATATGGTGGGAACACCGCGTGAGTAACGAGCTTGTTTGATGCCTTGTTTATGGCCCAGGAAAAGGATCTGAACCGCTCAGCACCGTTATTTCCCGCACCAGGCTCCGATGGCTCGGCCATGTGTTACGCATACCAGCCCACCGACGCCCGCGACGTGCGTTGTTTGCTCACCGGGGATGTGGATGGAAGAAGAGGAGAGGTGGCCAAGCGATGACTTGGTCCAGGGGAATGAAGTCCATCAGTTCGGAGCTAGCCTCGGTTGGAGCTTCACCGCTCCCTGGTTGGGGTCCAAAGGACGATGAACACGTTTGGCTGGATACACTTGCTGACATGGCAAGGAGCGGACCTCCGTGGCGTTTGTGCTATGAGTTTCTTTGTCCGTCGCCATCCATTTTATCCTCCCCTCCATCTACGACTTCATTTCGTAGGGTAAACCATACTAAAAATAATTTTTTTCCTTTTGCCGAGTAGCTGGCTGGTAGCGTACCGGAACGATGCCTATCCGTTGCTGGTAGCTCAGCTGGTATGCAACTGTTGTTTTTATTTTTCTTTGTGTATTGTAGTATGTGTATTTATATATGTATGTATGTACCGTTTACTCAACCGTTTTCTCAACAGGTATCCACGTTCCCACAGTCAACTCGCTGAATTATTGTGCTGAACACAACTACTGCGTCGAGACCCATAACATCTGGTACCTACCGACGAGATCAAGACCTTGCCGTAAGATCCCGAGGCAGAACCACCAAAAAGCTACGCTTACTCGTTCTGCGCAAACCCGTGAAACCCGTGAATGGCTGTCGCGCTAAACACCGTGACGGATAGACTTATAGTGTCCACGTTTAACGAGTCTACTGCAGCTTGCGGACAGGTTAACTGTTCAGAGCCAGTAACATTTATCTGGCGGTATGCAGTGTGATGTCTGCTGTCGCTGGTATCACGAAAGCTGTGCCGGCCTACCAGCTGACCTGTACAAAATGCTATCATCAAGCGTTCTCTTTCTTTTTGGCTGTGCTGAACGCTGCACTCAAAGATCGACGCGCCCAGCTGTCACCGATGCTAAAATTTCAGCGCTGGCTTCAAGGTTGGCAGATGTTGAGGAAGCAATAGCTAAACTCACCTCTATTGCGTCGCTCGATACGAAAATGGTTTTGATTTTAAAATCCCTGAATATTTAGGTTGAAGACACTGCAATAGACGGCAGCATTGCTGACGATGCATCCACTGTAGTCTGTCACTCGGTCATGAAGTCGCACATCCTACCGGCCAATCCAGGTAGCATTGCTGGCTGTCCTCGTGAGCCGGTCAAAATGAAGTAAAACAGAGTGCGGAAACGCCAGAAGCTCTCTGCTAAACCCATAGAATTAGTTGCTACGGCATCGGAAAAGATGCCGTCTTTGACAGTCGCAAAGTCGTCTGACATTTGTACACAGAACTTTCCGAAGATGCTGACCGTCTCGGCCGCCAGTGAACCAGCCCGTTCTGACAAAGTGCTGGTAACTGCTCAATGCGATACAAGGTCAACGGCCCCTGCTCCAATGAACCAGAAGAAGAAGCGGACTAAATCTGCTCGTAAAACTTTGAAGGGGCTTGAAGACCCAGGAACTAGTTAGACGCCGGCAATAGAGCAGTAAACCTACGCTACCGTTGCTTCAGCGTCGTTTGTGAAAACGGACAGTCCCACCGCCAGTGGTGAAAACAGCTGGTATAGGTGTCGACTCCAAGGCACGTGGGGTAAACACTGCCCGTCGTGCCAAATCTTTCACGGATAGTAGCGTTATATTCCGTAACGTTACTGAATCTGCGGCTGCTCTCCCAAGGGAACGCATGTTGGATGACATCAAGTGGCTGAAACTGTGTGTCAACAAGCTGCTTCCACCTAAATTCCCTGGTGTCACTGTCAGAAAGTTGACCATATTGGGCAACTTCCCTATCGCTACGCCAAATCCACGGCCCCGACTACTTCGCGTGGTCCTTTCTACCCCTGAGGAACGCAAATCATTACTGCGGTTTGCATTCCAACTTAAGGGTAGTGGTGTCAGCGTTCAGCCGGACCTACCACTGGCGGATAGCTTGAAGTTAAAGGAGGGTATCAAAGACCTCAAAACTAGATGGGCGGCTGGTGAGCAAGGCCTCCGTCTGGTGGGTTTTCAGGTGGTCAGCCGGAAGTTACTTTCCGCCCTATCAGAACCCATCCTGATGGCGCACGACCCAGGGATGGTCGTGCCGACTTCCTTGAGGTAGTACTTGGCAACGTGCGTAGCCTAAGGAACAAGGTGCACGAGTTGGGTCTACTGGTAGACAAATCTCGTCCCGACATACTTGCTTTCACTGAAACGTGGTTGTCTCCGGATATCACGGACGGTGAGGTATGTTTAACTGGTTGCGCTGCTTAGAACTGATCGCTCCGTTGGTCGCGAAGGCGGCGTTGTACTGTAAGTGAGCTGTAACTTAGATGTGTTGAGGACCTGCACATTCCAGTTGTCGGATAAGACTGTTGAAGCCCTATCGGCTGTTTTGTGCACTTCCTCTACCCAGTTTACAGTTATAGTGATATACAGAAGTCCTGGAAGTTCTTCCAGAGGGATACTTGACTTTATTCGCACTCAGACTGCGAATACGTGTTTAGTTCTAGGGGAGTTCAACCTCCCGGAAGTCTGTTGGGCCGATCTTTCTTGCAATTCGGCATTAGGAACATTCGGTGCAGACTTTCTTGAACTGACTCTCCAAGTGCATTTGCACCAGTTCGTGGCTTTTCCCACTGGGTATATGGACAACCAAATGCCATCTACTTTGGATTTGGTTTTCGCTAAGTCCCTGGACTTCGTGACTGATGTTTCATGCGGTGCACCTCTAGGGTCCAGCGATCACGCATGCATATCCTTTCGATGTGCTCTTTCAAGGCACCAAGAGACCACTGTTGAATTACTTCCGAATATTTGGCGGGCGGACTTTAGTGCAATGCGAACTAAGGCTTCAGTTCTGAACTGTGAGATTTCGATGGCTGACTCTGTCCAGTTAGCCTGGGATAAATTTAAGGCATATCTTACGGAGGTTTCCACTCTCTATATTCCACTCATGAGGAAGAGGGTTAAGGGTACAGCCTCCATGGATAGATACCACGGGCAAGTACCTACTCAAGAAACGGTCTAGATGCTGGCGAACCTACCAAACAGCTCCATCAGCCAGCACGTATGATAGTTATCGAGAGATTAGAAATAAATGTAAGCAGCATCTCAGAACTGCTCGTCTCCAGTACGAGCAGGGTTTAGCGGACGCGGCCGCAGCTAATCCCAAGAAGCTTTTTGCTTACGTTAAAAGACGCAGCGGGGCAAAACTGTCTATACCAGCTTTATTGCGAGCAAACGGGACCCGTGCGCAAACTGACTATGACAAGGCTTGTATACTTAGTGCTCAGTATACTGGGATCTTTGCTCGGGAGACCACTTTACCACAGGTTGAATTGATTTCAAGAGTTCCAGAGGATTCTTGCTTAGCTGAATTTAACATAATGGAGACTCAGGTCTTCGAGCTACTGCAAGGCATTAATCCCTCCAAAGCTTCCGGTCCTGATTCAATTCATCCGAAGCTGTTGCATGAATTGGCCACTGAGCTGAGTGGTCCGCTCACATGCGTGTTTTTAATATTGCTGGACAGCTGCAGCCTACCTTCGGAATGGAAGGAGGCAAGCATCTGTCTTATTTTTAACGGCGGTGACAGCGCTCTACCCGAGAACTACCGGCCTGTCAGTTTGACAAGCGTAATAGTCAAGCTGTTTGAAAAGCTGATAAGCGATTCAGTGGAGAACCACCTGAATAGATTCAACCTTCTCAGTGTTGCGCAACATGGATTCCGCAAAGGATTTTCATGTCAGACTAATCTACTTGTAGCTCGTGAAAGCTGGGCCGAAGTGGTAGACAGTGGCCACGCTGTAGACGTGCTATTCGTAGATTTTTCGAAAGTTTTTGACACTGTTCCACATCTTTGGCTCTCACTACAATTGAGATCTTACGGGATATCTGGTCGTGCCCTTCAATGGGTGTCTGCCTTCCTTGAGGGAAGGGAACAGTGCGTTCCGGTGTGGCGTAGCCTTTCGCTCAGGCAAGCTGTCCTTAGTGGCGCCCCGCAGGGCGTGGTATTGGGGCCATTGTTGTTCGCGATCTATGTAAATGACTTGTCGGGAGAGCTAGCGGTGTCATCACTAATGTTTGCTGACGACCTTAAGCTCTGGAATATTGTGGATATCCCGGGGGTCCTGAGGCAATTCAGCGTGCCTTAGATAGGCTCTGGGAATGGTCTACCTTACGGTTGATGCCCATAAATAGGGCGAAGTTCTCTGTTCTCCGAATCGGAGCTGAAAATTCTCCCACCCGATATGTTGTCCGCGGTGGTGAACTCCCTGTTGTCACTCAGCAGGTTGATTTAGGAGTCGTACACGCATCAGCACCTCATTCTGGAGACAACTGGAAGAAGGCTGTTTGTCGAGGGTTTCGTATGATGTGGTTTATCCGCCAATTTGTTTGTGAAGCTGTTTTCGGCATTCGTCTGACCCCACCTGGAATATTGTATTCAGACTTGTCCACCATGTCTTAACCGAGACAAAATGGACTTGGAGAGGGTGTTACGAGTGGGCACTCGGCTAGTGCAGGGTCTACGGGGACAGACGTATCCTGAACGCTTGCTCAGTTTGGGGATGTACTCAATGCACTACCGAAGGATAAGAGGGGACCTGATGTTCACTTATCGTATTTTGATAGGTAAGATTCTCCTGGACTTGTCAGGGTTCTTTAGTCCCGCTACGTTACCTATTCTACGCGGTCACCCACTGAAACTGCATAAGCCACGGTCTGATAGGATTAGGACGGAAACTCGTCTGTCGCGCCGTTATAGATGACTGGAATTCGCTTCCAGATCAAGTGGTTGGGGAACCTACGGTTAAGGGTTTTGCGCGCCAGCTCGATGCTCTTGGGTGGCAACAGCAAGCTTTTCCTTTTTCCTAGCTGACTCACCTTCACTTTTCAGTTCTTTTTTAATGACTCAAATATCTTGGTATTCCACTTGCTCAGCTCTTTCCACATTAACGTTTGCCTTCTGAGTTTACTTTTTTCTCTTTCTTACTTCACGTAACCGGCCCAGCAGGGACTGCTAGGGCAGGGAAGGTGGGTAGTACTTGGTCGACCAGGGTATGCTTCCGGGGGTTTCGGGTTAGATTTATCAAGACCTCCAACACCTTATCATTTCCTGGCTCAATGATCAGCTCAAGAAGGAACACGGAATGGAATTTCCTATCGTTCCAGTGCATCTGAATCTTATATATATATGTGCCCTATGCTGAGGCTGATGCATTCTTGATGCTTCTTCACCGCAGTTGGGCTAAACCAACTTACACTTAAACTAGGCCTTTTAAAGCTGGCTAAATTTCATTCCGCTTTATTTGGTTTGTTCTGGCTCCCTGAAAAATGTTCTTTTAACTGGCCACGTTGCTTACACTAATTACGCATATCTTCGGTGATTTTGTTGCGTTTGTAGCATTTTTCAGTAACTTGTGGACATTTCTTACTTATCACGGATTTGTTGCTGACCAAATTACTTCATATGGTAATTTAGCGAAGAGTTATGCCACCGTATCTGTATGCATTATTGGATTTATTTTATTTCAGCTTGTCGTTTAAAGTGAACGGCTGTTGTTTGATATCCCTGGTATGGTTTCACTTGATGTGTATGTTGACAAGGTGCCTACCTGTCTATTACCCACGACCTCGTCCATACTGGCTCCAGGAAACAGTTGGTCGTTGCTGGAGGGGACGGGGTGCACGGTTCTTGTAGCCGTGCTAGGCTCAAAGAGCGGTTCCATGCACTCAGGGTGGAGCGGACTATGGTCCAGCCACCGCCTTGTGTGCGGTTGATTCCCCAAATACAGCGTGCTTGTGTTTGCCTGTGAAGGAGTGTGGGCCGGCTCCGTTGATGAAACGTGGTTCCCATCCACATGCCTCCCGGTCTTATTCCTTCGGGTTTACACTGGATATGGGGTGTGTGAGTGGGGCTGTGGGTGGTGCAGCGCAAGCCACCCATGGTCCCTCTGTAGGCGCAGGCGTCCTGTGGCTTGCCACAGTGACAGGCAAATCCGAAACCGGATGCCGCCAACCATGTACCGTATGTTAAGTTACCAGGACATGATCAATGTGAGCTTCACACGTTCTAATCTTGATTGCAGGTCATAGGAATCTAAAGCGGTTGATCGGCGCGTATGGCGCGATCTCATCACGAAGGCAGTTGCTGAAGTGCGGGAGAAAGACCTCATGCATGCAGTGAAGAAGCGGCAAGTTCGGAAGCGGCAAGCACCGATGGATTGTATTCCATCGACATCGGCTGCATGGTACTGTTGCACATGCGGTCGCGAGTGCCTGAGTCAGGCCGGCCTAGTGAGCCATGAGCGAGGCCACTCGGGACTACTACCGAAGCGCCGACGGGTTCTGCAGAGAACGTAGGCAGAACCGGCGCAGTGTTTGTAGGTACGCTGCATTCGATTTACTAACCGCGTGGTTGCATGCTAAGTCTATTTATTTCAGGTGGTGGGTTTTCAATTTTACCCTAATGCTTTTCTTTCACATATAAATGCCTAGTTATACTCTCTTCTATACACTTGCACACGTCGCTTAAGCCACCTGTAGTTATTTCGATAACATTTTCGTGCTTGTAGCATTTCCGTAAAATAAATCTGCTGATCTCGTGAACTTACCTCTTATCCTTTCGTAAACGTATTCCTTTGTAAACAACTTATTTCATATGCTCACTAATTTAAGATTTATTCCACCGTTTGCTTGCGTGCTATGTCTGTTTACTTCAGGTGGTGAGTTTTCAATTTTGTCCCAACGCTTTGCTTTCCCGTATAAATGTCTACCCGTACTTTCTTCTATAAACTTGCACACGTCACTTAAGCCAATTCTAGTACTTTTCGAAAACAGTTTTGTATTCGTGGCATTTCCGAAAAGTTTGCCTTCTGATCTCGTGAACTTATCTCGTATTCTTCTGTACACAACTTACTTCAGATGCTCATTACTTTAAGATATATGTCACCCTTTCCTACTGATCCATGAGCGAGGCCACTCGGGACCACTACAGAAGCGACGACGGGTCCTGCAGGGAAGGTAGACAGCACCGTCGCAGCTTTTGTAGGCACTCTGCATTCGATTTACTAACCGCGTGCTTGCATGCTAAGTCTCTTTATTTTAGGTGGTGGGTTTTCAATTTTGCCCAAATGCTTCTGTTTCTCAAATAAATGTCTACATGTACTCTATTCCATTAACTGGCACGCTTCGCTTAAGCCAATTGTAGTCGATTTCCATAGCATTTTGTGTTCGAGGTATTCCGTAAAGTATAATCTCTGACCTCTCGAACTTATCTAGGATTCGTTTGTAAACAACTTATTACATATGCTCATCAACTTAAGGATTATGTCACCGTTTCCTTATGCATTAATCGAGTTATTTTCTTTTTCTCTCTCTCAAATGATTGGCTGTAGTTTGATATCCCCGGTGTGGCTGCGCTTGATGTGCATGTTGACAAGGTGCCTACCTGTATATTACCCACGACCTCGTCCATACTGGCTCCAGGAGACAGTTGGTCGTTGCTGGAGGGGACAAGGTGGACGGTCCTTGTGGCCGTGTTAAGCTCAAAGAGTGGTTCCAAGCACTCAGTATGGAGCGGACCACGGTCCAGCCACCGCCTCGTGTACGTCTGGTGTGTATAATTTCCCAATTAGGCCGGAATGCTTCCGTTCTGCTTGTTGAAGGAATTTAGGCCGGCTCCGTTGATGAAACGTGGCTCCCATCCGCATGCCACCCGGTCTTATTCCTTCGGGTTTGCACCGGATATTGGGTGTGTGGGTGGAACTATGGGTGGTGCAGCGCAAGCCACTCATGGCCCCCTTTGTAGGCGCAGGCGTCCGGTGACTGTCCCCATAGTGTTGCTCATCCCAACGCTGGCACCCCAAGACCGCGGTTTCGTCCTGGTTTGGACTCATCAGTTGGAGATAGCCTGAGTTGGGCTGGAACTCAGAGTCTAGTGGCTAATGGTTGACACCATGAGAACTATGCCACTGAGGTCCGCGAGCAATTCTTGGTCCAGCGGAAACGAATTCAAAGGTGGACTTGGAGAATCCGCTGGTGCTTGAGTTGCTACAAGCAACCTCTATTGAGACCTCGGTTCACTTGGGGTGGACCTCGGTTATTCCGATTTTAAAGACCGTAAGTAAAGAAAACATTTTTATAGTATTGCTCATCCCAACCTTTGAATTCGTTTCCGCTGGACCAAGCGTTGCTCGCGGACCTCAGTGGCATAGCACTCATGGTGTCAATCATGAGCCACTAGGCTCTGAGTTCCAGCCCAACTCAGGCTATCTCCAACTGATGAGTCCAAACCAGGATGAAACCGCGGCCCTGGGGTGCCAGTGTTGGGATAAGCAATAATATAAAAATGTTTTCATTCCTGTTTATTTGGTTAGTTTTGCCTATCTGAATAGTCTTCTATCAGCTGGCCACGTTGCTTACGCTAATTGCGCTTATCTTCGGTAATTTTGTTGCGTTTGTAGCATTTTTCAGTAACTTGTAGACGTTTTTTCCTTTTCGCGGATTCATTGCTAACCAAGTTAATTCATTTTCTAATTTAGCGAGGAGTTATGCCACCGTATTTGTATGCATTATTGCATTTATTTTATTTCAGCTTGTCGTTTCAAGTGCTTGGCTGTTGCGTGCTATCCCCGGTGTGGCTGCGCTTGATGTGCATGTTGACAAGGTGCCTATCTGTATATTACCCACGACCTCGTCCATACTGGCTCCAGGAGACAGTTGGTCGTTGCTGGAGGGGACAGGGTGGACGGTCCTTGTGGCCGTGCTAGGCTCGAAGAGTAGTTTCATGTACTCAGTATGGAACGGACTACGGTCCAGCCACCGCCTTGTGTGCGCTTGATTACCCGAAAAGAGCGTGCTTGTATTTGCCTGTGAAGGAGTGTGGGTCGGCTCCGTTGATGAAACGTGGCTCCCATCCACATGCCTCCCGGTCTTATTCCTTCGGGTTTACACTGGATATGGGGTGTGTGAGTGGGGCTGTGGGTGGTGCAGCGCAAGCCACCCATGGTCCCTCTGTAGGCGCAGGCGTCCTGTGGCTGGCCACAGTGACAGGCAAGTCGGGAACCGGATGCCGCCAACCATGTATGTGTCTCCTGACTGACGGGCTGCGGTCCGAATTACGATGAACTCGTTTGGTTGGATAGACTAGCTGACATAGCGAGAAACAGATTTCAAGGGGGCTTTGTTTTATCATTTTTTCGCTTCTCTTCCTTTTAGTTTCTCCTTTCAACAGAGACCTTGACCCAAAACATAATGTGCGTTTCCCCTTATGTTACCTGGTTAGCTTTGTATCGGAATCTTTAATCTCTTATTTTTTGTATTACGGCACATTAGATAAAGTATGTTTCTTACCCTCGGATAACGTGTAGGATGATGATGAGAAACAGCCACTGGAAGTGGTTAATCTGTTCACGTACCTTGGAAGCTAGGTCACCTCTGGGGTCACGTTGCATTGTGTATCAGTAAAGCCCGAGTGGCCTTCCAGAAACGCAATCAGCTATGAAGATGGCAGGATAACAGCTTTCAGTGCAAGTTAGTGTATACCATCATTCATTCATTCATTCATTATACACATCAGCTAGAGTTAGGAAAACACCTCAGCTATTGTGCCGCAATACATGAAAGAAATACATACATGCATACATGCAACAAAATACACAAAGAAAAAAAGATACAACAGTTGCATGCCAGCTGAGCTACCAGCAACGAATAGGCATCGTTCCGGTACGCTACCAGCCAGCTACTCGGCAAAAGGAAAAAAATTATTTTTAGTATGGTTTACCCTACGAAATGAAGTCGTAGATGGAGGGGAGGATAAAATGGATGGCGACGGACAAAGAAACTCATAGCACAAACGCCACGGAGGTCCGCTCCTTGCCATGTCAGCAAGTGTATCCAGCCAAACGTGTTCATCGTCCTTTGGACCCCAACCAGGGAGCGGTGAAGCTCCAACCGAGGCTAGCTCCGAACTGATGGACTTCATTCCCCTGGACCAAGTCATCGCTTGGCCACCTCTCCTCTTCTTCCATCCACATCCCCGGTGAGCAAACAACGCACGTCGCGGGCGTCGGTGGGCTGGTATGCGTAACACATGGCCGAGCCATCGGAGCCTGGTGCGGGAAATAACGGTGCTGAGCGGTTCAGATCCTTTTCCTGGGCCATAAACAAGGCATCAAACAAGCTCGTTACTCACGCGGTGTTCCCACCATATGTGAGCCAAACTGCGAAGGCACCGATGGTCGAACGTAACTAGCCTCTTCAAGTACGCCGACCTTAGGGGCCAGGTTTCGCAACCGTACAGTAAGGGAGAACGTACCGCTGCAACACACACTCTACCCTTCAGGGCGAGAGTGATGTCACCCCGCCTCCATAGGTAGCGAAGACTAGCAAAAGCACTTCGAGGTTTCGCTATACGGTTCGTGATCTTGTCTTCGATCCCAAGGGTGCTGATACAACTTCCCAGGTAATTGAATTTCTGAACGACTTCCAGCTGATCTCCACCAAGGGTCAGCGCAGAAGGCGATCCCTGCCAATCTTGGCGGAACGCTTTGCACTTCGAGTGTGCAAAGCAAAGCCCGAAGCGGCTGACAGCCAGTGCTAATCTGTCCAGCGCGGCTTGGCACGTCTGGGAACTGTCACAGATGAGGGCAATATCGTCTTCATACTCCAAGTCAAGAAGTCGTTCTCCTGGGAGTAGCTCCACACCTTCCAAGTCATGTTCTGTGAATGCAAACTCCATGGCTTCGTCAATAGCGAAGTTGCAAAGGAAAGGTGACAGCGGGCATCCTTGTCTCACACCGCTGGAGATATTAAAGGGTGGCGACAGGTTGCCGTAAGCCCTCACTCTGCCCGTGCTACGCAAATATAATGCTTGGATAATAATAACATATTTCTCGGGCGCACCTTTCCTGAGTAAACAATTCCAAAGGGCACATCGATCAACTGAATCGAAGGCACCTTTAATGTCGAGGAACAGGACAACGGTGGGCCGCCAATATGTGTGACGGTGCTCCAACAACTGACGCAAGGTGAAGATGTGGTCGATGCAGCCACGACCTTGACGAAATCCAGCTCGCTCCTCACGAATCTGGCTTTCACGAGCGCCAGTCAGTCTGTGAAGAATTATGGAGGCGAGTAATTTGGAGGCGATGGAGATCAGACTGATTCCTCTATGGTTGCCGCATTCCGAGCGCGAGCCGCCTTTGAAGATGGGAACAATAACGGAGCGGCTCCAGTCGGTTGGGACAGTCTCCTGCTCCGACAGTTTCATTCGTAATTCATGTAAAGCATCAATAAGAGCAGAGCCTCAGAATTTGAAGTAGGCTGGAGGAGGATCATCTGTTCCAGCGGGTTTGTTCCACTTCAACAGTCCGATCTCACGTTCGACTTCTGCGCGAGAGGGTTGATCCAAAGGGACAGCCCACGGAGCAGGGCGGTCACTCTTCCTGTATACCACTGCCCTGTATACCACTGCGGTAAGTTCGGTCTTACCGCGTAAGAACGATACCTGGCTGGTTCGCAGCGTAGACATTAAACGCTTGGTCGCGTTGGACCACCGACGCTTTCGGAGCACTGCTCGTCCAAATGAAATATCTAGTGAGCAATGCTGTGGTCCGCCAGTTGGTTTTCGGCACGAAGCCCTATGTTTCTTCACAAGGGTGTTCGCTGCTTCTTAATCACTTACGCTGGCTGGGCTCTGTCTTCCGGTTGCCCGTTGACCGGCCTCTTAACGTGCATTATCCGCCTCGGCTGCGCAGACTTTGGCGAACATGTGAGGTGGCTACTCCTTGACGTGGCATAGTGGCAAGAATAAGTTGACAGAATTGGTCACACTGGTGCATGCCGTCCCCCTGGATGGGGGCAATGGTACAATTCAAACCAATGGCTAGAGATCTCCTCTAACATGACACAGTCAAGCACTCAGTGGCGCACTTGTGTTCGGTTTCTTGCACCTGGTTGTAAATTTTTGTTCCACTCTGATTAGTTCAACGCACCTTCTTCTTGCTGCACCTTTTTAAATCCAATCGGTCTTTAGCCTTACTGGCTTGTCGTTCTTATTTATTGTTATTCTTGCGATCTGAATCGTGGCAACTTGGTCCACCGAACTTCGTTGCTCGGATCATAGCTGATCAACCGAACTGAACTTTAGGAGAAATCTTCTTTCGCTAAGTTTACGGAATAACGCCAACTTAAGAAGCACTCTAAACACCAGCAAACCTGCCAAAATTTCCATCAACTAGTACTTGTGACAATTACTAAGAAGTCAGCAATATATTTAAGCAACATCTGAGGGCTGTTTGTTTTCATGACGAGATTTCATCTGATAACCTCAACAAGACCAAAATTTCTTTACCCACATCTAAACCAGCTTAACTACGCATACCGAATAGGACAAGGCTTGGATACTTAGCGGGAAACAAACTACTGCCCTCAGTTTCAAGCGTGCCGATGGATTTCTGTCTAATTGAAATTGACATAACAGTGACCCAGGTGTTCTGGTTACTGCTAGACCTAAGTATCCCTAAATCTTCCAACCCTAATTCAATTCATCTGACGCTGCTACGTGAATTAGCAGTTTAACCAACGCGTCCTCTATTTTGCGCGTTTTCCTTAAGAATTGCTTAACTAATGCGTTCTACCTTCGGGATGAAACACATCATCTTACTGCTTTTTTAAAAGCGTGCTAGTGCTGGCCTTTCAGTATGATATGCTTACTGGTCATATTACTTGAAAATTAGTAAGGCATTCGTTAGACAACCAATTGAAAATATTTAATATTCCCAGTATCAGGCAACACGAATTCTTCAGAGGGGTTTCGTTCTTGTTTATTACTCTCAGCCCATGAAAGTTAAGCTGATGCAGTAGACAGAGTCTACCTTAGGAAGGTGGTGTTCGTAAACATTCTGAAGCTTTTACATTGTCTCCTAGCGAACACATCACTACAAACATTAGTCTTAGTCAGAACGCAGTCATTTTAGGCAAAAACAGTCGCTGATCCATCGTAAACTTCCGAATTTGAATGAGTTTCCAGTCTATTGGTATGATCCGGTGTTTAGCGTAGCACTAGCATTACGGTAGTTCAAAGCCTTTGAATGAAGATCACGTTGCAGAGCAAATACAACGGCCACTTCTAAGGTATCTCATTACCTACATGGAACACCCCAGAAGACATACCTGCAACGCTTACCTGACCACAGATACAACAGTAATAAAAATCTTCCATACCTCGCCACCCTGATACACTAAAGGAATTCGGAATGTGGTTACCAAATTCAAGCCACTTGAGTCCTCCAACTACACGAGCTCCAACCTTTCGCTGTCGAATCCGAAAAGCCGACCACGCAGCCAACGGACACAAAGCGGCGAAACTTGATTGCCAATAATCGCTTAAACAATCGGGTTAGAGACAGTCCTGCCAACGTCATATTACGGGTCGGCAGTGTTCCAGGACGTGATGGGTTTTCGTCTGGCTAGCGTTCTGCCAACAACAAGGAAAAATAGCTGTTTAACAACCCTACGACATGGCGGAAGTGACTCGTCCCTCGCCAAAGATACTGCATCCTACCGCTTGTTGGCAATTTGACCGATGACACGTTTCACAAGTGCTATGCACTTACCTGCTCTCAGACAACTACTCGAAATGTTTGAGCAGTGATATGTCACCCTCCGTAAAACCTTTTCCTTAACCTGTTCCTCATGCTTCACCCACCTGACATGTATGATGTACACAACGTCATCGGACCAGTTCCTAACCAACACATACCTTACTACCATGATCGCAGAAAAGCTAGCCCTTACAATGCGTACTCTGCGGAACCGCTGGCTTACGCGATTCTGATTATGCCTGCCGAGGCGTGCCTCTATACGCTCGAGGATAAACTATTCAGGCTTTAGTCCAAATGTGCCCACATAACTGACTACATCTGATTACTCCTGCGCTTTGCCTTGCTCATTAAGCTATTATATACAATGATAAATTATTCTGACCATTTCCAAAAGGCTTGCCTCCTTTTGTCGAAAAGAAAGATATTATTCACTTCTTTATATATAAAGCAGATCGAAATTCGAAGGGGAATGTATTGATTCAGTTGACTAAACCAAACTATAAAATAATAAAGCTGCTAGGCAAACGCAAACAAAGAAAAAGTAAAGAAGTGTACAAACGCAACAGTATCTGGGTAACGTGTTTTTTCAAGTTGCCCTTTTTGCACCATTGGTCTTTAAAGTGACCGATAGTGGACTCATTTCGGTCACTCAGGAAATAATTGTTTAGGGTTTACTTTATTACATATGCACAAATATCATGTCATTTAAAAACAAAATTCTTTCTCTGCCTCCATCTGCGCGGTTTGGCGCTAATCCACGTAACCCCGAAGACGTGGGATTTATTACTATTAATACCTTAATTTAGGCATTCGTACCTGCTTTCCCACCTAGCACTTGTGACCGAAAATTTTCTACCCTGTCCACACGGGTGTCCAACAATGGTCCAATGAATTGACCGTTTGACCTCCCTGAGTGACCAAGTCCCAAGTGGACAAAGTTTGGACGACTTTTAAGCACACAGAATGGTATTTTCCCAAAGCAACCTTAGTATTTACCGTGAACGGACTTTTCCCAGTTATAACTACCATTAATCTTAAGCCGAACTCAAATTGTAATTACGCTATACTTTAATCGTTAGGCTAAAATAAAACTGTTGGCACGTGACAAAAATGCGTCCCAATTAGGACGACTTTTGAGCACTGGGAAAGTTTTTTCATTGCACGCCTACTATACACCGTAAAGGCATTTATTCTGATTGCGAATATAGTCAACATTAAGCCCAAATGAATTCTAAAATTGTAATTACATAATACTATAGCAGTTGTTAAACCGAAAGTGTTTTGAGTGACCAAACTTCGACCAAAACTTGTCTAATTCAGAAAGGCAAGGGCACAATAATGGATCACTCAGCGAGCTCCGATGCTCATTTGCGCTGAGCGAAAGCACGATGTTCTTAAAAAGCAACGGTTTTTAGGCAAGGATCGGAGGTGCTACTGATGTACAATCTTATTTGACGACATATCTAGGCTAATAGCGCCATCTATCTTCATGTTAAACCTTTGCGTCTGCGAGTAACCAAACACACCCAGATGGGATGGCTGATCACCCGTTTGTGCGCACAGTGTAATGGATTGACCGTTGGAACTCCTTGGGTGGCCTTTATTCCCGGTGTGGCCCTAACCTATGCTGTGAAAGCATGCATCAGAGACACAAATAAACTTAAGACATCGGAATTTGATCCCCAAATCTTAAGGCAGCACTGAAAGATTCTCCTGATGACCGAATTTTCTCCCTAGTATGTCCTACTTGGTCGGCCAAGGGCACTAAAAGCGGTCGCTCAGCCGAAGCATCTTGGTCATTCGCGCGGACTGAGAGTGTGATTATGTTAAGGGGTAACGATTCAATGTTCATTTCTGTATTAAAACAGAGGGCAATTAATTTCATTTTCTGTTCCTCTGCGGATGTTTTGAGGACATGCGCAAATGAGATCTCAAGCCGTCCACCTGCTCGTCTTTCGGATTTTCCTTCCCTACCATTTATGCTTATTTCACGTCACCAGGCTACTAACACAGGTCATAAGGACATTGTTGGTTTGCCCGTGATGTGAATCCAGTTTCAAGTTAATCCCACCAGCTTCGTCTTGAGTGAACGACACACATAAGAATGGTTTTCCTATTGTTCCCGCCTCCTTTTCAGTTGACAAGATGACGTTGTATTTGTTGCAGCGCCGTTCAGCTCAAGGATGGACGCGCGGTCATATATGTCCAGTCCGCAACCAACGACCCTGCTGAACATAGTAAGTAACCTCGTCGTTTCGTTTTAGCAAATCTATAGCTTGTAGGCTCAGATTTGCTTACATTGGGAAGTACTAATCTTGAAACCTCTTTGTGTGGTGGTATGTTACAAATTTCAAAATGACGCAAATCAACATTTCTGTATAGCCTTCGACTTGTACCTGGAATGGTTTTGTAATGCGCACGCTCCATTGCACACTTCATTATGGCGACGGAGGCTGACTAGCAAGGCTGAGCAAGTTCGTCCCAACTGAACTGAGAAGGCTATGGTGCTTCTCTGCAAGGAGTAAAAAAGCTGAATCAAGCGAGTAATGATAGCATTTCAGTTGTTGTAACCCCTGTGTTAGGTGACGTTTATTACTCCAGCGTCCGGTTCAAATGTTGCGGACTGTGTCCTGGCCAGCACAGAATGACCACCCTGGCCAACAGCTTTGTTGCGAACTTAATTTGCCTACTAGTTACGCCTTTTATTGCACGGTGCTCAGTAAGTTGTGTTCATATGTAATAATTCCACCCACATGCTCCGTTCGCTTTACAGTTATGCTGCATATAAGTCGCACGGCAAGGGATCCAACTAGTAACAGCGTGATGGCGGTACACAAAGGTGAGAAACCATTGTAGTATCCGTAAACGTGTAGGATGCTTTATGTTAAAAACATAGTTTCCGCGAAAATAAATACAATAAATTCCCAACGGTGTCGACAGTTAGCAAGGAAAATAGGACGATTGCGCGTTAACGCGGGGGAAATTTGAAAAATGAATAAGAGCAAGAGGCGTACTGCTTCCAGTTCTTTTCCTGAGTGACCAATAGTTTGCTAAAATATGAGTACCGTACATTGCCTAGTGTGTCGGCATTTAGCAGGGGGAAAAGAGAATGGTGGTGTTTCGACGTAGGGGGCATTTTTCTTAAACACATAGGATCGAGCGCGGTTCGGCTTCCAATCGATAGCCCAATCCCAACAAGGTAGGAAACAATGCCTTCGGGCGAGAGCTATGATGGTGATAACTCATGCATCATCAGTGAGACACGCGTGGGTATTATTATGTCTGTTAACGACTTGGTTCTATTGGCCATCCACAGTCCGGGTCTGAGTCGGAAATGGAACTACGCGCGCCGTTTTGTGACAGGTAGGGTCGGTTCATAGTTAATCCAAATTTGGGTTATTTTCAGTGTTGCTCTTGTGAACTCTGGCGTTTTCCCTTCACCCCCTCTTAAGGGAGCTCGCATCTTGGACAACGTGGATCGTGCTGCAAGTATCCATTTGAACTCATTCCCAGTCAGTACATCTGCTTTCTAGTGGGAATTGATCCAGATGTTTACGTGGTACTTTTGTCAGCAGATTCAGCGGGCGCCGGAATGTGTCTGGCAGTATTTCGAACTGTAATTCTCCATCCTCCTAGCTGTGACATTGTCGCGGCAAGGACAAAGTTGGTTTTTGTACCGGGTCCATTAACGGTGTCGAACGGTCACTTCGTAAGTTACGAAACCACGGTGACCTACAACCACTGCTGGGACCCAGAATGGATAACTGTACCAGCGCATGAACCTACACCAACCTGCCAACAGAAAAGGTTGACGCTGAAGTGAGTACCGGGGTTGGTGAAGCCTTTGCTTATGGGAGCATTGCATCAACGATGGGCATACCTCAGCACAGCGGCCCAAATATTGGTGCCGCAATACACCAACTTTGCGTTCCTTGTCTCGGTTGCTGAGGGGGCGTTATACATATACAGTATATATAGAGAGTATAAGAGACGGCGCTTTAGTGCGCACAAACGTTAAACTTGGGCGTCTGAGTTGTAAGTGTTTACTTCAACGCCATTGTTTCACTTCGCTGTGGAGGTAATTTCAGCGGGATCGGGCGTGACCTTGCGTTGGTCTTTAAGGTAAGGTCGATCGTGTGAGTACCACGCGGTAACCCGATATTTTGGCGTGCCTTACTGCTCGAGCTTTTTAGCTACAATATTATGGAAAACAGTGTTTGAATGACACTGAAAACAAAATTTGACCATTTTCAAATTTTCTCTGATCCAAGATATATTGGATCGATTACAGCGGTTTTGGTCAAAGCGTCTTTGGCGCTTACTGGTAATTTTTCCGGTTGTTCGCAGTTTTAATCCCCTGTTGCACCCAGTTATTACCTTTATATTGAGGTCACGTAAATATTGTATACGTTTTATAATACCACTCTGTTTTCCACTATGTCGGTATTGCAATACACTGAGGCTGTTGTTCCTGGTGGCTTGGATTCTGAGGGTGTCGCATTTAGTGGCGATTCAAGCTGCAATATGTCAGTAACTGATAATTCAGGCGGTATGCAGTGCTATGTACGTAACCGATGGTACCACCAGCTTTGCACGCACCTGAATACCGAGCAGTACGCAGCGCTGACCACCAGCGAAAAGTTGCTTTTCAGTTATGGCAATTGCTGCAGCCGCCGGCAAAGCCGCGCGGCCTTTCGTACGTGAGACGAATCTCTTGATATCCAACTGCGAAATATACAGCATTCGTTCCCGATGCTCTCAGATCTTCGCCTTAAGTTTGCTCTGCTCATGACGATGCTGCTGATCTCCAACCACGCAGCTTTGCTCGCTTACAGTGGAGCTCAACTTGTGGCACCAATCATTATGTCACCCATCCAGATGGCTGTCGACCACGAAAATGTAGCTGCTTCGGAAGTCGTAACTAAAGTTGCCCTGATCGACGCCGAATTGCTGGTTTAAGCTTCCCATCAAGTAAAGCGAAAGAGAGCCAAGAAACCCCATAACATCTCTGCTAGACAAAAAGTTGTATTTGTTTCGGCACCGAAAATAACCCAAGTGTCGTTACTTGTCAAACCACCTGATGGTTGTGCGAAGGCGAAGATACACACACGCAATACTTGTCCGTCGAAGCTGTCGGACATCTCGGCTCTCACCGAGAAGGCATGTTCTGACAGTTTGCTTGACTCTTCTCAAACGACAGCATCACGGGATCCTGCTCCCGTTATTAAGAAGAAAAAGCAGACCAACTCTGCAATAAAGCCTTTCAGTGGAATAGATGACCCGAAAAATTATGGCATCGACAATGGAGCAAGAAAAACATACGTTGCCGTTGCTACATTATCTGAGGGGATAAAGACAGTCCCATCATCAGTGTTAACGCCACCTGCGCCAAATATTGAAAAAAGACAAGTGGGGTTAATACACCCCGTCATGGTGAGGCTTTCACGGATAGTAACGTTATATTCCGTAACGCGGCTGAAGCTACTGCTGTCCATCCTGCTGCTCACATGTTGGACGACCTACAATGGCTTAAAATTTGCGTAACGAAGCTTCTTCCGCCTGGTTTTCGAGGCGTTACTGTCAGGAAGCTGATTAGACTGGGTAAAGTCCCAGTTAATGCACCAAACCCTTGACCGCGGCTACTTCGTGTGGTACTCTCTACTCCGGAGGAACGCAACGCTCTCATGCGGTTTGCTTTTAAGCTGAAAGGTACAAATATTAGTGTTCAGCCGGACCTTCCGCTGGCCGGTAGGCTGAAGCTAAGGGTGGCCATCAAGGACCTCAAAAGCAGGCGAGCGGCCGGTGAACAAGGTCTCCGGTTAGTGGGTTTTCGGGTGGTCAGCCGGCGGTCCTTTTCCGCCCTACCACTGCCCATTCTGGTAGCGCACGACCCAGGTCTGGACCTAACGAATACCAGATAGTGCTAATGTGCGCAGCCTAAGGAATAAGGTGTACGAGTTAGGTCTGCTTGTAGATGGGTCTCATCCCGATGTACTCGCATTCACTGAAACGTGGCTATCTCAGGACATCACGGATGGTGAAGTACATCTATCTGGCTACGCACTATTTAGATACGATCGCTCCGCTGGCCGGCAGGGAGGGAGCGTCGCTCTTTATGTGAGCTGTAAACTTGACGTTTTGAAGACTTGCTTATTTCAGTCGGCAGACAAAACTGTTGAAGCTCTGTCGGCTGTTATTAGCACATCCTCGGCTCAGGTTACAGTTGTAATTGTGTATAGAAGCCCTGGGAGCGTATCCAAAGAGGTACTTGACTTCATTCGCTCTCCAGTCCGCAAACAAGTGTTTGGTGATGGGCGACTTCAACCTCCCAGAGGTTTGCTGGGCAGATCTTTCTTGCGACTCAGCGTCAGGCACATTCGGCGCTGATCTGCTTGAGCTTACGCTCCAAGTATCTTTGCATCAGTTCATTGACCTCCCCACTAGGTACATGGACGCCCAAGTACCGTCTATCTTAGACCTTGTATTTGCTAAGTCACTCGATTTTGTTGGTGACATTACTTACGGACCTCCACTGGGTTCCAGTGATCATGTTTGTTTGCTCTTCAGTTGTACTCTGTCTAGACGCTACCAGAGTACTGTTTAGTCTCGCCCGAACATATGGCACGCAGACTATCAATCAATGAGAGCCAAGGCTTCGGGTTTCCATTGTGAGATCTCAGACGACGATACTGTCCAGGTTGCCTGGGATAAATTTAAGTCCTACCTCACAGAGGTCTCTGCTCCCTTCATCCCAGTCACAAGGAGAAAGAAGGCACGAACACAGCCGCCCTGGATAGATTCCACTGGCAGGCATCTGCTCACAAAGAGGTCTAAATGTTGGCGGACTTACCGAGATGCTCCGTCCACCGATACTTATGACAGGTACCGTAAAGCTAGAAATAGGTGTAAGCAACACTTAAGGGATGCTCGGCTCAATTTCGAGAAAGGATTAGCGGACGAAGCTTCAGAGAATCCAAAAAGATCCTTCGCTTATGTCAAAAGGCGCTGCGGTTTGAACATGTCAATTCCAGTATTGATGCGTGATGACGGTACTCATGCGCATACGGACTATCACAAGGCCTGCGTACTTAGTGGGCAATATGCGGCAGCGTGTGTAAGGGAAACCTCTTTGACAGGCGTTGAGCTGGTTTGCAGGATCCCGGAGGGTTCAGGACTATCTGAATTTATTGCAGCGGAGACGGAAGTTCGTAGGCTGTTACAAGGGCTGAACCCTTCTAAGGCCTCTGGGCCTGATTTAATTCACCCGAAACTGTTGCATGAGTTGGCTGCGGAACTAAGTGAACCGCTCGCTATGGTGTTTCAGAAATCGCTTGACAGCTGTGCATTACCTTCCGAATGGAAGGAAGCTGTCATCTGTCCCATCTTCAAAAATGGGGACAGGAGTCTGCCTGCAAATTACAGGCCAGTTAGTCTGACGAGTGTAGTAGTCAAGCTCCTCGAGAAATTGGTGAGAGATTCATTGGAGAGTCATCGGAGTAGATTTAATCTACTTAGCAATGTACAAAACGGATTCCGGAAGGGATTTTCATCTTTGGCGAATCTACTGGTGGCTCGCGAAACTTGACCGGATGCAGTGGGTAACGACCACGCACTGGACGTGCTTTTCGTCGACTTTTCGAAGGCTTTTGACAAGGTACCCCATTTGAGGCTCGCGCAAAAGCTGACCTCCTACGGGGTATCTGGCTGCGCCCTTCACTGGTTGACTGCCTTCTTGGAGGGTAGAGAACAGTGTGTACGGGTAGGCCATGGCCTATCGTTTAGGCAGTCTGTCCTCAGTGGCATGCCGCAGGGCTCGGTCCTTGGACCGCTGCTGTTCTCTATCTATGTGAATGACCTACCCGCGGAGCTTGAGGTACCATCGTTGCTATTTGCTGATGACCTGAAGCTGTGGAACATTGTCGATGTTCCTTGGGGTTCCAAAGCTATTCAGCGAGCATTGGATAAGCTTTGGGACTGGTCTACTTTGTGGTTACTGCCCATAAGTCAGGCAAAGTGCTCCGTCCTTAAAATTGGAGAAGGTTGTCCTCCTACGAAGTACTTGGTCAGTGGGGTCGAACTCCCCCCGTGTATCTAGCCAGGTTGACCTAGGCGTCGTACACTCTTCGGCTTTACACTCCGGCGACAACTGGAAGAAGGCCGCAAGCAGAGGTTTCCGCATGTTGTGGTTAATACGACGTTCTTTCGGAGTCTTGTCGGGCGGTATATTTTCGAGACTGTTCTCTGCTTTTGTTCGGCCTCATCTGGACTATTGCGTCCAGGCTTGTCCGCCCTGCCTCGTTCGGGACAAAATGAAGCTAGAGAGAGGATTTTTACCGGGTAGTACTACTGTTAGTTTGAGGATTACAGGGGACGGGACATCTCCACGTAGCGTCCTACTTGAGTATGGGGATGCATTCATTGCCGCTTCCGAAAGGCTTAAGGGAGACCTAATCTAACCTGCCCGTATCCTTAAACTGGAAAGGTTGAATCAGATTTATCTTGGCTGATTCAGATCCCGCTATATGCTCTGTCTACACGGTCAATCCTTGAAGCTGGACAAACCGCGGTCCGATCGGATTAGGGCGGAAATCCGGCTGTCACGCCTTCATTGAGCGTTGGAACATGCTTCCGGAAAGTGTTATCAGGGAAGCTATGGTTAAGGGGTTTTAGCTGCAATGTGACACTCTTGGGTGGCAACACAACACCTTTCCCTTTTCCTCACTAACCCGCATATACTTGCTTCGGCTGTACAGGCCACGCTTCGGGGGTATATATACTAAAATTAGAACGATACAGCGAAGATTATCATGGACCCTGCGCAAGGATTTCAATCAAAATGGTGAAGCATTCCATACCTTTTTCTTCATACTTCGATTTCTTTTCTGCACTTTTTTCATTCCTTGATATTATTTCCTAATTTAAGTACACTTCCTTATTCAGTACCTTCAATTTCTCTTCGTGTCCTTTGCTTAGTTCACATGACTGCCACAGCAGGGATCGCTAGGACAGGAAAGGTGGGCATTAAATGCCTGGCCAGGGTGCGATACGGGTGTTCCGCTTTAGGTCCATCAATAACTCTGAGCACTTCATCAATTCCTGGCGCAACGATCCACTCAAGATGGAACACTCACGGGATTCTCCTATCGTTCCAGTCCCACCCAAACTTGAATTTGAACTTGAGACAGTTGTACTTTGGTGTAGCGTGTCAGAGTCGCTGTAGCAAATCAAACAGTAAAACGTCGTGGAACAAAGCTGTTATGGATGTTGTTTCCAATTCTCTTTACCTTGCTATTTTGAGCGTTGGCAACGCGTGGACACACTTTTACTCAAATATGGTGTCGTTAGTCAATCGGCATCATTGGTTTCCTTGTGTATCGCGAGCAGGAGGGCGACCCTTGTCAACTGTTACCTCCAGTTCATTGTGAGGTTAATGCTTGTGTCTGTGTGTCGACTCGCCTCTGGGGATCCTCGCGTTTGCAATAGAGCAGCAGGAACCCGCGGTACTTCTCAGTTGGCAAGTTGGAAGACGCTTAAAACCTTCCTTAGTCTGTGCATCAACTAGGTTTTCTGGTAATTTGTTCCCATCTTTCCCCACCCTGGTAGCTAGGGCAGCATCAGACTGGACGAAAAGTATTCTTCGTTTGTAAATCTTCCACTTGCGACCGTGTGTCAAGTTATCAACTGTGAGTCGAATGAGTCCTTTTTATATCCTTCTCAACTTCTCCCTTTAGGATCCGCCTAGTGTAAGGGAGATCCCTTTGATGGCACCAATACACCAGGGGGAACAAGTCAAACTTCCGACGTCGAGGAGAGTAGCTGAGGGCTTGAAGTTCCGAGACGGAGTTCGAGTCACGCCACCGAACTTTTTCTAAAATAGCAGCTTTATGTTTCGTAAGGGCTAGACGGCTAGTGAGCCATACTGCAGGATTTGGAGAACATCTGAAAAGGACAAGGTTTTAAAGGTCACCGGCGAAGTTAGAGAGAAAAATCTTCGTAGAACACCCAGCATCCTGTTAGTAGCCGTGACCTTTTATATTGTGTCCAAGATCGTTCTTGTGAGTGAAGGTCTGAATAAGATAGCTTCCGATTCGATAGCGACTAAAAAGAATTAAGTCCCTAATTGGGAGAACGGCACAGTTTTCAAGGTTAACCGTGAGTTCCTACTTGTCGGACAAGGCATGCAGCAGGGCAATTGATGCTTGCAGCCTGTCGGCGTCATTAAGGCTGGATATTTTTGACCATAGTTTGAGTTCAACTGCGTAGATTAGACAGTGAACTTTGATAAAAAAAAATAATGCAGTGCTGCAGTGAAGTTGTTAATGTAGCGTTTGAAGCGTTCGTGCCCGAGGACGGAGCCAGGAGAACGCCGCTAGCCATCTGCCCAGGGGCAGAGACGGTCTTGTTTACTATCACTCGAATGGTCTGCGCTAGTATAAAGTCTTGTATCCGAGCTAGAACATTTCCACTGAGCCCAATCACCAGGAGTTTAAGCAGCAGTCGTTTGTGTGGAAATTTATCGAATGCCTGGTTGAAGTCTATGTCTAGATGTTTCCTCTCGTCTACCGCCCTGGCCCATGCGCCTCTAACAACAAGCAAATTAGTTATGCAAGACCGCGCGCTGCGGTAGCCATGCTGAGAGGGTGAGATAACGTGAGTGATCTCGCAGTAAACGTGTAGGGTACGCTTCAGAATTCTTTCCATGACTTTGCAAGCGACAGACGTCAGGCATATCGGTTGGTAGTTCCCAGGATCGTGCAGGTTACCTCCTTTATTTTGCGGCAGTACCACGCCTACGTTCCAGTCAGATGGTAAGCTGCCATCAACGAGCGAGCGAAATAACGCTTGCCCTATTGGCTCAGCTATGTATTCAGCTACCACCTTACGAAATAGTGGCTGGCGTTCGTCGGGACGTAGGGCGGAATTCCGGTTCAATTGGAGAAAAGGTTTCAATATTATCTCAGGATTGATTTCGAATTGCTCCAGTAGCAGGCAGTGCGTTGTTATCTCATCACTAGGTAGCGAGGAGGCTGCCTAGTAGACCGATGAGTACTGGGTGGCTAATAGGTGCGCTTTTTCGTCATCACCATAGTGAACAGCATATAAGTCGTGAGGAGCTAGGGCAGAAATGCCACTGCCTACCTTGGTGTTTTGTTTTAGATACCAGAAGGGTTTCATAGAGCAGCTGCGGGATTGAACAAACAAACTAGGTTGGTATTGACCTCGTTTCTGGCAGTATTTCAGCGTACACCGGTTTCGGACGCAGTTGTACTTCAGGTAGTCCGATGTAGCTTGTGTCGACTTGAACTGATTCCACAGCTTTCATTCGTCTGTTCATCAGAGACCCTAACTCCAGGTTACTCAAATGAGGACCCTTATTGAAAGGTCTACCTTTGGAGCTAGGGTCGACTTTCTCAATCATTGACATCAACTTCAAATGCAGTAGGTTCCATGCATCCTCGAGTTATAAGGACTGGGGTATACTCCCGCCTGTAGTGCTTGCCACTTCTTGACATCTAGATGGAACAGCAGTTCAGAAGTTACGACGACTTGCACCTTGCTCATGTGTGACAAGACGGCGTCTCCACAAAATGAAAAGGTGCATTGGCCGCTTTGGCCAAGTGGATGGATTATCTATAGGCCACTGACGTCCGAGGGCGCAGGGGTGAGCCCTAGATCAAGAATGTGTGGCCCTTGACTAGGAAACATCCGTGTCGTTGTTCTGATATGCTGAATCAAGTTGCAGTCATGGATAACTCCGAGTAGGCTTGCTTCGAACGAATCCTTAGGAGAATCCTAGTGAAGAAGATCCTAGTCGATGTCGGGTATTGAAATTCACCCATGAGCAGCTAAGTTCTACCTCGGGCATCAGTTTTGCCTGATTGCAACATACGAGTACAGGTTCACGATGGAGCTACTTATGCCATACTACTTGTGAGCAGTTGATAACCGTCGTTGATCCTGCATCACAGCAACTCTGAAACGCCATCACAATCGCAGACAGGTTTCATGAGTTGATCCCTGAGGCAAATCTTTGAGTGGAATATGACTCCTCCAGCACGCCCATTGATACGGTCAGCTGGATAGAGTTGACCTTCTGTAGTCCTAGTGTCAGTGACTAAAGTTTCTGGTGACAAGCAAGTCTCAGTGAAAGCTAACTGGTCTGGTTGATGCACAGAAATAAGCAGCGGAATCTCGTCCAGTTTGTACTTGAGGCTGCGTACATTAGCAAACATTTCTCGTGATCCGCATGGGGGTTATGTAACAGGAAGATTGACTTCCAACGCACTTTTGAGCTTTTGCGTACCATTTGAAAATCCACGACTAGTAGATCCGTTTCGCCGTTAGCTCGGCGGGTTGGCAGTCCGCTGACGGCCAGCTGCATTTGTTCAGATCTTCCGGGGATAGGCCTTTCCAGACTTTATGTCTCACCTTTTATGGTTGAGGTTCGTCTAAGAATTAGATGGCATTCTTCTTCATCCCAGCAAAACCTTTTAAAAGGGAGTGTTTTGAATTGGTTAGCTTGCCATTTCCTAAGGCGAAAAGCAGAAACTATAATGATGCACTGTTCGCCTTTGTCAAATCAGCGGGCTACAATTCGTTTTAGAAAAGCTTCGTCGTCGAGCCTTCTCTCAGCCGAGTTCACTTTATCGGATTCGGGAGCATTTGTAACGCTTAGGCAGCGGTCACTAGGGGCCGTTACTTCTAAGGTTTTCGGACTTTAGTAGGACCGGATTTTCTTTTCTCGGCCTTTCCAGTTGAGCAACATTATATACACATAGTTTCACTTGCGTTAGTGTCGACACTAACTGTTCTTGGTTATGAGGCTGTCTTCTTATTAGTCCACTTTGGAACATGGTTGACATCAGAGGCCTTACCAGTATTAGTCCGTTTTACGGTAATTAAGACCAAATTTTCACTTTTCTGCAACATTGAAGTTTACCACTGTTCTAACCTTCATAACTTTCACGGCAAGTTCGCTGTCACAAAACTGCCTTGCCGCCTACCTTGCTGCGCCGCTTCTCGATTCTGTTGTTTCGCTTTGTCTAGAAGAAAATATTTCATATTTCGTAGAAAGTAGAGGTCATGGTTAAAATTCACACAAAATAATGTGCATCGACGGTGAATCTAAACCTGGTCCAACGAATTTCCGGTCTGCTGCAATACGACGCGCAACAAGCAGAGGTCATGTATTAAAAATTGCGCACCTAATCGTCAGCCCTCGGTAGCTCAGTGGTAGAGCAGCCAACGGGAAATTCTTTGAATCCGGGTTCCATTTCCCGTCTCGGCACATTATTGTTTGTGAATTTTAATGGTGACTTCTACTTTCTAGGAACTTTACACCACTCACAAACATCCACAATTAATCTACCATTGCCCTTTGATCATCTGAAGGACAGATGCTTCGGTCCATTGTGAAGTGACGGGTGATTGAGCCAATCTGCAACACCAGGACAGATACTGTGAGCTCACTGGCAATCCGTCGCGCACCAAGCAGAAGTCATGTATTAAAAATTACGCACCTAATCGTCAGCCCTTTGGTAGCTCATTGGTAGAACAGCGAACCGGAAATTCTTTGGACCCGGGTTCGATTCCCCGTCAAGACGCATTATTGTGTGTGAAGTTTAATCGTGATTCCTACTTTCTGTGAACTTTACCCTACTCACAAACATCTACAATTAATTTCTTTATTTCTTTATTTCTATTTGTAGTCTGCACAATACACTGGTACAATCGCCTTCAAATTCTATACAGTGTCATTATTTACCGACTAGTTTCTCAGGAGCCACCCAACGGTTGGTAACCCATTTTAAAGTTTTATTCTTGTGTGCACGTTCCATTGAGTTGGTGCTTCAGTACTTTGCTCGTTTTTTCTCACTAACCACCTTATTATTTGCTTGTTATATTGACTTAGCTAAGCGATAAGTCAGGTCGCTGCCTGGTTACCGCCGTAGCGTTGGCTTTCCCGCTAATACGAGTGAATGCTTCTTCGTTATGCATTTGGCACTTGGAATCCATATTTTGCATTCGTAGGATTACTTCTGAGTTCGCCGTTATAATCAGCTGATACCACACCGCCCTCAGTGTACATGCTCGTAGGTGAGCGACATCATATTTTGTCTCCTGCAATTAAAGACGAGACTTTCAAACAGTCATTTTTCAGCGAAGTACGCCTTCCGACAAGGTTCGTCTGCAGCAGCTATTGAGTGACCTGCAACTAGAAGATAGGATGCCCTTAACAACGTCATGTGAAATACAAAAGCTCATTGGCGCGTTCAACAAAGAGGTAGGAATTTCCGCAAGCTGTAGATGCAAGGCTTCCTGAAAGCACTCAGACCATCCTGACAGTACCAAAAGACCCGTCACTCACAGCAATTTCAGACCTGACAGAACGCAGCAACGAACGGCACCAGCCACAGACTAAAACCAAAGCACCTAAACAGTCTTGTGCTGGCGCAATCACACCGACACCGGCGACTAGTCAGCGGTCGGCAATAAAAGCCTTAACTTGGCAGATAGCGTCATTTCAGTTCCAGATCGAGAAGCTCAATTTATACTGAAAACATCGCAGAGGCTCTGGATTGTCGCTACGTCGCACAAAACCTAATGCTCCAGGTTATTACATTTACCACTCGCGTTTCAGTAATAAAGCCTATAAGCGCGAACTGCCAAATAGACACGCCATTAAAGACATTCTGCCACGCGGTCCTGTAATGGCTTCGAACGACGTCGACAGAAATCAAAGCCGTCTTAGGTAACTTAGGGACCTGAGACCCGGTACTAACTTGCTACCAAGACGAAAGTCAGCGACTTTCATCCTATGCCAGGTGCGCCTACCGCTTCTTTGTTGACAAGCCTAAGTGCTGCCAACAGTAAACCAATAGCTACCTAGGGTCGTCGGTCGCTCCCCTATACCTAGGTCTCCGACGCACGTTCCGTTGTGTATTCACCGTTGCCGCAGCTCTCTTTGCCATCGTCTGCATTGACGTTCACAGGCATTCCGACCTCTTGTTCGATGCAGAAGACAGATGATAGTCGACACTGCAACGAAACTCAGTGTAAGCAAGGTCTCGAAACTCCTTGATGGATTTCGAGCAATTCCACTGCACGCTTTTTAGCAAGTTGCATTTAGATTTTAAGGTTAGATGGATAGCTGGGAGCCCATAATTCAATATCAGGTGGATACTTTAAGTGAACATAGTTCTGAACATTGCCGGAATAATACGGGAGAATGACCTGCGTAGAGAACTCAGCATCCTGTTTACGGCAGCTGCCTTTCTCAGTGTGTCTTGGGAAGTTCCAAGGTCATGTGCCACGAAAACCCCCAGTTCCCCACATGCGTGACATGCTTGAGAACATATCTGATAAGGTGGTATATGCCTAATGAATCCAGGTTACCCATCGGAAAAACAGCATTTTTCTCGTGGTTAACGGGTAGTTGCCACTCTACAGACCAATCGTGCAGCAGGTCCTGCCCGTTTGTAATCTGTCCGCGTCCTCAAGATTAGCTAATTCTGACCATAGCTTGAGATCATCAGCATAGACTAAGCAGTCGGCTTGAAGAGCTGCAGGATGGTCATTAATGTAGAGCTTGAAAAGATCCGGCTTAAGCGCAGAGTATTGTGGGACCCAGCTTGGCATAAAATACAGAACTAGACAGCGTTTGGCTGATCTTCACTTAAAGAGTCCCAGCTCTCAAGAAATCCGCAACCCATGAAAGAACGTTCTCAGTGACGCCAGTTCACTGGTGTTTGAGCAATCGATTGTGTGGGACTTTGTCAAGCGCCTAACTGAAGTCAAGGTAAATAAATAAATAAATAAATGGTTTATTCTCGAATTTATCAAGACAAACGAAATTAGGCATGATCAACAGTTACAGACAGTTACGTTCCACAACAGACACATTGCTATGTAGGTACTCGGCATTGGCCGAATGGTGTACAGGCTGCGGAGATAAGGGCAGTAAGCATGAGAAACGAAGGCTGCAGTGGATGACGATACTATGGGTTCAACTGCGCATAGTGCGAGCAGTCAAAGCACTATAAGTGTAAAGAAACTTTATATGAAGTCAGTGAGTACCTTATTTTTGTACATGTCAAGAAAAGGTTGATAAATGACTTTAGTCGACTTGCAAGTATTTAGTTGTGGGCGGTGAGTTTATTCAGTGGCGAGTCACCTCCACCATGTCGCAGGGTTGTTAAACGGACATTTGTGGCTTTTTATAAAGAGAACGCTTGCCATGCAAAAATCCACCATATAGATAACTTTAAGGTGTCTCTGGTGGTCTACTGCTTTGACCCGTAGTTGTTTGGGAAGATGGAGGTTATAAATGCAGGAGCGAGCCCTGCGGAATCCGTGCTGTGCGGTGGAGATAATGCACAGGCTTTTGAAGTGTGTGTGGAACCGATATTTTACCTTAACGTTTATCCGCTTTACAAAGGTTTTCATTTTTGCAACTTTCATACGTGTACATTTAGATATTTATGATCGGTTGTTCACTTTCGCATCTCGGCCTTCAGTGGAATATACCATATACTTATTTATTTTTTATTTCTTAATATGCTAGCAGGCAAACTGGTGTCTATCATACTCCGTAAGATCTCCAGTGACAACATCCCATCACGGGAAAGGTTTCTGCCAGGAGACGTGCTCTTCAAATGCGCTAAATGCCATACACATCATAAAAGCATTGAGTCAGCTGATGTTGCTATAACAGACTGGGGCTTGACCTTCAGTACAGTAGTTACTGGCGTTGAACTGATAATTTTGGGCTTTTACTAGTACAGAGTGGCCATGTGCGTCAAAAAAGGCGTAAATATTTATTCAAATGCTTGACTACACAAGTGGTCGTTATGGTTGTTTCTAATTATATGAATGATTATTGATTCTGTGTGCATTTGTGATTTCTTTGCCTAGATTCGGCTGGCCAATTGTCCTATACAACGATAGTGGACAAACTTTTGGAGGCTGAGGCTAAATTGCACAGGCCGGTGGCATTTGAGTCAGGATAACGAACTCAATGTGGTTACGAGAGACAAATTGGAAGTTAGAGGTTTTGGTAACGACTGATACATTTGACACGCGAATTGTTGCTTTACATTCGGAACGGTGGTACCGTAACTAGAGATGTGCTTTTGACAACACCTGACAAAGTTAAAAGGATACTGAATGACTGGCTTTCAGTAGGAGTAGTTGGCGTACCTAATCCTGACGGCATTATCTTACCGAGGCAATGCTAACAGTAGCAGGCGATCAACCTCTTTAGAACTTAACGAGCAATTTGAGGATGAGACTAAAGGAATAAATGGTTTATTCCCAATATTACGAGGCACATCAGTGTAGGGATGAGAAATTGGGCACAGGCGAGTGATGTAAAAAATTATGCAAAGCAATTTTCCCTAGCTTGACCCATGGAGTACCGTTGGAAAACCATTGCCTTGAAATAGGAAACGACGGTGGTGCGCAGAATAAACAAAGGTATATGTGACGGTCATCGTGAATACCCGATATGGTTTGGCTAGGTTAACATGTGTGCACATGAAGAGTATAATACTTGGCTACAATCGTTTGATGACCATGGTTAAGGCTGTGTTACTAGGCCGAAGGAAATAGAAATAGTAGACAATTGGGTTATTGCCTCCGAACGGTGCAGGGTTCTGCATGTGTGCAACTGACACGATGGACGTGGAGGTACGTGTGTGTTTAGATAAATAACCAACGGGCCAAGTTGGCTAAGTCGGTATGTCCATGTTGAATAAATTCGACTCATATCGGGCAAAAAATGACTTCTTAACATAACGCGGGATGGACGTAAAGTGCACGCCAAGTATTTAGCAGACGCCAAATCGGAGAGATAGTGAGACAGGTAGGAGATAGGACTTACCATTTTCTTACACTTTTCATCGTAGGTATATCAGGGTGGTCTCACCAAAACAACAGCAGGAGCAGAATTGACTAAGTAACGTTATAGTGAATAAGCTGGGTGAAGTATTTCTACATAGGAATTTGTGCTCCTTAATTAGTCTGTGTTGGAATGCAGTAGTACAGGAAATAACGCAAGATAAAGACAAATTGCTACGGGAAGCCTTGAGGTGGGTAAAAAATGTATGCTACGAAGGTAGATCAGACTACTCCGCTTTGTGTAGAATACAGGAAGTGAGTGACCATGCGAAGGAGAAATTGATGAGCAAAGATGGCAGCCGGAGTGAAGTAAAGTCAAATAAGAACCATTATTATTTAGCCAAATTATATTGTGTAAATTGGGACATATCAACCTCCTTACGGAACTCTTCGTTAATTTCCCTATTTAAATTTACACCCGTTTGCTTTTAATGTCAACATTACGGCACGCGACCCTACGCTGAACTATACATGCAATCACTTATGCATGCTAAATGGTTCGATACATACCACGATTACTTGCGTGCATGATCAGTAGTGATTGTTGGCACATACTTAGTTCTGATAGCGGAAGGGGATTCCGGATCCCTGTACACCGTAACTCCTTACCCACGACATCCTTCCCGCCGTCGCGGCTAAGCGACCCCTCACAGTCACACTTCTTAAGTAATATTGAAATACAACACCGTAATAACCGCATCAGGAGTCCTTGAGGTGCTGGCTGGCCAAAGCTCCGATAAGTCGACTAACCCTGACAAGGTTCAGTCAAAGGTTGTTCCATTGCTCACTACTATTCTTCAGTATCCCCTTTTCGACTTAATCAACTGTTCTCTTTGAGCAGGTAGGTTACCACATGATTGGAAAGAGGCGACTGTTTTGACGAGACAGAAAGTTGGAGCCAAGTTATCTCCTCTCAACTATAGGCCGGTCTTTTGAACAAGTATTTTACTTAAGTGCCTGGAGAAGCTCGTTAGGTCCCGAATTTGTGAGCACTTCCTTGTTAACAACTTGTTTGATACGGAACAGCATGGTATCGTTAGAAAAAAGTCCTGTCTTAGGTACCTGTTGTGTTTCTTGGACAATATCACTCGCTGCCTCGAAATCGCGATTTCATTGGGTGTCTGCTACCTTGATTTCAATGAAGCAATTGACGCGGTTCATTATCGCTTTTTATTGGAGAAGTTGACTCGGTTTGGGCTGCATCCCCAGCTGACGACTTGGTTGTCGGATTTCCTTTGTAGAATGAAGTTTAATCTCATTATTGCTGAGCACAGACCTAGCATACGCACTGTCCATAGCGGACGCACCCATGGTTCGTTGCTAGAACCGTTCTTGCTTCAAATGGTTAGATATGACCCAGCTCCACTCCTTCGGAACCTCTGTTAGGTCGTTGCGGATGACGTAACTTTTGTCAGTAGGGCAGATAGAGACATGTGATCTACAGACCTAGGCACTGTGACAAAATGCTCTGAATCACAGAACTTGCAGATGAGCGCGAACAAACGTCAGTTGTTATCATCCAGTTACGTTAAGATTACGGTACAGACACCCTTAGGGTCACTGACATTGCAATGTGTAGATAGGGCTATTAACTTGGACCTCGTTACAAATAAATACATAATTACATTATTTTCCTCAGTGCGTGGCGCGCCTGTAAAGGCAAGAGCTTGTTAATACAGAAGATGTATGATGGGTAATTTTACAAAAGAAGTACATGTTAACTAATATGTGTAGTATGCATGTAGTTTTTGTGTGTGCATGTGCAAGTAATCATATTGAGTCATCTTGTTAATGTCCCTGCATTTTTGGTTTTCCTTGTTGGATTCGCCCTCGAAGAAAGATCAAAGAACGATTTCGCATTGGATGACGTATGTGATATGTGTAAGCTCCTCCGAAAAGGCAAGTAGCAATGGGTTTATTTAGGGGCGCATCACTTTCGCCACGTCGCAGTGTCGTTAGACAGATATTTGTGGCTTTTTATAAGGAGAACGCTTGCCGGACGGAAACCCACCACGTCCTGAAATACTGCCGCTGAACCATTTTCTGAAACAAACCACCCAGCTGGTACCACCAAAAAGCTTTTCAGCTAGCTATCTTTAGGCTTTTAAAACAGAGCAAATATGCTGCCAACAGAGCGCGGCGGAGGTTTTCTCGCCTTATGATAGTATTATGTAATATTAAACCTGAGGTCCTTCTCCCATTATTCAAAGCGGTGGTTTGGCCGCCCTTAGAGTATAGTGTTCAGGTTTAGGCGACTTACTTTTGAAGGGTGCTGCTTGCTTAAAGTAGGCAAACCGACCAGTTACCAGGATGATTGACATTCTGCTGGAGAAGTTTTAGGTTGCCCTCTTGGATTGTTTAGGCTTTTTCTCGTTAGAAGGGCGCAGACTGAGGGGAGACCATTTAGAAGCGTTAAGATTCTAATGTGCCTCAGTAGCACTAAGCCTACCAGGCTCTTTAAACGAGCCACGTAGATCCACCTGGGGGCCACCTTCTGAAGCACAAGAAGTATAAGTCCAGACTGGATAACCAGGCAAATGGTGCATTAACCGCGTAGTAAGTCGTTGGAATTCACTTCCCCTGCATCAGTGGAATGCGATACTTAATAAGCCTAGATATGAATTGCTCCACTCTGTTTCCGGAATTGCACTGAAGTTGGTAGATTTCAAGTGGCACCATACTTGAAGCTTGAACGCCGAAGTGTCGGTGGCCTAGGCTTGCTTACCAACACACGAAACGGGACGCTCGTCAGGCAAAAGCTTGTTTCGTCCCTGAACATCTGACTTGACGTTACCTGACCAATCCGGTGCACAGGGATGACGGTCCAGTACGCTAGCATAATCGTTGACAGACAGCGTGTGAGGGGAAGCTTATGTCAGATAGAGGCACTGATTTCTCGACATAACATAAGTAGCCCTCGCACCTACATGCAGCCAACATTGCAGAAGTTTCTTTTCCACGGTCTTGCAACACTAGTGGGCTTTGTTCGGTAACTCAACAGTCATGTGGTACTACCCACACCACGCTGCCTTGACGGTGAGGATACATCACACAGGGTACTATAAAGCTTCTTCACTTTGGCCTGTGAAGCCGCGCCGCTAACATCAACTGCATACGTGTACGACAAGTACATGCATCTGAATTGGTTATGTTGGTGCAAACTAGCCGTGCAAAGTGGCAGCAGGCAGGAGACCATCAATATCCGAAGGTTTGATAACGGACGGGCTACTGGCTTCTTTAATGCTACGGAGCGCTTTAGCTCCTCCATACATCGGGAAAATCTACACGATGTACTCGGTTACTAAGCGCTATAGTTGTCCAAATATAAACGGAAAACGTTACGAACGTCTGGATTTGCAGCAATATTATCCTATTGAAATCTGACCGGGCTCGTTCCGGCTTTCCACAAGAATATGGAACAAAGGAAATATCACATTGCAGTCAATGGCCTAAAACAACCTGCAGTTGCCTTAAATGTCTCCTATGCAATAAAAGTGCATCTGCAAGTCTAATACCTGCGCATTGAAATTACCCAATGTCTGAACGCCCAGCAAATTCCGGAAAACTAAAAATTGCTGTTTCCTGTAACCATAGGTATACTGCAGATGACAAAACCATTATGCAAAACGTTCACTGCGTTATCCAGAGACGTTTACAAGCAAAGCACTTCATTTATATAGTAATCTGTTGCAGCTTGATAAATACGTAGCTTAAGACTAGGCATGTGTGAAGGTGCACTAACTAATAACGACAGGTAATGCCCTTCATACAACCTTGGGTCAAATGAGCTACCGGATAGACGGCATTGTGCACCACTAAAACTAAGCGACTCATAAGGAAGCGCAAAGCAATAGTCCGACGTGCGGTAAATACGGACATGCTGAGCCATATGCATCACCTGGCGAATACTAAAGGTTAGTTCGTCGTACCATGCAAGTCAAATACTTGGCTGGCAAAAATATGCTAGGCGGAGACAGCAAACCCACATTGCATGCGAGTAAATGTAGAGTAACCTAATAACTATATACACTGTGTTGATCAAGGTTCTCCTAGCAATTGACAGATAAGAAAATTCATAAGTCTGCAGGCCCAGCACAAAACTATTACACACCGATATAGGGTCGGGTATATTTACGTGTCCGACCTAATGTTTAGCTTTGATGTCTGCTTCGAGTTGCCGAGGTTGCGACATTAAGTTGCACTTCACTTTTGCGGACACTGTGAGTCACAGAAAGTTCATTGTAGGCATTAACTCGAGGCTTTTTGAGTGCATGTGTTCACTTGTGAACTCAGCAACCTAACTCGAATGGTATGGGTGCTTTGCGGCTTGCAGGCATGAGGATCTAGTTGGACGAAAACTACCTTTAGTAAGCAGTAGTGTAACCCAACGGTTAAGGCGCGCGCCAAATTGAAAGCATTCATCGCGGCTGTTGTACCCTTAGTGGTCTTCGAACCTCAGAAGTTAAGCTTGTGCAAAAGCATCACAGTTTACAGCTTAGAGGCACGATTCCGGCTGACACGCCAAATCCACACTAGGAAATTAGCTCATTTAACGAGTAGCCAGAAATTGGCACATACTTTCGGGCTTTACTGGCCCATAACATAATACTGCCGCAAACTGGATGGCAACAAAAAGGGCAGTTTCTGAACGAAATAAGACCAATCTACACTTGAACCTAAGGTAAAGGCGTAAGCCCGTTAAGTGGTTAGAAGCTTACCTCAAATGTTGATGATATATTTAAACTTAAAACTGACGTAATCAAAGGAATCACTAGACTTAAGTGACTGTAGGTTTATATATGTACACTTGCAGTTCCTTTTTCACGCGGCGTTTCATTAACGTTGGCAAGCAAATGTGGACGATGCACAGGATAGAGAGTATTTGTTTAACAACGGCGATGAATAAGTGGAAGCTGTTTATACATTAATGTAGACACTTGCAAAGCGCTTCCTCAGTGATGCCCAACAACTTAGAATTAAGTGGCTCATTTAGCCGATGGTGCTTATTAAAATATATGGGGAATGCACACACCCAGTATTTAGCGCATTAGCACTTACGGAAATCATAGCGCTGATTAGCTTTCCCTCGGTATTCAGCGAAAAGTTCTCCAAATTGGTTTCATGCGGACCACAATGGCCTACGAAAATAATTAACGGTTCCAACGCGCTTGATTACATCGCTAGGTTAGTAGTGCCCGTGTTCATGGACCGTAGGATGCACACTAGTTGTGTGTGCGTAAGCTATTAGGATATTATTGCAACGCGACCCAGCTAGACAATAATAGGAGCAAAGTGGATGATTTCTTCTCATAGTGTGTTGCAGCAGTGCTTAGTCACTTTGAAAGAATTATCTGAATTTGCAATAAACATAGATGCTAATGTAAAAATGAGTGCCAACAACGTAACCCCCAGATAATTAATAAATCCAGTGTAAGCGTGACGGCGAATCGGTAAAGTAATAAAGGATTTATTCTGGGTGGTGCGAGACATGTCTTCAAAGACACGATGCTAGTAATACAAACTCGTAACAGCAGTAACGGTACAGCAATGTTACAACCTAACCGGCACCTACCGGTCAAGTGTGTATGTAGGCGTAATATGTATGTAGGTGCATGTGTAAGTCGTCATGTTTAGTGAATTTGTTGCTATTAATGTGAATTTAAATTCTTTGGGTGGACGCGCCAATACAGGTAGAGAGCAGATGACATTTTTTGCAGTGTATGGCCTTCGTGAAATGTGTAAGAGCCTCTGGTATGGCAAGGCAGTGACTTGAGTTCGTGTGGAGTCATGAGCTCTACTTCACAGATTTGTTACATAGTGCTTTGTAGCTTTCTGTGGGGATAAAGCTTGTCAGACGAAACCCCACTACCTTCGAGAACAGTGCCTCCGTAATACTAGTTAGACTGTAGTTAACCTGAACCACCCAGCTGGCACCACGTAGAGGTTGTTCGGCCAGCCAGCCACCATAGCAAATTTTACATCAAAATGTGCCATTTACCAGTGTGGAAGTAATACGGGAATGCTTCTTTAATTAAAGCAACTGCTCATATAAATCGGTTCTCAATACTTCCTTCCAGGACTGTTATTCATCTAAAACAAAAACTTTTGACTGTGGGACAAATTATCGGTGACGTGCTGGTGGTAAGGGGATGGGGCGCTGTTAAACGTACCGTCATCTGAAAACGTACGCCTGTTAAGTTAAAGTTTGTTTGGTTCATGGATTTGGCTTTTTCAGGACCCCAGATCAGAAAAGACGTGCAAAGTTATAAGAAATGCTATGCAGTCACATGTACGTGACATAAATTACTCATGTAAAACATAATTTGCATACGTCAAATTCATAGCGTATCTATTTCTCGGTGGCATTTACTTCCTTGCTACCGGTGAAATACAATTATCTTAATACGCCATTTTCCATAATAAAGGTTTTGCTACCACGCTACCAAACTTCTCATCAAACGAAACCAAACTTCATGCACGTGTGGATTTGATGCCGGGCATTCCGTCTGCCATTGATACACTGAGGCGTGCCGTTCTTATCCCTCGTAATAGCGCTGCATTAAAGGAGTCACAGCATCTTCCGGGCACTCCTAAAATATTGTAAGCGTTGAATTTCTTGGTGCGGAAGGTGTGTTCCTAACCTGCTTCCACACGAATTTCCTGGGGTTACATCTCTGAAACTTGTCAGATTTAGGAACCGGGGGTGACGTTACAACCAGTGGGCTAATTACAGGTTCTTATCTAGTATAAACCAAGGGAGCAGCAAGCCATTTTGCGTTGCGTCTATAAAACAACTTTTAGAAATAATGTACAGCCATACCAACAATTTACTAAAGCTTTTATTCTCGACAAGACGAGGCAGCCCTTTGCAGGCATGATAAGTTTGACATAACAGTGCGTGGTCAAGGATTTGCAAAAATCCGATATCTTTGTCCTAACAGTGTATGTTTTTTAGGTGGTAAGTAAGTATATAATCGTGTGGGTTTACGTGTCTGTGTAGTTCGCGCCTGTAATTGGGCTGCTGCATTCTTGCACGTTTGACATCGTCGGCAGTGTGCGAGTAGAAGTTGGGTGTCCGGGGGTTGTAAAGGATTATCCGGATATTCAGGGGACAGTGCCTTTATTTTGGGAAGCGTCACAAGCGCCACGTCACGGTGTCGTTAACCAGAGTGCTGTGGCTTTTTATAGGGAGAAGGCCTGTCAGGCGAAAACCCACCACGTCCTCAAACACTGCCGCCGAAATATTCTCTGGAACGGGTTAAACCCAAACCACCAAGCTGACACCATGAGGAGAATGGTCAACTAACCAGCCAGCGATAGGCTCGAGGCACGCCCTGATCAAGGAAGCCATAAAGGATCTTACCAAATTTTGACTTTGTTTTAAGTATTCCAGAGAATTCTTACTGGAACTTAAAGCAAAGTTCCTTGCGTGTCGTGTATTTCTTGGTTGGAACAGGCTTCCTTCGTACTTCTGCTGTAGAAGGCTTCCAAAAATGCTTGGACGAACTTTTGTAGTGACCTGGAGGTCCCCGTATGACTGTGTAAATTTTCCTACATTATTCTAAATCCATAGTTACCTTATATATTATGCGATTTGGCGGCTTTCTAGTCAGAACGTTGTCACCGCTTGTCTGAAAACGGATGCCACATCCGTCTTTGCAATCCACGGAATTACGGGAATTGCACAAGTTCGATCCGCGACCCGCGCTCGTCCACACACTGGTCGCATGGCTACACCTTCCCATGCTGGATGTCTTGGCGCTTTAACTTAATCATTAGGTATCCTTTTGCCCGTTGCAAGAACAGTTTCTTAGCTTTGGATGTAATTTCATCTCATCAGGTGGAGACAGCAGGCCTCGATCCAGCGACCATTGGAATAGTAGCCGTGACTAAGGTTCACTTCAATGTGAACCACAGTCCATTACATTGAGGTTGCGCGTCGCAATTCAATCACACAACGTGTAGCCCAAACTTGACCCTCCAATTAGTCATTACCGTTGTGCCGAGCGTTGCCCATCGTGACCCGGTAGCCAAAGGGGTAGAGGTCTCGGCTACTGTTCCAATGGTCGCGAGATCGAGGCATGCTGTCTCCACCTGATGAGATGAAATCACATCGAAAAGCGTCATAGTTGTGCAGTGTTTTCGGGTGGGCAACACCCAATTTCCATCCGCTTTGAGTACGGTCCCAGTGATGGCCGTGACTAAGGTTCACTTTAATGTGAACCACAGCCCATTACATTGAGATTGCGCGTCGCAATCCAATCACACGTGTAGTCCAAACTTGACTCTCCAATTAGTTTCCTAGCTTAATTTTATTTACTCTACTGACAACCCTAGGTTACCGTCTAGTCTCGTAACCTATAAATAGCGCACAAGCCACGCGCTAAAGGTTGTTTGGACCTAGGGTCATAATTATTACGTTTATTGATATGTCGCAGACCTCCTGGTTTATGATCCTTGAAAGTACTGAGGTTGTTTTTGTTCTTGTAACTTTTTCATTGGGAAGAGGATCAACGCAAACGGAGGGGTACTGCATGACCTGTTTTGCTTGTTCTAATATTACGAGGAGGCTCGTTAGGCGGAATCCTAATTTGCACTTGGAACCTGACCTGAACTGACCGGCTAAACTAAATCTAACATAACGGAGACACAGGTCGTGCTTCAGGTTATCCGAAGCTCTTTACTAAATTGACCGCTGAACGGAGTGGTCCCCTCAAATGCGATTTTATAAAATTGCTTGGCAGCAGCGTCTTACCTCCGGTATGGTACATGGTGATTATCTGTCCAGTTCGTAAGAGCAGTGACAGTAAGCGGCTTACAAGATAAAGACATCTGTTTGACAAGCGTTGCAGCCAATTTGCTTGTAAGACTACTAAAGAACTCGGTGATGAACCAATTAAAAAATACTTACTTAGCGCCAGGCAACAAGCATTCCGCAAAGGAATTTTCGTTTACGACTCCTTACTCTTGGCTTGTGAAAGCTCGACCGTAGCGGTCGACAATGGTTATGCTAAAGACGTGCTATTCGTAGACTTTTATAAGCTGGTTGTCTGAGTGTTCGCTGAGCTCGGCAGGTTGAATGCAAACGTTTCGTCACCACTCGAGGTGACATCGTCAGTGCGCGTGTATTAAGCAAAGTGGCGCGTACAGAGTGTCAGTGAGTGATTTCTAGGGGACGCCGCTCAAAACATATTGTCGGAAGAAAAGACTAGCGTCTACTCGGGCACAAATTTTGCTTCCTTCAAGAAATGCTGTAGCCAATGAAGTATTTGTCCATAGAGGCCCCAGCAACGCATCTAAAGGGAAGGACGGGAATGCGATACGAAGTACGGCATTTTGGAGATTTCACTGAACAGTACCTCCACCAATTGACCTTGGTCGACACATTTCGCCCAGCTCTCTCGACCAACCACTAGGGTGGTCAGACCGAAATATCCGTTGCAAAAATCATATTGAAATTGGCTTAAAATGTCAAACGCTCTGTAATGGTTTTCCAGGGCATCCATCACCAGCTTTTCTAGCAACTTAATCAGCAAACTCGTTAAACTAATAAATCTGTAATTTACCGGGGCTCTGTCACCCTGTTTAGAGAGTGAAGAGAACAGCTTCATGTTAGTCAGTAGGTAACGCGCAGCTAGTATAAGACATTTCGAACAAGCGCGTTACCGGCTCACAAACTTTATTCGCCAGTTCAAATAGCAACTTCGGATGAATAGCACTGATACCAGCGGCTTTTGTAGAATTTAGCTCTAATAGCACTGAAAGCAGTTTGGTTTTTGATACCGAGATAAGTCAATAAAGTGTTAGCCGGGATTTTCTCTCAATAGATAGTTGGTATGAGTAAACATAGAGCAAACGTACCCGCATACTGTTCTTCCAGAAGACAGGCTTTGTCTTAATCAGTGTGGCGGCAACCCTATTGAGTCCGTGATACACCGGAGTAGGTGAATTAGTACACCCCCGTCTTCTAACGTAGGAATAAATCCGCTTCGGTTTGATCGAAGCCGAGTTTGGTGGTTTCCTTTCATAAGGAAATCGATCGAGAGTTGTGCTTTTCGATAACACTCTAAGATACCCTTTGATCGAATCGCAACCTAATTCGGCTAACGCTTGAGCCACCTGTCATACATCTGACGCGCATTGAACGAAACCAAGGTGATCAGGTGTTTTCTGCCTTCCTAACTGAAAGCTGAATGTAGAAAAGTGACACCTCAGAAAGGAATGATTTGCAGTTAACCCAAGCCGTCTGGGTATCGGTTGCTGCTGAAAAGGTGCATGGTGACAGGGTAGCATTGGAGCTCATTGCATGAAAATAAGCACGCTAGATGTTCAAACCCTTAGCTGTGCATTTCTCCTGAACTGCACCAAGGACGCAAACGAAGGAGACGCAAGGGTGGTCACTGGCTCTAAGTAACTGACCGTAAACTATGTTATTTATGAGGTTGATAGACTTGGCAAAAATAATCAAAGTATGGACGAAGATTGCCACTCTATGAACCGTGTGGGCTGTTTAGCAACTGATATAGAGGGCTTGCAACGTTAGCTCTACCAGTTTAGCGGCTAAGCCTACGGTTGCAGTCTAGCAAGAAGAGTTGTTCCAGTCTATCTCTGGAAAGTCAGTTACCCATCACAGAGCGTCGCTTGGTAGGGGGATCGCGAATGAAGTCAATAAAACCTCTGGAAGCACTACCGTGGCTTCTGTATGCTAACACAATTTTAAACATCAAAGACATGATGCCCACTTCAACCGAAAGAACTTTAACAGTCCTATCAGTTGAGTGGCTTACGTGGTTTGGAAACAGTTAAACAGGAGTTTGGGTAGAGCGCAATCCCAACAATGCGACGGTGGCAAGGGCAAGCTTATCACAGTAGTGCACAACCGTGTAGAAGTATTTCACTGTCAATGACTCCGAACGCAGTCAAACTTCAGTACAAGTGATGACGTCTGGATGACACAGGTCCACAAAAGCGATTAGATCTCACCACTTGTTGCGCAGCCTACGCTCGCTCTTTTGGTTGAAGAGAAATGCGCAAATACATTGGATGTTGGCAAAAGCACTGAATTTGTGTTTGCGGGTTTCAATAAGGCTATTGATGAGGTTCCTATGAAAAGCTTATCTTCAAACTCCGAGAATTAGGAGCCGCTGAGGGTTTCTGTTGTGGACTTCCGACCCTATTTACGGTCGCTCCATGCTGGTGAAACTGCCCGAACCGTTACCTGATCCCGTACTATAACCAGCAGGGTCTTTCAGGGATCAGTCCTCTGCCCCGAGCTCTCCAACCGCTTCACTAACGATATGTCGTCCAAGCTACAATCGGATTGCTTAATTTATGCGGAAGCTCTAAGGTATGGACAGAGGTATCACCTCACGTGGATGCTAAGGGACTACAATACACGCTCGATCTCCTGCACGTTTAGTCGCTTCAGCCGCGATTATCCATTACTCATGATGTTTTCCCACTTGCCTATTAGCGCTCCTGTACCAATCGGCGCTTACCACATATGTGGTTTCTTGCTCAAGCATGTCACTTCAGGGAGATGCCCTAACGTACTGGTTTCCTCAGACTTAAGATACACTCAGAACACCATGAAGTGTTGTCGTTGCCTACAGGGTGTTTCACACCATCCGAAGCACTTTCCTCCGCTTGCCGCCGGAGCAGTTTAGACACCGGTTCAGTCAGCTTGTGCGACCGATCCTAGAATACGACCTTTCTGATACCTACACGCTTACCAATTTTCAGCGTGAGAAGATTAAAAGGATCTAACGGCGTAGATAGGAGTTCGTACCGGCGATACGTGAGCTGCCCTATCCCTTTCGACTTCGACATTTGATTGTTTTTTATGAATTGCCGTTGCCGCCGAAGTGATTTGATTTTACCCAACTTATCAGCAGAGAAGAACTGGAGAGAAAATTGCAGGAATTCTTTCACCTCGACGTTGGGAATACGAGGAGAGGCCACCGTTGAAAACTATTTAAAGCAAGGAGGCGCAAAGTGTGTCACATTCTTTCTTTTTACACATCCGTTGTGCATGACTGGAATCCGTTACCGGCGCCAGTCGCTGATGTGCAGATGGAGGCGTGCTTCAAACGAATACTTGGTTTCCTCCTGCTGAGTATGCCGGGATTGTGTTGCTTCATCTATGAGTGAGACGGTCGCTCCGGAGTTTCCGTTGCTCAGTGACTCGAGCATCTGTTGGGCGGAGCCTGGGAAACTAGACGGTAAGCAATGACACGTAAGACGTGTCAAATATGGACATTATAGAAGTCGGAGGCGACTGAACCCAGCGTATATTGTACAGGCTACAAAAATAGGAAGCGAATCAGCCAGAGCGATAAACGTTGCAGCAAGGTACTCACCAAAACGCTTTGTGTCAACGGATGTGCGGTCAATAAAACAAGTGGACGTTTTGCAGGTTAAAACAACCGTAAAATGCAACGCTGCAAAATACTGAAAGAGCGTGTTTTCCAGTACACTACACATCCCAGCCATGACCGAGCAGCGATGGAGCTGACGAGGTGCCGCTTCCTGCTCTCTACTATCCAGTGAACTCCATGATTGGCTGCGGAGAACTACGTCCTCTCGAACGTTCTGTTCCATTCCAATTTAACATAAAATGAGGTGATGCCTTTCGAAATGTTCAAATCACGGTACTTGAATTGTGCCAATATGGTTACGCATTGTGGCAAACGTATTGCTTGCAAACGCTGGGCTTGCGGTCGAAGGCTTTGCTTGCCACTTACTGAATTGCTTTTTAAGATCTACGCTGAGCACAAAGGTTTACTGTGGGTATGCAAACGTTGCATCACTGCTGCTGCTTTGTCAAGGGGACCGCCACAACCAGTGTTTGTGAGATGTTCCTCTGTCACTTCAGCTACGCGTAACAGAAAGCGTAATGCAGTTTCTCACAGAGTTTCTGCAAAGGAGACGAATAGAAGGAATGAAAACTCATATGTTCTCTCTCTTACCGATAGATTAGACTCGGTAAATTTAGTCGTGCCGTACAACAACGTTTCATCGAATACGCACCCAAAAAGCACGATTAGTCAATCCAAAGGACCACCTGGCTTTTTTGCAGTCTTTGACCAAATAGCCTCCGGTGATCGACCGTGGACCATCGTAGGCAGGAGACCAACAACCGTGACTCCGGGCTCCACCGAATGGCCCCTGAAGCTTCTAAACATGGTTTACACCACCCATACGGAGACTGTTTGATGAAGTTTTACTGGTTGCAGTCTGAAAATTCCGCCCCACCTATTCGGTATAAGCACGATGTCGTATTTCTACAAATTCGGTAGATAGGCTCTTGGACCTTGATGAGCAGTGTTCTTATAAACCGTGCATTGCGACTGGGAAGACGGGTTCCAAGCACCACCCGTCCTTTGCAAATGGTCTTTAAGAACGGCGTCGCTCCTGCTCATCGTCTATTCCGCTTGTAGAGTTTAAAATGCCTTAAAGTTCATGTGCCATCAGTTTGCATGAATGAGGTCTTCGAACTGCCAACATTGATCATAAATGTCGGGCCCAACAAGGTGAGGCAAACCTGCAGGTTGTAAAATGTTGGGTGGTTCACAAGCGTCAGCTGCTACACAAGCCTGTACTACTGACGGTGCGCTGCCTAACCCAGTTTCTAGTTTCTTTGTGGCGCTCATGAACGCTCGCAGTTTCATCAATAAATTTGACGAAATATTTCTCTGGATAGAACAAGGTCGCCCGGACAACTTTCGTCTAACTGCAACATGGCTGAACGCTGATATTACCGATTCCGTAGTTCACAGCCATGGATATACAGCATTTCGTGGGGTAAGATCCAAGGGCACTTATGATGGCGTATTGTTGTATCTAAAGACCGGTATATGAAGTGGACCCATTGTTACACATCTTAAATCAGACGATCCGTGCAAACTTTGGTGCATGGGAACTGATGAACCGAATAAACTTAAGGTGGAAGTTATATCTCGGAACCTGGCAAACACTGCTCATGATTGGAACGGCTGTGCAGCAGTGTTTGAACTGCCAAAATTTTTGTCGTTAGGCGACTTTGATTTTCCGCATGTTGACTGGCAAGATTATAAAACACTGCCTGGCCGTAGCGTCCTCGAAGCCAATTTTGTTGATACGATGACGAAAATGAATGCGGTGCAACACGTCCACGAGCCAAAAGGACAGCTTCTGAGGTAACTTGCAAGTAGTCTTGATATGCTTTTTACACACGCAAAACAGCCACTGGAATCCAGTAGTATATGAACCCATTGGGTCCAGTGACCATTCCACCATTCCAGCTGTCCTACTTATGCCCTCTGCGGAATCCTCACAACTACCCCGTCGTAACATCTAGAAGACTAACTACCATCGCTTGCTGTGCACTGCGGAACATATTGGTTGGTCACTACGCTGGGATGATGGTATAGAAACGTGTTAGGAGAAGCTGAAACAAAAGCTCCTCGCATTGATCGGAGCAGTTCACCCATTTAACATCAGTTAAATCTCGGAGAAAGCCGCCGTGGATTGATACACAATATGTTATGCTGTCAAGACGACGTGGAAATGTATGAAAACACTTCAAGCAAACACGTTACGCCGAAGACTACACGGCTTATATAAAACAGAGAACACACTGCAACTCCTTAATGCTACAAGAAGGTACAGCTTACGATGCAGGGGAAGCAGCAACTGCGGAAGAAGCACCAAGCAGATTTTTGCATACAGTAAACGTAGGCTTAAACCAAAGGAGGAATTGCCTGCTTTGGATAATTCGCTTGGTGAACTGTTGACCGACGCGGACCGAGTGAATGCACTTGAGTCACAGTTTAAGTCAGTGTTCGATACGGACGTTATCGTATTCGAATTTATGAAAAATGCCTGTTCTCCATGACTACATCTTTTCTCTGAGGTTCGTAATTTCTTGCGGAACCGGGATTGGTCTGAGAAAGACATTTTCGCTTGATACAGGGCACAATAACCGACAAAAATCTACCTGGATTATGGCTGCACACCAAAAGAATTTAACAACACGCACCACCACGACCGTTGGCCAGTGCTGATACGTGGGCACTCCTGAAAACTATACGTGGTCTGAACATTTCAGAAACCAGAAACTGGAATCTTTACTCACCTAATGACGCAATAATACGATTATTCGTACTTCGCTCATCCTCGAACGCACCCAACGACTATGGCAGCCCTGACCAAGTTATATGGTCAGCCAACAGAGAAAAGTGGAAGTCATTCGACTACGAATAATTGAGAGTGAAATCAGTCGGCTAGCTGCTTTGTTAGTTGGACCAAACTGTTCAAAAGATTTTACGGCAGTTTTCCAGGACGTGGTAGGCTCTCGTCTGGCAAGCAATTATCCTTTTAAAAACCCCAAATGTCCGTTTAATAACGCTGCAACTTGGCGGATGTGACTTACCGCTATATAAAGTTACTGCTTACAACTACATACGGACAAGTCGACTAGAGCCATATTTCAATTTTCCTTGACACGTACGAGAATAATATAGTCTATGGCAACAGATACCGTTTTCAGTACATTTATAGTGCTTTGACTGTTTATACTACGCACGCTGAAACCCAAAGTAGCAGCATCCACTGACAGACATATCCCTCATGATTACTTCTTCGATTTCCGCAGCCTTTACAACTTTCGGCCATTGCTGATTTATATAAATGCCAACGTGACTGTGGCGAAACAGAACTGCTTGTACCTTTTGATCACGTCTGATTTCTTGTGTCCCGATAAATTGAAGAACAAACTATTTATTTTTTCATTTACATCCTTTTCTAAAGATAAAACTACGAGCTGGCTAATTGATCTAGATGGCTTCAAATCACCGGGACCGGATGAAGTAGGTTTACTGCTTCTAAAGAGAATGGCACCTGCTGTTGCACCGATGGTAATAAAATCCTTTGCTGCTTTTTAGGCACAAGGAACCGTTACAAAAGACTAAAAGAGGGCAGTCGTACGACGGTCCCCTAAAGATGGAAAAAATAAACAGTAACCTATAGACCAATTTGCGCACAACATATTTGGCCAAGGTGCTGGGGAAAGTTATCAAGCGGATACTGCTTGCGTTTGCTGAATCATCTAACATGCTCAAAGCTTTTCCGCTTAGGTTCTCGCGAGGACAGTCGTGCACAACTAATCTTTTGACGTCCCAGCGGTTTTGGACCAAAGCAACCAACGCGACTTTAGCAAAGTATTTGACAGAGGAAAATTAGTATTTTACTATTTAAACATAATGGTTACGGAGTAAGCGGAAACTTGTTGAAATGGCCACATTTTTTTCTGTGTGTGCAATAGTGTGCATCCAGGTCAAAAACTACCGAACACCATGATTTATTGCTTCTACTGGGGAGCCACAGGGTACAGTACTTGGCCAAGTTCTATCCCTATTTCACGTAAATGATTTACCAGCACACCTAAAGTCTACACGTGTGCTATTCACCGTTAACGCAGTTTTGGTAAAAAAATCTCGAAACTAGTTGACGAAGATTTACTCTAAAGGGGGCTGGAGTCCATTTTCTCATGGGCGTTGACTATCTACCTTCAATTAAACTCTGAGCAGTCCGAGTTACTGCGCATCGACAAGTGCTGTCAGGAGAGGCCTTGCCTTAACGGTGGACGATGGCTGCGCCCTGCTGAGACAGTTAGAGACCTCGGAGTATTGTCATGATGGGATTTTAAATCGTCGGACAATGCACACAATTTTTACTGTTCCAGCCTGTGCATGCTATAATCACTGAAGCGGCGTTCCAGTTTTAGTCGGAGCAAACTGCTGTCAGACTAAACGATGCCATAGTACGCCTACTGTTGGAATACGGCGCATCGGTTTACTATCCCAGCACAAAGAATAATAAAAGCTTGGAAAAGCTGAAGCACATAGCCGAGCGTCTAATCTCTACGCTCCGTAGCGTTTTCTATCAGCATCTGTGTCAAAATTGCTACTTCACACATTAGTACACAGAAGGCTAAGAATTGAACTCATTACAACCTTCAAAATATTGTACTAGGACAATAATTAGCTGAGGTATATGTTGTGCTTTACCAACATAACTGTCAACCGGGAGCATGCTTACAATCTGGAAGTCCCGCGTATGGAGATTATATCGCAGACCGATTGTTTTGTTCGGCCGATAATGCATATCTGGAAATGGTCAGAAATTTTAGTTGCTATTTCAGATTAGTTACAATGTTTTAAGAGTTCCTCGGATAAAACTTTTTTAGATATGTGTTTTGGTCTGGATATTAGGTGTGACCACCTTTCGGTGCGTCGGTATGTGCCGGCTTCACTAGCAGCCTTAAAAGTCTGAGACATCTAACCTTGTGCTGTTTTTGCGGTTTTAGGTCTGTATTTTGTGTGCCACCAAGTGACCATAATTAGAACCTTACGCAGGCCAAGCTTTTGTATTTGTAGTTTTTGTTTTTATCATACTTATGATGCTGAGGCCACAGATTGGTGTCTTTGTCTTCTAATATACTAATTCTGATTCTGAATCGAAAAGCCGTAAGGGCAAGAATTGCGATTCGTCTGGATGACACAAACACACGTAGTTTTCGTCCGAGCAGCCAAACTTAATAAGTTCTCAAGGTACAACCTGCTACTATATTTTAATACGATTTTACACAGACAAAATGGGGAATCTCCAGGTCACTACAGTTGCGTCGACTACGATGAGCTATATACTGCCGTTGCTCGGGTCTGCGAAGTCGACTTGTGGACATGACCACGCCTTATCGGGTTGGGTCCCCAGTTGTGGAGCTACACACGGTAGGTTTCTGGCGACCTGTCGGCAAGCGGAACACTGCTAGACCAAGGTTTCTGTTCTTTTGTCCTTTCCGGAGTAGTAGACGGCTTGTAGCGTGTTTATCTTGCTATATATATATATAGTATATATATGTATATATATATATATATATATATATTATATATATATATATATATATATATATATATATATATATATATATATATATAAGATTCCCGGCTACGCGACCAACCGAGTACCAGTGGGAGAACACGCAAAACGAAGCTATAAAAAATTTATTTGACGGTAGCTTAAGTGGCTAAAGCCAAAACGAGGGAACCATAGGAGAGCTAATTAGCGGGGATATGGACTTGTGTCGAGTGTGACGATGAGCGTCATGCAGCAGGTCGTGTCCGATTCGCCGCAAAAGCAAAGACTTGCGTTGCGTGCGTGCCACAAACAAACGGAAGTAAACTTCGAAAAATCGAACCGCCTAATGCTCAACAACATAAAACTATGCATTTCGAATATTTTAGAGTAATTTACAGTCATAGGTGGGAATCTCTAGGTCACTACAAGCCTAGGAAGGTGGTTGCATTGGAAGGAAATACTTCCTGCACCTGGATTGCACGCACGCAATCAACGCAAGACGATTGAACAAAAGGAGGAGGGGATGCCAATACGAATGTCAACCATAACACAAAAATTGCTTATGAACAAGCTGTCTGGACGGAGTTAAATCTGCCGTAGATCTCCAAGGAGTGATGTCGTGGTCCAACGGTAATGGACGCAATTAATTGCTTCCTGGATGACATTGTCCGTGTTTGTTCCTGTTTGGATATTGCGAGCTGGCAGGTAGACTTAAAAATTCACAAGCCTGCGTTGTAATCCATGGGTGTAGGTTCGAGCCTGCGTAAGGACCGGGCGACCCTCTCCGCATCCTTATCTTATGTGCGACTGGTGGCAGTTGCACGACAGCAAAGTCCCGGCACTGCGTACCGTCGTACTGTTGCTGTTTTCCCTGGATGTCGTTAACATTGCTTAAAACTGCACGCACAGCCGCAGCCAGATGCCCAATAACATCCGATTTCAACTAAGTTGTTGAGATGATATAGTCTTTCCATCCTTGTTAATTCGCCCTGAGTGGCCGGGACAGGGCGTTAGCTTGTCCGAAATCTCGCCTTCGCCGGTATTAATGTGCTGTTGCCCAGCGCTGAGAGCTTCCGGTTGAATACATCGGGATACCCACTTTGGAGCTGAAGAAAGCGCGTAATGGTTTGAAATCCTTCAGCAGGCGGGAATGACGACCACGTAACATTTAATGGAACTTCCTCACGACGAACACTATTATTGGTACTACAATTTGAGCATCCTTTCGCTCGGCTCTTGTAAGTGTGCGAACAGCATGGACTCCTTCTTTCTCCAACGCACCTAGAAACACGTGGGACAGGATGACACGGACACTGAAACTGAAACTGGTAGCGTCTGTAACGACTACGATCTTCAGCTTGGAATCCGTTTGTGTCTGGATGACATAAAGAAGTAAATTGTTAAGGTGATAGTATACGCGTTCCCGTTCTGGCGACCACGACCAGACAGTCTTTTTAAGCATGTTATTTCGTGGCGCTCTGATAGCGTAGAGAGCCGTTAAAACTATGACATAGTGAGTCACTGGTCTCTGAAATGACTGCAGAGGTAACACATGCTTGGAAGCGGGCATCGCCTGGATTACACGCACACCCTACCGGCACCAGTGGCCACTCAAGAGTCCAAGACGGACTCTCAACTTTCTCATGTCGCTGGGGTGTCCCCTAAACATGGCGTTTGTTTATGAATTACATTTAAGTGGCAAATGTGTTTCATAAACTTCGCCGATTAACGATACCTGATGGTAGATATCACTTGATAGCCTGAGTGGTGCATGGTCGGGTGTTATAAATGTCCCATTGAAGTGGCCTCACCATCGTCAAGCAACATGAAGTATGTACTTCCTACACTTGCTAAAGTCGGTGTTGCTTAGGATGACTATGCAGATATGTGCTATGGATCTATGTCCTAAACGGCTTTCTGCATAGGCTTATGTTACCGGCGTTCCGTCAGCACAGACTTGTAAGTGTGTCAGCGCCATCATTAGGGGCAGTAGGAAGGCATCTCCCAATGACTCCGTATGCCTGACTGAATCGTAGCTGGTGAAGTCTGTGCCACTGGCTAAAAAAGCCTGCATGAAACATATTTAAGAAGCTCGTGTGGATGCGATAGAATGCTACGGTCGTGAAACAACGGAAGCCAAGGAGGTCTCATATATCGATGTTGTAACACCCAGGCATGTAATGGATATTAGGAATAGAGCACTACAAATGAAGTCATGTTGTGGTGGATTGAAGGTAGATACTACTGAACCGGATATAAGTAGTGTGATGCAAGCTGACACACCAACAGCGAGCCTTGCCGACTTCCCCAAAGTTGAAGATGACCTCAGGATTCCAGTTCCATGTGCACGAGGAGTAAACACAGAGACGAGCACCAGTTGGGAAACACTCTATGGAAATCACGCGGATGAGCGGACGCATCCAAAGTATGAGCGAACACACCTAGTATAAGCCACTTTAGCGATGAATAATTATCGCCCGTCACGGGTTCTTACATTTGGTGCCGTGACTTCACAACCCATGAGGATTCCCTGGCCGGAGCCATTTGAAGACGGGGGTGGATCCCCTCGTGTTTGCGGTGCACCTCAGGAGCTTGTTGGACCGCGCCTTGCCGGGGTTGGATGGGCCGTCAAGGACGCAGTTGCTGGTGGGTCAGTTTTTGGCCGGCCTCCCACAGCCAACCGCGGAGCGCGTTCGGATTGCAAATGCCACTCGGAAGATGCAATTGGAGGAGCTGGCGCAAGTTACTCGAGACCTGGGCGACGCACCACTAGCTGCGCTGAAGGAAGAGCCACGTGAGAATGTGGAACGGATGATGGAGCAGCTTACGGAAGACATCAATGGGCTTCGCGTTCAGCGTTATCGGGTGCGCACAAAGGGATGTTGCTTCATCTGCGGGAACTCGGGGCAATGGAAAAGACAATGTCCGCAGAGGCGTGGTGTAACTCGGATGTCGAACAAACGTGTGCAACCTTGACTCGTTTCGTTCCAGTACCATCAGTTGCTGATATTTTTGATCGGCTGCAGCAGTCGAGGATATTCACGGTCCTGGACTTAAGATCAGGATACTGGCAACTGGCAATAAAACAGGAAGATCGAGAGAAGACGGCGTTTACCGTTGGTGAGAAACAGTATCAGTTTAAGAGGATGCCCTTTGGATTATCAGGAGCCCCGTTTACCTTCCGACGTCTAATGCTGCGATTGCTGAGTGAACTGGGAAACGCGCTTGTGTACGGGGATGATATCGTGGTGTATAGCCAATCAGAAGCGGAACATATCCATCATCTCGCGGCAGTTCTGGAACGCATTCAGCAGTCGGGACTTCGTATAAATGGACCAAAGTCCCAGATCGGAAAGACCTGTGTCACCTTACTGGGTCATAAAGTTGGACAAGGCGAACTGAAACCGCTACCTGAGAAGATAATGACGATACAAGGCAGCCCACTTCCCACCTCGAAACGCACTCTCCGTACATTCCTGGGCCGCGCCGGGTACTACAGCAAATTCGTCAAGAATTTTAACACATTGGCCTCACCCTTGTACGAGCTGTTGAAACAAGATAGGAAATTCACGTGGAATGCAGTAGCTCAACGAGCCTCTGATCAGATTTTACAGGAAATGGGAAGACAGGAGTTAACCCTGAAATTGCCCATTGCTGGTGAGTTGTTCACGGTAGCCACTGACGCCAGCGATGTCGGGATTGGTGCGGTGTTGAAACAAAACCATGGGACGATCGAATATGCCGGCCGAACTTTGACGCCTGCGGAACGCAGATACTCAACCATAGAGAAAGAATGTCTCGCAATTGTCTGGGCGTTAGATAAATTGCGGCCGTATCTCCTGGGTCAGCGATTTCACGTCGAAACAGACCATAGACCGTTGGAGTGGATTAAGTCTGCCAAAGACCCCAGAGGAAAACTGGCGAGATGGGCATTGCGCTTACAAGAGTATGATTTCACGATAAAAACACGTGCCGGGGAGGGAAAATCAGACGGCGGATTTTTCGTCACGCATGATAGATGAGATGACCAGCCGAGCGTAGCTTTCGGTATTAACGGTTATACTGTGCTAGCAGGATCCAGAACGGTGGCAACCGAGCAACGTAGCGACAAACTCCTACGCAAGTTGATCACCGCGCGATTAACTGGTCAGACAAACTTCAACAAAAACCAACTCAAGCAGCTGGGACCGTTTGCAAAAGACCTGGGAAAGCTGCAAGTGAACGAAGCAGGGATCTTAATGTGGATACCAGGAGGTAGCAACCCTTCGGTGCCAGTCATTCCAATGAAACTAAGACGGAATCTAGTAGTTCTTGTCACGAGATGGCGCACACCGGTTGTTCCAGGACCTACGATCTGCTGAAAAGACGCGCGTATTGGCTGGGAATGGAAATGGACGTTGAGAAGTGCGTACTTTCGTGCCGACAATGTCAGCTCATGAAAACGGATTGCCGAGGAATGCAGCAACAAATGATGACGATCCCGGTCTCGGAAATTGGTGAACTTTGGTCGGTCGACGTGATGGGGCCGTTTCCATTGACCAGGCGTGGTAACCAGTACATTTTATTGATGACGGAGCACTTCACGCGATGGATTGAGGCGACAGGCATCCCGGATCAACGGCTAGCACCGTTACCCATGCTGTCATAAAACACTTGGTAGCGGCTCACGGAATCCCAAAGGCCATCTTAACAGACCAAGGGCCGTGCTTCGAGAGTGAAGAATTCCGGAACTGTTTGGAGAAACTTGGCATCAAGAAATTGCGCACCACCCCATACCACCCGCAAACAAATGGCCTAACGGAACGTAACAATAGAACAATCAAGGAGTGGCTAGCAGCAAAAGGTGGAGACTGGGAGGAAGCGTTGCCGCTACTGTTGCTGACTCATCGAGCAACCAAACAGGCGTCCACAAAGAAATCACCATTCCATTTGATGTACGGTCGACAACCTCGTCTACCTGTGGACCTAGATATTGGAATGTGGCCAACTTGCCGTATATCTCCCGAGGAGACACGTAATAACCGGAAGACCGCCAACCGCAACCTACAGGCGACTCAGGCGCTGAGGATGGCGCAGTTCCAGACCAGCAAAGGTGGAAGGAATATCGAGTTTGAGATTGGTTCGAAAGTGAAGTACAGGGACCATCAACGCTATCCCACTTGCAGCCCAGGGTAGAGGAAACTCCTAGTGAAGTGGAAAGAACCGTACGAGGTAATCGACCGGCGAGGCCCAGTGTATACAATCGCTCGGCAAGGTGAATCGCGGAGGGTGAATGCCAGCAAGCTGAGGAAGTGGTACGAATTGGAGGAGGAACCACGCTCGTACAGTGAACATCCCCGGCGGTCAGAAAGACTCCGACGGAAGGCAGCTGATGCGAATCCTTTGGAGGGGGAGGAGTGTGGTGGATTGAAGGTAGATACTACTGAACCGGATATAAGTAGCGTGATGCAAGCTGACACACCAACAGCGAGCCTTGCCGACTTCCCCAAAGTTGAAGATGACCTCAGGATTCCCGTTCCATGTGCACGAGGAGTAAACACAGAGACGAGCACCAGTTGGGAAACACTCTATGGAAATCACGCAGATGAGCGGACGCATCCAATGTATGGGCGAACACACCTAGTATAAGCCACTTTAGTGATAAACAATTACCGCCTGCCACGGGTTCTTACAATGTCACATGGCTTTCCGTCATGTTCCGTCATGTTTCCGTCATGTTCCGTCATGTTTTACAACTTTGTACATAACATAGCGGTGTGTAGTTCTAGGCCCGTTGTAATACAAACACAAAGTGTCAGCAGGGTAAAAATCATATTTGCACTGCTTCGAACTATTCATGTCATTTTGGGAAACGCTCTAAACGCCGTACACGTGCAACGCGTAAGCTCCGAGGAATGCTGTAACAATGTTTGTCAGATTCACGTGAACACAACCGACATGAAAGTGTTGCATGTGTGACTCACTGAATCGTGCCCCACATTTCCAAGGAAACATAACGTGGTCGGAAAGTCTGTAGAATAGAGTGAATAAGGTAGCGCAGCGCAAGCTGTTAGGCTGAGATATGTAACCAAGTATGACTTGGTGTACTGAATTGACATTTAACCACATGACGGTCAGAGGAACTGTCTTACCTATGCGTGTCGGCTTTTCGGAAAGGTGGCTGTATCCACTTACGCCACACTTACGCTGGTTGCTGGAGGCGGTGCGGAATTACTGTAATAGGGTATCCGACATCTGATTGGTCAATCAAGAAAGGTAATTGCGCTTGCATAAGATAGGCATGGAGAGCAGTTACTCGATACCTGACTCTATAGGTAACCGGTCATAGGCGTGCCTTGCATTGCCCGAGAAGTAAGCAGTTACTTTAATGGAATTATGTTAGCATGAGGCTTTGTGGGGTAGCGACGTTTTAACTATGCACAACTATTCCGGACATGGCGGGCGAGCGTTGAAGTGGCGCCTAACCCGCGACTCGTGAACGCTGAGAATTGGTTTGTACCTCGTGTAAGGCAAAGCGCCACAAAACTGGCAGTTAGTGTCGCTTGCTTGACTAAGTTATCCTACGCTGAGGCAACGTAGACCGTGTAAAACCACCCCATTGTCTTATTGAACCGTAAATCACTGCAGACCAATAGCTTACCATATATGAGCATGAAAACGTCATGGAAAGGAATACTGGTTAGTTGAAGGTCAGTAACGTAAACCAGTTGATGTGCCGCAATACGAAAAGGTAAGGCGCCAAATATGTGCATTGCCAGGAAGTGGGAAATATAGCAATGTAGCGGGAGTTGAAGTGTGACACGTTACAGAGTTGAAATGGGTACTATGATGGAGCGACTGAAGCCTCTGTGACCTTGTATAATGTACCGTAACTACGCGGGCCTAGTCTTGATCGAGTGATGCCTCAGTGCCAACAGGTCCAGACAGCACAAGCATTGGCGCCTTTGAACTGCATCGTCGCCTGAGGAAATTGACTTTACTCCAGGCTACGTGAATGGTAGCAGACTGCGAAATGGGTGAACTACAGCCTAAACCTTGATTGCTTGAAAAACCGCACGCCAGACACTTAGGCTTCCGGTAATACACATACTGGGGCCCAACTTTAAGCGCACTTAAGGAATACGCATCGTGATTGCTAGAACTCAAGGGTATTCGCAAACGACGCCCAGTACAAAATTCATTGGGTTTGCAAAGATGCTTACGAAATGGGTTGTTGACCCTCCATGAAGCTACTTGGCCTTTGTACAAATGGAAGAAGGGGTGCTTTTTAGGACAGGTAAAGGCGGTAAACCTCACTAACCTCCGGCAACCAGGAAGCACGCTTGACGCATATTCGGTGCTTATATATTATAACTCAACGTTGGAATGTGTGAAAGAGTCGCACAACTACACTAAAAGTATCCCAGCAGTTACGTCAGCGAAACTAAGCAAAGCTGTTTGTAAAGAACACCGTGGATCCCCGGTACAAAAGGGACTTCACCAGCGCAACAGCTTGAGTCACAATCACATCGAAGTAGGGTGTTGCAAGGCAAGCACAGCTCAAAGTCCAGGATATCGAAGAGCAGCCACTTCGCATTAAACGATACCCGTGACAAATCGAGCGGGGTCTATAGGTGAAGACCGGGTACCAAAGGCTACATGTACGTTCCCGTGAGATAGAAGCCAACGGCTGTCATCAGTTGATATACGGTGAACACACAAACAAGATGAGAACCAGTCAAAGATGCCCACGAAAACATGTATGGACGCGAGCAATGAATAGGTACGCAACCCTCATGGAATGTTGTTAAATAGGCCACCGGATTTCGCACATGTTCTTCAAGCAATGTGGCGCTGGACCACGGGGAGTTGCTTCCTATTTCCTGTAGTATCGCATGTCGGCTCTGGTGGTTACGAGAAATGGTAGGTAGCAAGCACATGAGGAAGGGTATCAGCCTTCGCACAATGTATACCTCACCCACTTCACGTGTGCGCTCTCGTGAAAGCGAACTTCTACCGGATGCACAAGGTGCACATGCCATTTCAAATGGAATCGGAAAACTCGTTCTTCAGATTCCGCCACTTGTTCCTGGGTTTGCACACCGACAAATTGATGTTGTGTAGATGTCTAAATTTCCTTCCAGTGTGCAATGTGAAAGCAAGCGAGACGTCCGTCACTAGAATCAAAAACGCCTTCCGTTTAGCGGCTCCTTCAGGTTGTTTTTCGGTACCTTGGGTGACGCACTGGGCTGTACAACTGCATCTGCAACCTGGGATTCCATAAAGGGCTTTGGAACCGCGACCCTGCAGCCGACTGCACTCTGATTGCGGGTTCCCTACAAGTTGAGCAGCACATTATGATAATTACCTTCCAAACGCTGCAATTTTCAATGTAAACAAGTGGCAGATGCTCATTGCAGTACTGCGTTGTGCGGTACATAGTGACCGCGGTAATAGACCTCCAGCTTGCAAGTAATTGCAGGAATCGCGTAAGCCGTGTGAACCCCGTCGAACCCATGCTGCACGACAGAATTCGTAGCTGAGCCGGTAGTTCCTCAGCTTTACGTAGGTGCTCCGGTCCAATGGGATAGAGAGGAGTTCCACTGGCGCATCACAGGACTATATCTTCAAACGACGTATGACCCATTTTCATGCTCTGCCTTGCCCGTTGTTGTCACCGTCCAACAGCAACTTGCAATTGTAACGACCAAGCGCTTCCCCTCAGATTATACACGTCGCACACATAAGCACAGGGGATTCCCCCACGGACGATTGAATTCGCATGTACATGTGTAACGCTGGACTCTATACAGCCTTGTCAACGAACTTCTCTTGCAACGAACCACTATGTAACACCAAGTAGTGCCGTGTCGCTTAAGCGCACATTCGGCCAGTGCCGAAGTAAACGAACCCTGCGCATCGCAGCAGGCAAACGAAAAGGAGCGAAACAGAGGACAAATTCACAGGGGAAACATACGGTGTCCTACATGCTTACCGAACGCCAGCGTACGCTGCTACATGCACGCTAGATGTCTCTTCTTTATTGACAGCAAGTCATTGCGGCTAAGCAACCGAAAGTAATGTTGAATACCTGCGCGCACCTCAAAATCCTTCATAAAACTACGCATAAGGCATGCAGCCTCTTTTTCTTGCGTCTCTGTCAATCTTTCATTGCAAACCTTAGCCACGGATTGCCAACTCGGAAATCGTGGCTATGCACCAAGTGGCATTATCCGCGCTCATAACCCAGCCCCTACAAAATGCCCGAAAATCTAGCCAGTCAGGCGAAATACCTGTATCTGCGAGCAATATATCGGTACATGACCCAACACCACTTACCTCTTGCCACTATCGTATGTATGTGTCCCGTGCACACACCAGAATCCCAAAACGTTTCTCACCAGGCCGTTAGTCACGGGATACCATCGTCCACTATTGCCTCCGCTTTAGTGTGCGCCAGCAGCACCGCTGTTCTACAGTAGGCCACTATAACCGTGCTTACAAGAAGCTGAAAGCATTCATTCTGCAGTACGTGTCTATGATTAGTGCCACCTTCTAAATAGTTCTACACATCTTTCAATCTTTGCTAGCGGCATCCTTTGGCGAAAACTGGTGTACCCAATCAACAAGACACAATTCGGTACGCCACTGGCGGGATTGCAAGTACGGGCCGTTGTCCGTCGGTAATCCGTAAGTAAATGACTGGGTGAGACATTTTGAAGTGGGCGTTCTCAGAAGCAGCTGAACGTTTATTGATAGATATATTGCAGGTATCAAGGTAGTGATGAAATAGCTAAAATAATTAGCTGAAATAAAAGAAACACATTTCTGCAAAAATAAGACTTAACTTTATTTTGGAAGCAGGTTATGTTTAGCATTGAAAGAACATTATATTGACAATCTAGGACCGCGCTAGTTTAGATGTAAACATTTAGCAAACCGGGAGCTGGGCGAAAACGATGGCAGAAATTTTGTTACGGGCCCAGTTGAAGTGGAACAGCTGATACCATGTCGGCAATCAAGAGATGTAGGGGATAATTGTTTAGGTTTAAGTAGTAAGGTGGAATGCACTGCCTGTTTTTTGAAATGGGACCATAATGTAACGATTTTAGCAAGATAGTTAACGGTAAACATGGTAACATGCCCCCGAAAATTCCAAAGAGAGCAATGCAGTGAAGTATTTGTATATCAAGGGATTGTAAAGCAGTGATATCTCTTAGTTCTAAAAGAAAATGAAACCCAATTTGGCTTTCCTGTGAATTGAAATACACTGAAATGTTATGGGAAAGCAACATGTGCAAGGTGTGCTGTATTTGTTCGCTGATGGGGAATGCGCATGAAATATCAACAGCTGCAAGTAGGAAACCGGTGCAAACGGAACATAGAAATGAATTAAATTGGGCAGAGATATTTAACGGAAGTGCTTGGATTTCCAACGTTAACAGGTGAAGGTGATGCAGAAGCAACGTTATTTGGAAATATGAAATGAAATGGAGGAAATTGTACAATAGGTGTGCGGAGGAAGCGGAACTACGTAACGGTGAGGATGCCGTTGCGTCCGGAACGGTGAAAATAGGGAGGTCAATCATGGTAAGGCCACATTTATGCACCGTGGTAAATTATCCGCAAGGTAGAGATGCAGAATGGGTTCCAAAGTAATAGTTCGCCGGCCATTCAGTAGGTATATTTTAGCGAAAGAGTGCAAAAGTAATGAAGAAGCCAAATAGTCTGATGTATAAATGATAAACGTAAGGTTACTTTTACTGCTGTGAAACTGCTCGAAAAAGGTAAATACCGCTTACCGCAAGTAGTATGCATATATGTGTATTGTTCGCATTAAAAGCACCCGCACACCTATACAAATACCTTATAGATATACAAATATATGTAGTAGAAATAGGCACGCTTTGCCATATGCCTAAACGTATGCCATTAGGTACTACGCAGCGTATATATATAGGGAAAAGGATACTAAGGCAGGTGCATATAATTAGAGGTAATTCATATTAATGGGATGGATACGGATGTTTGAAAGTATGGTATGTATTTGGAAATGTGGTAACGTGTCCGTGGTTTTGAGAATGCGGGTATTCCCTATGTAGGTGGGCGATAATCTGTCGTATAATGGCAGCATTGGTAATTCTCATGATGCTTGATAACAGGCCATACGCCTAAATGTTGCCACATGCACTTGCGAAGTGCAACGTATGCATGCAGGGTGACTTTGCTTGGGTAATATGCACCAAATGTATTCCAACGAGTTATGAGTGAGTAAGTAAACAGGGTTACTCTGTAGGGGGAAATCTGCTAACTGTGTCACAGTGGGAGATAACTGAAGAATGTGACGTGTACTAATATTTAGAATAATGTAGGCTCGTTTTTTAAAGGAGCTTATTGTCTACATAGTATTTATTGGCGTAGTAGTACACCCAAGGACACCGGGTGCTGAACTGTTATTGGGTGAAATTGAAAGCTTTTGCAACACAACATGTAACTTGCCAAAGACATCAGTCGCGCACTTGTTGGTTTCGTAGTGGCGTTGCTGGATGTAATGGAATGGGAATCGTAAGACAGGACCAACGTGGTACACAGTAAAGCGAGACGTAAGTATTAGTAGGACTGTTTTCCATAGGTGTGCAAACCAACCTTTGAACCATATGCAATAGCATTGGTCTAAGTGGGGAGCGTGCGAAGCCCCGGTAACACGCAAGGCGGCCATACTAATAAATGGTAGGCGGTTTGTGGTCAGGGTAGAGAAAGGACATGCATAAGACGCCGTAGTGTAATAGCGCGGTAGATAATGTGGTGAACGATTATGGACCCACCCACTAAGCCAAGTTTCAAGTTGTGCGGTACCTGCAACCGTATGGGTGCGCACTGGTGGTTGCTGGGTTTGTACCGCAATGTTATTTCACAGAGGGTGGCTGTGAAAAGTTTTGTGTTGTCGTCCAGGAGTTAATTTGAAAGTGAAAGCAGTTAACAGTGAGGACTGACCAGGCATGAGAACGGCGTTACGGGCAAAGGTGAAACCTGTGTGCCGGATTTGCTGTATGCGGGATGGGTTGTATAGCACGGAAGCATGGGCGAGCATGGTTAATCTGAAAACAATTCGTCGGCTCAGCAGCACTTTTCTGTTAACTTGGGTGGGTAGTGCAGTAAGCCCATGTAACCAACGCAGATTTGGCATTATTTTGTGGATTCAAGAAGACTCCATGAATTTCCTCGCTTGGCCGCATGACCACTGCGCCGAGAGTTAGTAGATATCCCCTAACATGGACGGCATACACGCGAAGTGACAGGTATGAAATTAGGCAGCACAATAGTAAGCCCATTTATGTGCAACAGAGGGGCATTAATACAGCTGGCAGCTAAAGCATCACGAAGGGTTGTTAGTGAGCTAACGTACGCCACATGACACTGGCATGCATCTAACCGGTAGCTAGGACTCCAGTAGTGGATACGCATGCCTTAAAGACTTCTGCTTATGTTTGTGCCTTAGAGTTTGTTTCATTATGGGCCTGTGGTAGTGGATATTGTGGTCTGCACCGGCTTTCACACCGGCATTTGGTGCGTCCACGTTGGCGGCCCAGCGATGTAATCTGCACTGCGGCCAACGTAAGCAACGTACTAGACTGCACAGGCCTTCATGAAAGTCGATTAGCGTGCCCATATAAGTCCGTTGTCAGCTGCATAACTATAGCTACAATGGAGGAAGCAGCTGTTGAAATCACCTGTCGCTAGGACTTGCCTATGCAGCCTACGTAGGTAGCAGCACAACGGTTTGCAAAGGGCCATTGACAAGGTATATATTATAGGCACGGCGAGCTGCACCAGAAGTATTGAATGAAGGCATATAAATCCCATGGCTGACCTCCTTAATGCTACGAAAGAAACCACTGGGTTAGGCTAAAGTGGTTCTTCAAGGAGCATGCATGGAATGAGTTTAACTGATGCCATTAATGCCGGGTATACGCGGACCACAGCGCTTTTCATGTTTTGTGGGCGTGCATGCAAGTGTTTCTCATCCAGTTGTGTGCCTAATAACTGCAATATGGAAAGGAAAGGGAAACATATCATGAACATCAAGGCGGACGTCTGTACCGATTCCAATCATTCATATCATTATTGGGAACGGTTTCTGCGCTCTTAACCCACAACGCGCGGGCGCTGGGAAATGGTTTATGTTAAATGGTGCCACTAACAGACATGAAACCAATATTCCTACCTTCAACGGGCAGTTAACTTACGGATTCAGGCGGTACCCATTTTGCCCCAATCCAGGTAGTCAGGCTACATACGCCGCTACATATATGTCCAGGAGATTGTTATCTGAAAAGAGAGAAGGCGGTGGGTTTTGTGATAACCACATGCTCAGATATCATAGCGGTGTCACCTGGCAACCTGCGACGGGGGCCTTGCGCACCACCAACTAGGTTCAAAGCAAAAGGAAGACTCACGTAGTCTTAGGAATGCTTTCTTGTGGGTGCAAGGAAATACCCTTGGAACCATATGGAAATATGGCCGTCTAATTGGGGAGCGTTCAAATCGCCGTTAACCGGTGAAACGATAACACTGAACATCGTTGGTTCTTTGTTGTAACGGACAGCGATGTGCTATGGTACGCAAACTGCAGTGTACTACGGCGGTAGAGAATTTAGACGTCGAGCAAGGACACACCCATTGGACCAACGGCCAACTGGTGGGGCTCATGCAAGTCGACGCTTATGCACTATAGGCTCGTAACAGGGCACCATAAGGCTATAGAACAGAGGGAGCCATAAGGATGGCCGTGGGGTCGTTCAAAAGTTGTGGGAAAGCGGAAGGTAGTTATCAGTGCGGACTCACCAGGTGCGGAATAACCTTATTGCTGCCAGTTGTGAAACCTGAGTACCGGTTATGCTACATGCTGAGTGGCTTATAAATCGTGGAAGCATGGGTGAGCATCATATGACTGCGAAGTGCTTCAATGGAACAGGAACACTTACTTGTAAGCATGCAAGTCCCTGCCATTAGGCAGACGAAGTACGGTGCGGGATATGCGAGAAAGGTGGCGGGCAAGTTTCGCCGTATGCAGATTGCTGGAAAGAACGTGTTACTCACCAAACCACCTAATTAATCGGTTTCCAACGGAGGCATGTCAACATTCATGAAGGTGTATCAAGGCAGCACACTGCAAAGGGCGATCGTCTGGCGGCTAGGAGGCGCACCAGAAATGTTGCTGAAAAGGAAAGCTTAATCACATAACCACTTGCTTACTCGGTTTCCAAAGGGGACGCATGTGAACCTTCATCTACGAGGTGTGTCAACCCGGCGCACGGCAAACAGCGCTGGAGTTGCGGCTAGGAAGCGCAGGAGACATGGTGCTGAAAAGGAAGCCTCCAACATATAACCACTTGCTTACTCGGCTTCCAAATATGATTCATTTCCACAAGCATTTAGGGGGTGTATCAAGGTAGCATACAGGAAACAGCATTGCGCTTGCGGGCAAGTGGCACAGAATATACGGTGCTGCAAAGCAAGTTTGATTCACATGAACGTCAGAAGACATAATAAAGGAACTCCACTGCGAAATGATATCCAACAAACCAAAGCGCCATCAGCTCGAGGTTACCTTGTACCGTGTACGCCATGGCGACAATCTGGCCATGCAACTAAACGAACCGACATGCCGTGGACACGAAGTAGCTCGCGGGTTACGAACTTCCACTTCATACCCACTCCTGAGGTTGAAAAGATGAAAGAATTGATGCAAACGTCTTCTTTTGAAGGCACTGAGAGGTTCATTAGTATAGCGTGTAGCCTTCCTGATGATACCTCCTAGATACCGTTCAGCGGTGAGGTCATTGCCTTCAATGGAATACCAGATAAGTCCTAGGAGCTATAGCGACCGAGCAAACGAATGAGTACATCCGGGGCACTAATCAAATTGGCAAGGAAGGATGAATGAAGCCCACCGCATATTGGTCGCATCGCGCTTGGGTTGCTGGAACCAGGTTGTCATAACCACCCAGCATTGTCCAGGCCCCTTCGCCCAATCCCAGAGACCACAGGTAAAGGGTTTGTGGCGTAATCTTGTATGCGAAGTAATTAGTTCTTGCCCTCGGCAAATCGCCTAGAGCAACGACAGCACAAGGACACTCCTGAGGCTCCCATACATCCCCTCTCGACAGCGGACTACCAGTAACTTCTTGTTCCCCGTATGGATTGGAAGCGACGAGGTCATCACTACACCGAACACCTTACCAACGGGTAGCACGTTTTAGCACGTGCTGACCACGTTCTTACAACTTCAAAACATGGTTTAATAGCACCCCGTGACCTGGTTGAGTCATCAAAGACGTACCGCAGCCCCGGCCACCTCTTTGCGGTCATAGTTGTCAATGCCGGGTTGTTGTTAAGTTTGCTTCACGGCGAAAAACGCAACGTGACACCAAGAGCCGTGCATTCGTCTTCACGCCCCCATTCACTTCAAACTTCATAATATGATCATCCTTACATAATTAGCAAAATGGTTGAGTCCTCGCCGGTCGTTAAAATTGCCCTAATTATGCCCTACTACCTTACTACGTATACGCCGCTGACATACTTCCCCTGACAGTGAAAAAGGCGACGGTGACGGAAATGGTGGCTTAAAGTGCCTCTTTCTCTCCGGATACTTCTGGATAAATGTATCCATTTTTATTTGCCGCAAGGTACCGACAGTCTTCTCAGCAAGTCATTACCTTCAAGGCATGCTACTTGCATAAATTTCCGTCAGTTTAACTCACGCATCCTAACCTGGAGCATTGGTCCAACTGCCTTTTGAGGCGATGCAAATTCCCACACTTCACCTAATATTCAAAGCTCTCAAAGGCAAAAGAAAACCACAAAGAGAAAAGCAACCGCGTTTTTCATTGCTTCGTGGGGTCTTTTTACCTAACTGGGATATTTTTCACGCGGCTGCGATATCGTTACCATACTCGGCTGAGGGGAAATCCGGGAATTCCAAGGGGAATTCCCGAAAATGAAGTGCAGCTGAAACTGTAGGTGACGAAACTCATAAAAGGGCTTCTTATAGCCAAAGGACTTATCATCCTACGGCAACAAACCCCACGTTATCATCCACAACACATTCCGACCAACGAACCTGGCAATCACGCAAACGTGTGGCAGCCCATCCAATGCAAATAATGGAGTAAGTCAGGCAAATATGGCTAGCATGGAACGACATCCTCTTGCCCCATAACGTTTGCTAGGCAGGTTCCAACTTCCCTACAATAGGGCGATCTCCGGTCATGCTCCACAGCGCTTCAGGACGGAAATGCTTTATGTACCGTCACGTGTGTAAAGGCGCTCAAAAATGGGCTAATGTCACAGCGTGATAACCATACATGCCCCACCCACCTCCGTAGGGTTGCAAGCCTGACAACCCGTGTGAGTAAATAAGCAGTTACTAAGATTAACAGAGCAAGCTGCTGATGATAAAATCACATATAAAAGACCTCATCCTTCCTGTTACGGAGAGGTGTCCACGAGGTAATCATGGTACGCTTGATGTAGGAGGGCGCGTAACGGAAGCAACCGACGGGTGAAACTTGCATGCACTTAGGCTTCCGGGGAACTCATCGCAGGGTGACACCTCATTGTATGAAGTGTCTTATGGAAGTTCATTTGAGGCAATATTATCAGACTGAATGTGCGTTACCACACCCAAGAATCACTCAAAAAGGCGCCTGAATTGAAAAGTATATTAACATACATTTTATTAGTCGGCTCCCAGTACCACCGAAGTTTACCTCCGAGATTAGGCTTCCATTCGCAGATCGCAGTATACGCAGCTACTTTCCTGTCTCCGTTTATACGCCGCACAATTTTGATGGAACCAACTTTGGCAAACGTCACACACCACCAAGAGAACTTCATTATCCACGGAAGCATCATCCTCCTCCCTTAGACAAAACGTGCACACGTTTATAACGGACAGCTCCAGTGTCGTCCACCTCCTTTTTCCCAATTTAGAGTCACCAGATATGGCGGTGCCTATACGTCTAATGTGCAGTGGACGTAACGAAGTGTGTTGAGCAGGAACCTCCGCCATCCGCAGTTGTATGGGCGTTTCCGTTTGGCGGAGCCAAGCGGTGCAAGCATCCCAACCTCTCTGCTGTGGCCCCTGACAAAACATCACCGTGCAGGTCATGTACAGCAACGTAATGCTGCAGGGTGTTTACGCTTGTAATACTTTCCTCATCATTGGGCAGCCCACATCTCGCACTTCTATGGCACGCTTTTCCCATCAGCCGATGGTACCAGTCATCCACTTCCAGCGTAATAGATGCACCACAGTGCCGCGTAGTGCAGTAGAGCGATGCATCACTATCCCCGGACATCACCTCAGCTAGCCACTTCATCCTGTTCAACACCGCGTTATACCGCTTCGACCCAGGACTACCAACCTGTGTTTTTAATCCTGCCGTCACCTCCTCTGTCTTGCGAAGTTTAGGCGTATTGACCACCGCGCGTTACTCGAGCACATTCCCAGCATCTACGAAGGTCAACTCGCTAACGCAGGCAACCTCCGGGGACAAGCCAACCGGCTGACCGAATACAGACCTCCATCAGCAACCCGCTACAATACTAGCCATCGGCATTCTCTTCCTGACCGTGACATTACACACATGCGCACACGGCAATGGCCGTTGCAGATCAAGTTCACGTTCGCAAGTATTCAATAACTTGCTACCGCCGCCCTTTTGAACCACGGGTGCATTCTAAAACACAGTGCGTGCCCGCGGCATCCAAAGACGTTTTCCTTGCACTTCTCCAGTGCATCAATAACTGTTTACGAGGGTACAGAAGAAATCGATTCAATATTGGGGTTCCTAGGGACTGCTCCCCAGGAGGAAACTATCGCGTCGCACGGTGTCTCCCGATCGCGATTTGCCGATCTTGCACCCACAAACTGACACGCTCAATGCTCACCGTGAATAACAATATGAGTGACAATTACCTGGTCAACTCTTGCTACACATGTTTACCCTCATTCGCTAACCTGTTCATCGTCGCACAAACGAGCGAACATGCCGCACGCTGGCCATAAGCCACCTATGAGGATGCCCATGCAAGCCATGTATGTCGCACGTACCGGTACAATTCCTCAGACTTTCCTGCAATCTCCTTCAGAAGCCAGTTGAAATGCCCTCATCAGGTCTGTATGTCAAAAACAGCAACCATTGCTGAAGAAGGTTCCTCACCCCTGGGCCTAGGCCAGCAAGTTGTGCACATCGTCTGTACATATCCCTCATAACGTGAAGGCGGCAAAATGAAACTGCCGCGTTGGGATCCGCGGACGTAAGCGCACCAGCCCGCGTCATGCACTTACACTGACGCTGTGCAAGTTAACATCGCCGTCATAGCTTCCACCGCCTGTCTGTAGCTGTGCGCCGTCTCATTCGGCAACAATACGTAAAAGACGAATAAGTACTCCTGGTGACATCTATTAACCTACAGTGCCAAAATACAAAGCCACCACAATTCTATTGTCGCGTGGCACCTGCCGACAACACCTCAAAGTCGCGTGCAGCAATCGATTCCATGCAAGACGGCATGAAAAACGCACATATACCTATGCTTCCCTCTCTCACCACCCGACATGTACCGTCCTTTTCCAGCAATTCCGTCACCTAGCATACCTCACTCGCCTGCTGCTTCCGGTGACGCCTTTTCACCAGCTTGATATCGTGCACCGTTCAACACTCGCTCATGCTACCGGTTCATCTAACGACGAATCTCACTGGTGCTTTTAGACGCTGACATCAGGCTCCACATCTCTTGGCCCTCCGCCTCCGGCAAGCGCCGATTCTGAGCGTACAGCTACGGATTACCCAAACGCAAATAATGATTATGCCGCAGATAAATGTTTCCATGTGCGTAACCATCGCCCCTCAACACGAAAGAAAACCTGCCTTTCCAGTGCAGCATCCAATACCTGTTTGGTCATTTTAGAGCATTAACAATGGGAAACATACCGTTTACCAATAAGGTTGTACCGCTTTTCATGCAAACACTGGTACCGCACATAATGGTATGGATAGCTATCAGGCAAATCTTCCTCGACCTCCATTTGTACCGCTTTGGAGTAACTACCGTCCGTTTATAGAAGGACGTCGCAGTAACCAGTTGAAATTTCTGCAGTCCACTTCCACGTCCGCCAATTTTCGGGAATATAATCGGACCAAACAATTAAACTTAGCTAGATCGTCCACCACGCTGCCAGCTTCCAATGACGCGTTACAGCTAATAACTGCACTTTGTTATCCACTTGGACAACAACAGCAGTGTTAAAATTCACAACCTTTTATATTCCCACAGCTATTATGCTTTCATGTATACCGTCAATATACACCTCCTAACCCTAATAATCGACCTAGCCTACTTTTAGCATGGAGTATAATACTACCCTCACCACATTATGCCAATAACAGATTGGTTAGAATCCCGGTCCGTATCAAATCTTACATAAATAGGTGAACAAATATAAATATATGATGCATAAACGAAAGATAACAATAAACTTTACCTATTACTGTTGTGATAGGAGTATAAAATTGATATAAATGTATAAGGTTGAACATTGGCGGAGCATTATACGGGGACCGTCGAGGCCGCCAATCGCGGGATTTTGAATAGGGGCAGTTGCTCATCAGGACAACTGGGCTCTGCGTTCTGTAAATGTATGGGTTTTACTGGGGTTATTTATTGCGGGAAGTGTTCATAATGAGGTTAGGAACGCCAAAAAGCTAGAAACTGTGCTGTGTCACGCTTAATTACAAAGTCGTAAAAATGTGAAAAGTTATTGTATACCTGTACGCAAGTGGTTAAAATAGAAACGGAATGTGAAGAATCGCTTCGGAAAGGCAGCGCTATGCTCCTGTAAACTGAAAGAAACACTAGCAAGCGCGGTTAATTTTTCGAAATATATGTGGGTCCATGTATAGCATACGGTTTGTAAGTCCCATTAGTTTTGCAGCAGAGGTTAGCTGTAGGAGCGGTAACAGTGTAAGCGGAATGGTGACCAGAATCCTTGAAAATCGTTAGGTACTGGATTGTGTGTGCAAAACGGTCCCCTTTTCTCAAACGATATATATATATATATGAAAAGTTATATTGAAGTATGTTACTTGTGAATGTTGGCAATTGTATACCTTTGGAAATATTTTCTGTTAGGTGGAAGCTATGCGAACACATGTGTAAACGTGAAATTATAATGCTGTGTGGGTATGGTGAGGTTTTTAAATATGTGTGCATATGTGTATAAATATGTCAGTATGCGAATGGTTACACACACACAAAGGTATGTCTATATGGATACGCATATATGCTAATTTAGGGAAGAGTTATGTCTGTATAGCGGTAGTTTTTAACAAATATATTTCATTGGATAATGTCATTTCAAGTGATTGGCTGTCGGTTGACATCCCCGGCGTGGTTGCGCTTGTGGTGCACCTTGACTAGGTGCCTACCTGTCTATTAGCCCCTACCTCGTTCATATTGGCTCTAGGAGACAGTTGGTCGTTGCAGGAGGGGACGGGGTGCACAGTATTTGTGGTCGTACTAGGCTCGAAAAGCGGTTCCATGCAGTCAGCGTGGAGCGGACTACAGTCAAACCACCGTCTTGGGTGCGATTGATTCCCAACTACAGCGTGTTTGTATTTGCTTGTGAAGGAGTATGGGCCGGCTCCACTGATGAAACGGGGATCCTATCCACATAGCTTCCGGTCTTATTCTCTAGGGTTTACACTGGATATGAGGTGTGTGGTTGGAGCTGTGGGTGGCGCAGCGCAAGCCATCCATTGTCCCTCTGTAGGCACAGGAGTCCTGTGGCTTGCCACAATGACACGCAAATCCGAGACCGGATGCCGCCAACCACATATATAGGTAGGTTGATTGCCGAATTCATACGCATAAATATATATAGGCGGCAAATAAATCCCATGGAAGTGTAAGTGCTTAAGTGCATGGAGAGGCAAAATGTATCAAAGGTAATCCTTCGCTTGCGCAATACTTATAAGTGTCTGCTGAAAATGATCTAAATGTATGCTTTATATATATATATATATACATATATAATTTTAGTGCATGTCTGTGACAGCTGACACTTGAATTTGGATAAACGTATGTACATATGTTGTGTTTGAACTGCCATTGGACACGGATAAAAACAATCTATGTATATATGTATACCGAATTAATTCGACGAGGATACTCATACCGCTTTTCTACGGCCAACGTTGTGCAGTAAAACGACATTCGAGCAAACCGAAAATAACATTACCAGAACATGAAGAAGGTGAGTTTATGACAAACTCATGTTGATTTCAGGTGCTGCGAATCCAAGGCAAATGTGATCGACGCGAATTCCGTGGACTGCTCAAAAGGGTGGTTTCTCAGGTGGCGGAGAAGGCACTATAATATGTGGAATAGATGCACCATGAGTATGTTCCCATTCAATTGACTAATCCAGGCCAATAAGGCGGCGTATGTGGTAAGTTTGCCTGCGTGATGAGTAATCTTGCATTTCAGAAGTAGATGTTGCCTGCGCTCCCCGGTGTGGATGTGCCTGGTGTGAATGTTGACAAGGTGCCTACCTGTCTATTACCCACTACCTTGTCCATACTGGCTCCAGGAGACAGTTGGTCGTCGCTGAAGGGGACGGGGTGCACCGCCCTCGTGACGGTGCTAGGCCCAAGAGTGGTTCTATGCAACATGTGTGAAACGGGCCACGGTTCAGCTACCGCCACGTGTACGTCTGGTGTGTATGATTTCTCAATTAGGCCGGAATGCTTCCGTTCTGCTTGTTGAAGGAGTGTGGGCCGGCTCCGTTATTGAAACGTGGCTCCCATTCACATGCCTCCTGGTCTTATTCCTCCGGGTTTACACCGGATATGGGGTGTGTGGGTGGAACTATGGGTGGTGCAGCGCAAGCCACTCATGGTCCCCTTTGTAGGCGCAGGCGTCCTGTGACTGTCCCCGTGGACGTCACAGTGGCAGGCGAATCCGCATGCGGACGCCGCCCAATCATGTATGTAGGTATGTGGCGGCAGATCATGGGCATTGAAGGCAGTTGATCGGCGTGCATGGCGCTTTGATCACGAAGGCAGTTGCCGAGGTGCAGGAGAAAGCCCTCAAACATGCAGAGAAGCAGCGGCAAGTGCGGAAGCGGCAAGCACCGACGGGTTGTTCTTCATCGACATCCAGCGCATGGTGCTGTAGAACATGCGGTCGTGAGTGCCTTAGTCAGGCAGGCTTAGTGAGCCATGTGCGAGGCCACTCGGGACCACTACCGAAGCGACGACGGGCCCTGCAGAGAAGTATTTAGAACCAATGCAGCGTTTGTAGGCACGCTGTATTCGATTTACTAACCGCGTGCTTGCATGCTAGATCTCTTTATTTCAGGGGGTAGGTTTTCGATTTTTCGTTAACGCTTTTCTTTCTCATATAGATTTCTACCTTACTCTATTCCATTAACTTGCACACCTCGCTTAAGCCGATTGTATTCGATTTCCGTAGCATTTTTGTGTTCGCATCATTCCGTGAGGTATACTTTCTGACCTCGTCACTTATCTAGGAGTCGCTTGTAAACAAATTAATTCATATGCTCCTTAACTTAACGTTTATGCCACCGTTTCCTTATGCATTAATCCCGTTATTTTCTTTGTCTCTCTCTCAAATGACTGGCTGTTGTTTGATATCCCCGGTGTGGATGCGCTTGATGTGCATGTTGACAAGGTGCCTACCTGTCTGTTACCCGCTACCTCGTCCATACTGGCTTCAGGAGACAGTTGGTCGTTGCTGAAAGGGACGGGGTGCACGGTCCTTGTGGCCGTGCTAGGCTCAACGAGTGGTTCCATGCACTCAGTGTGGATCAGACCACGGTCCAGCCACCGCCCTGTGTGCACTTGATTTCCCAAATACAGCGTGCTTGTGTTTGCCTGTGAAAGAGTGTGGTCAGGCTCCTTTGATGAAACCCCGTTCCAATCCGCAGGCCTCCCGGTCTTATTCCTTCGTGTTTACACTGGATATTGGTTGTGTGGGTGGAACTATGGGTGGTGCAGCGCAAGCCACCCATGGTCCCTCTATAGTCGCAGGCGTCCTGTGGCTTGCCACAGTGACAGACAAATCCGAAACCGGATGCCGCCAACCAATATATTTATGTAAATGAAGTACAAAAAGGAGAATGGCTATTACATAAGAAATACATACGTGCGTCTACCTTTGTGTCTATGTGTATCCAATACTGCGTGTGGGATGCGTACCACATGGAAAAATGAAATTTGTTGAGCTTTTCGGACTGTGCTATTGCCAGCAAGAAACATAGACTTTTTATTTTCAAAAGGTTTTGTGGTACACAAATGCGGACGCAGAGAAATATTATATTTGGGAATGATGATTGCAGATGTTTCTTTTTGTGATCAACAACCCAATCCTGCTAGATATCCTAAAGCTAACCTTATGGCTTCAAGTAGGACAAAATGACTATGCATAAAGTGATGGAATGTATGCATCAAAAGATTTGCTAAGCTGTGCGAAGGTGATAAGGTGTTGGGCGTAAAGGTGTTTCTGATCATTTAAAAAGGTACAAAGAATATCACTACGGGAAGCAAAACCGAGTGAACTTGGTGAAGGCGGTGAAGTAGGAAAGATGGAAATCTGGAAGTGTCACCTTAATGGATAAATAAGACTTAGTCCTCCTCGTCCACTGAAGTTACCTGAAAAATCAGCCGCTTTTAGGTCACGTTTAAGTGTGTAGCAATGTATTTATAAAGTAACACGCCGCTGGGAAGACTGACATGTAATAATGAATAGCATGTGAATGTTGGGAGTAACGGAATATCAATGGAATAGGAACCGATTCGCAGGACTACGTTGTACTGATATACGTAATGCGGTCATGAGGGTGTACTTTTTTGCGGTGGACAACTGGACGCTTAAATCATATGCAAATATTCTCTTCTACATGGGGAGCGGTGCAAGCGCTCATCACCTGCCAAGCGAGAGCACTGAAAACTGATGCATCATGTGCGTTCACAGGGCGAAATGCGCACGCAAATGAGTAAACATGAAAAGCAGAGGGAAATGGGGAACCAAGCTTTACAAACAACGTACGGTTACAGCCGCAAGTTCCTCGTTGAAGTTAACTGTATAACGGAAATGTGCCACGTTTTAATGGAAGAGCATATTGACCGCATTGGTTACAGTTGTATCACACGTCATAATGGAGCATTGGGCTCAGCTATTGGCGGAAGATTACAGAACCACCTAATGAAACTGTGGCCTTGTGGTCCGCCGCGACTTGTCGTGGTTTGCAACGCTCGCTAACCAACTCACTTCTCTCATACTTGATGATCTATACATAGCGCCACTTGCTGCAGTGAACTCTAATTGGAGTAGAACCTTATTAGTTGGTTTTTACGTTGTGCAGAGAATATACACATTACACACAATGTCTAGAGATGGGCACCACCTCAGCTACTGTGCCGCACTACTTAGAACAAGGGAAAAAAATGCAACAGATGCCAGCCAGCTGAGCTACCGGTAACAGATGGGCATCGTTCCGGTATGCCACCTGCCGGCTACTCTGCATCAAAACTACGTAATCATCTAGGCCAAATAATCTTGCTAAATAATGAGATCGTGCTTGGAGGGGAGGCTACGAAGGTAGAGCTGGGGCAAAGCGGCTCATAGCACGAAAGACCTTGTGGTCGACTTCTAGCCATGTCAACTGGTGTATCCAGCCGAACGTTTTCGTCATCTTTCAGGCCCCAATCAGGTAGCGGAGATGCTAGTACTGAGGCCAGCTTCGAAGTGAGGGCCTTCAGTCCCCTCGACCAAGTCAACGTTTGGCCGCCTCTCCTCCTCTTCCATCCACACATCCGGCGCGCAAACAATGTAGGTCGCGGAAGTCGGTGGGCTGGCATGCATAACAGTGGCCGAGCCATCGGAGCCTGGTGCGTGAAATAACGGTGCTGCGCGGTGCACTTCCTTTTCCTGTGCCGTAGACAAGGCGTCGTACCCACCCGTTGCTCACGCGGTGTTCCCACCGTATGTGATCTATATTGCAAAGGCACCTGTGGCCGAACGTAACTAGCCTCTTTATGTCAGCTAATCTAAGGGGCCAGGTTTCACAACCGTACCGTAGGATCGAACGTACCGCAGCATTGTTTACCCCACCCTTCAGGGCGAGAGTAACGTCGAGCCGCCGCTATAGATGGCAATGAGTAGCAAAAGCGCCTCGAGCTTTCGCTATCCGGTTCATGATCTCATCCTCAATCCCACAGATGCTGATAAAACTTCCCAGGTAGTCGGACTTTTGCACGACTTTGAGCTGATCTACACCTGGGTCAGCGTACTTGGCGGTCCAGACCAACCTTGGAGGAAGGCTTTGCACTTCAATGGTGCAAAGCAAGGCCCGAAGCGGTTGACAGCCAGCTTTATTCTGTCCAGTGCAAGTTGGCGCGTCTGGGAGCTGTCGCAGGTTAGGGCCCTATCGTCAGCGCAGTATAAGTCAAGAAGTCGTTTTCCTGGGAGCAGATCCACACCTTCTAAGTCGTTCCTGTGAACGCGATTTCCATGACTTCGTCAACAGCGAAGTTGAAGAGGAAACGTGACCGCGGGAGTCCTTGTCTCCCACAGCTGGAGATATTAAAGGGCGACGACCGTTTGTCGTAAACCCTCACACTGTTTGAGCTTCACACGCATAATGTCAGGGTAATATTTACAAATTCCTCAGGTACACCTTTCCTGAGTAGACGGTCCTAAAGTGCACGTCTGGCCATTGAATCGAGTGCACCTTTGATATCGATGAACACGATAACGGTGTACCGCCAATATGTGTGACGGTGCTCCAACAACTGACGCAAAGTGAAGATGTGGTCAATGCAGCCACGACCTCGACGAAACACGGCTTGCTGTTCATGAATATGACTTGCACCAGTGGCAGTCAGTCTGTGAAGGATGACGGAGGCAATCACTTTTGAGTCGATGGAGAGCAGACTGATTCCTCTATGGCTGCCGCATTCCGATCGTCAGCCTCCCTTGAATATTAGGACTATGACGGAGCGGCTCCAGTCGGTTGGGACAGTTTCCTGCTCCCACAGTTTCACCAGTCACTCGTATAACTCATCCACAAGAGCAGGTCCCTGAAATTGTAGGGGGCTGGAGGTAGGTTAACTGGTACTGCGGCTTTAGTTAACTTCAAGCTTGTGACCGTACGTTCGACTTCCGAGCGAGAGGGTGGATCCAGAGGCACAGCCCAAGGAGTGGGGCGATCAGCGGCCGTCGAGAAATCCAACCATTCTGACCGATTAAATGGCATTTTAAAGTGCTCAGCCCAACGCTCTAAGCGTTTTCGTAAGTTGTGGATAGGCTGCCCACTCTCCTCACGTATAGTTTCACTAACACCAGGTCTTCTGCTGCCCGTTTCCCTTATCAGTCGGAATAACTTAGTTGGTTACCAAGGGCAGTGACCCTTTCCACATCTGATGCACGATGAGGCCACCAGGATTCGCAGTCTCTCTTCAGACTATCAAGGAGTTTTGCCCGGAGCTCTTTGCGAGTTTCATTGTGTTCGTCTCCGGCCGGAATATGCCGGGAAGCATCAATAAGTTCCAGAGACTGCGAAGTGTCCCAACGTCCATGTTGGCGATTAGACTTACCACATGAGGATTTTCCTGCTACTACTAAGGACTGGTGAATATGAGACCACTGAGCTTCAACTGTCTCCAGTGAGCGATTACTTAACCCGAAGGACAGAGCACTTTGATAAACATTCAGAACAGCTGGTTTCGCTAGTTGGCCGGTGTCAATGTACTCACCACGTCGTTTTGGGCGTCCGCCAAAACGCAACCGCAGCTCAGCCCATATAAATGCACGGTCGGTGCCCATATATGTGCGCTAAATCGAGAGATAGTTCTGGATGCTACCTGTCCAGCTGTACCTGGTAGCAATGTGATCGATCTGCGTCCAAAGCAGGTTCGAGGCTGGTGGGCGCCAAGTCATCCTCCGGCGGGTGTTGTGTCGGAAATTAGTGCTCACAAGAAATAAGCGAGCATCTTCACACAAATGAGGTAACCTTTCGCCGTTATCATTATGAGACCCTACACCGTGCTGACCGCCCAGATGCATTTCATCAGTGGACAAAGTTCCAACTTGTGCGTTCAGATCTCAAGCCAGCACAACAGTGTCCGTGCTTCTTCTGTGGCGAAGGAGCTGGGCCAGTTGGCGGTAGAAGTCGTTATTTACCGAGTCATCGCTGGAGCTTGCGGCTGCGTAGGCAGGGATGACAAATAGATAGCTGTTAGTCCCGCGGGACTTCGAAGCTTTAAGCAAGCCAGTTAATCGAAACGCACACTTCCGGCTACTGATTTGAATCCAGTCAACCTAGGGTAGCTTCATTCCGTGGACTCAGGGCGCTACCAACACCGGCTTGATTGGTGCTAGAAGCTGCATCATCACCTGATACATAGTGTTGCACGGACAGAATACTGGCCGGTTGCCCAGGCCTAGGCTGGAAAACGATTAGGGTTCTCAACAATGACCTATGGTTCAAAAGCCTGACCATAATGCAGCGAGTTTGGCGTTGGGCTACAAGGAGTCCGTTTTAAGGAAGAAGGAGCCCCTCATTCCAACTCCCAACCTAAAGGAGCAGGAGGCTGAGTTTGTTTAGCCTCTAACCATTGACCAATCTTGTGTGAGTGGCTCTGAAGATCCAAGGAAGCACCACCCAGCATAGCTCAATGGATCGTTGAGGCACACAAAACATCGCATCACGGTAAGGCCCAGCCTCATTGCGATGGATCCTACATTAATAGATTGGTTCCTGGTGCACAGCCTCCGTAGACGTATCATACAGAAGAATACCTACTGCGAAAGCGTTCTACATGCTGGGAACTTACCAAATGGCACCCTCAGCCAGCGCTAAGAAATGCCATACAACGGCCGGGCTTCTGATCAGCCAAAGGATAAGGTCAATTGGACAAAACCAAAATAGGTCTGTACGCGTTGCGGTTTAATAACTTCGCCTGTCAGACGGTTGGGACAACGTTTCAGTGGTCAGTATCAGCAGTCGCCTCGACCGGCTCCAGGTAAAGTTTACGGAGGATGAACAGCAATGAAACAATGCAACAATGGTTTGGTATGGGTAAAATCTTTGCTTAGCAAGTCCGTTGGGATTGAAATTATTGCGGAAAGTGAATTGCATGACAAAGTGAAAGGGTTTTGGTTGACTCACCATAAAATTATGTAGAATAGCGAAGAGGTTCGCGTATTAAACGTATAAATCCATAAATCCATTGGTTGGGAGTTTGGCAAGACACCGTTTTATTGCGTTTGTAATCCCTGGTTAACAAGTCAGAAAACGTAATGTAAATGAGACAATGCATCGTCAACTCGATTTTTAGATTTCGCCATATTGGGAGCAGGGACGACGTAATTAGGAAGGGCGTTCCAAGGCTGGCACACACGGTGGAACAAGAAATTTCTACGGCATTCAAGCAGGCTATACTGCATTGTCAGTAGCAGGGTGTGACCTCTTAGGCTAGTATTGTGGTTCAGTTCTAGCAGCAAACGGCACATGTGGTTTGGGGTCTTCAAAATTTGGTAACCATTATGAGATCCTCGCAAAAGCCAATATCGACTGCTGTATATTCTTAGGTATTTCAGTCTAAGCTGATAGCGAAGATGAAAGAGACCTCTGACGTCCTTGGTCGCCTTCGTTGTGAAGTCTGGAGAGCAACAAGGTCCTGATTTTGCCACGGCTGACACACGCCTGAATATCATATTCCACCTGCGGTCGCACGTAGGCGTTATGACTTTGGTGAAAGATTTAGGGTGCAAACCGACCAATGACCATTTGGAAAAGACCGAAGTGTTGATTGCCGGTTTTCATCGCCTTCTTTGCCTGTTTTGAACACCCGAGATCTTCCTTTACCAATACACCCAGGTCACACTCCTGAGCGACCTTCTCCAAGGTGGGGTCACCAAGCTTGTAAGCGCTCACCGGCTGGTGATGCAGATGTATCCCCTTGCACTTAGCTATGTTCAAGTAAAGCATGTTCCCCTTTGACCATTCGTAAATGCAAGCTATGTCATGTTGGAGCAGATCTTGATCTGGCTGGTTACTAATCGCCCGCCATTTCTTGACGTCATAGGCGAAAAGCAGGAAATGTGAGGAGATAACTTTTGCCAGGTCGTTGATAAACATCAGGAATAAACGCGGTCCCAGCACTGAGCCTTGTGGGACACCACATTCCACCTCAAATGGGTTAGAGAGTGATCCCCCAACAAGTCGTAGAGGCTTCCGTTGGTGAAGGAAGTTGCCAATTAAACCAAGTATAGGATCTCCGCTTTCGGAGCTCTGTAGCTGTTGAAGTAAGATACGGTGATAAAGGCGGTCGAAAGCTTTGGATAAGTCCAGGGAGATGACATCAACTCCGACCCATCATCAGCCACTTTCCTCCAACTACCTCATGCAATCAGTAGGTTGGTAGTGCATGAACGGTGTTGACAGAAGCCAACAACGGCAACAGTGGCACAACTACGATGGCGATGCTCACGTCGGGCTGCGCAGATGGAGGCCGGAAGCCAAGCGAGGTTTCACCAACAATGGCAAGGACTTGATTTTAGCGCTCACCACTACGTGGCCATTGCTCACTGCCTCGGCCCAAGCTTCACGAGCCATCAGCAAAATCGTCATACACGAAAACCGTTTCCGGAATCCGTGTTGTGCACTAGTGCGTAGATTTAATTTAATCAGGGGACTTTCCACCTAATGTTTCACCAACTTTTCAAGCACCCTAACCACGACGGTAGTCAAACTGACCGGCCTATAATTCCCTAGCATACCCCTGTCGACAATTTTGAAGTTAAGACAGATGACAGGCGCCTTCCATTCAGAAGCTACTGTACAGCTGTCATGTAAGTTCTGAAACACTAACGTCAGCGGTCCACTTAATTCCACCGCCAACACATGCAAAAGCTTCGGGTGAATTGCATCAGGTCCAACTGCTTTAGAAGGGTTCAGTTCTTGCAGAAGCCTTAGGACTTGCATTTCCTGCGCTGATCTACTCCCACTGATCAGATCCTTTCTCTCTGACTGCTCCTATGCTACCCAGACTTCAGCGGTATACGCTATGCAGACTCAACGTTCTTGTTCCCTTACCCGTGAGGCTGCTAGACTCCTTCACCCTCTATTGTTGCGGCCCTTTTCCCGCCTTTATTACACGTGCTATTCCTGCGCGCTGACTAATCCAGTCTCGCCAGATCGGCCACTTGTTATCTGATTTCACTCAGAGTTCTTCGACGTTACAAACCTTGGTTCGGCTGACTCAACATTTTATTTACATCACCTGGACAGCCTCGCGGGCTCCTCCACTCTTTATCAATAAACCCCTCTCCACCCGACCCTAACCTTTCCATACCTCGCTTTCAGTTTTCATTCCTTTTTCAATTAGGCGGTCGGCTTTACGGCCCTGCCGTGATCTTGTCCTACCGGACTAGTCTGTTTCTCTCTGACTGCTCCCATATTACCGAGACTTAAACGGCACATGCTCCGCAGAATTAAATCTGTTACCCCTGCTCTTGTTCCCTCGTTAGTGTTATAGCCTTGTTCTTATATTTATTTTACGCTCTAATCACAAAGCGCCGATTAATCCAGTCTCGCTTAGTCGGCCTCCTGCTCAATGAATACATTTGAACTGCTGAGACATCACTTCTCTTGGGTCGGCTGACCTAATGGTTCTATATACTTTACGTGGAGAGGCTCGCGGGCTTTTCCACGCTTTACCAATAAACCATTCTCATCCAGACCCTAACCTTTTCCTATATAAATAAATAAATAAAATAAAACTTTTATTCTCGACTAGGCGAGTCAAGCCTTTACCAGCATGATCATTTTGACAAAACAATGCGTGATCAACTATTTGCGAAATCCGATATGTTTGCTATAACAGTGCTTGTTTGTGCAGGGGGAATGTAAGTATGTAATTGCGTGTGCGTTTCTGTAGCTGTGTAATTTGGGCTTGTAACTGTGCTGCTCCATTCTTGAACGTGTGCTGTGGTCAGCAATGTGTGAGTAGAAGATTGGTGTCCGTGGGTTGGAAAGGATTATCCAGATATCTAATGTTTTCATCCCTTTTTCAATCGGACGGCCGGCTTTACTGCCCTGCCTTGATCTTGCCTTACCTTACCAGTCTATCTCCCTCTGCCTGCTCCTATGCTACTGAGACTTAAGCGGTATACGCTCCGCGGATTAAGCCTGATGTTTCCCTTACACCTAGAGCCTGCTAGACTTGCCCACCGTTTACTGTTAGCATCTTTACTATGTGTCCTTATGCAAACGCGCCGACTAATCCAGCCTTACCCGATCGGTATCCTGCTCTCCGGATTCATTCATACTTTTGAGACGTCACCTCTCTTGGTTCGGCTGACAAATGTCTTTTTACACTACCTGGAGAGCCTCGTGGACTTTACCCACCCTTCGTCAATAAACCTTTCTCATCCAGACGCTAGCTTATTTTTTATCGCGCTCTGTTTTCAATTCTTCTTCAAATGGAGTGCCAGATCTCACTGCCCCATGGTGACCCAGCCCGGTTGATCAGTTCCGTTCTCTCTGGCTGCTCCTATGCTACCCAGACTTCAGCGGTGTACGCTATGCTGGCTCAACGCTCTTGCTCCCGTATCCTGTCAGGCTGCTAGACTCCTTCACCCACTACATTTACAGCCACTTTTCCTGCCTTTATTGTACGTGCTATTCCTACGCGCTGACTAATGCAGTCTCTCTAGCTCGGCCACCAGTTATCTGATTTCACTCATTGTTCTTCGACGTCACAAATCTTGGTTCGGCTGACCCAATGTTTTGTTTACATTACCTGGAAAGCCTCGTGCGCTCCTCAGTACTCTGTCAATAAACTTTTCTCCCGTTCCTATCTTTTTCTTATCATGCTCTATGTTCTAATTCTTTCTCCCAACGGAGGACCAGTTCTGACTGCCTGCTGTGGATCCAGGCTAACTTGTCCAGTCCAAAATTGTTCTCATCACAATTGTACGAACCAACCTCAGTGCGTCAACTAAGCTATTCTTAACTGCACGTTCTTCTGCCCTCCTATTACTGTCAGATGTCATGGCCATTTCCGACCATGGTCTGGCAGCTACTTCGCTCTCTTCCGCTTGCGTCTAGACCATGGTTGCCCTTATTTTCTTCTTATCTACGGCCCTCTCTCATATAGCGCTCCATTTTTATTCCCACGGCTTACACTCATTGCGCCTATCCAAGTTATCCTCGTGCGTATTGTCTCCTGCGCTCCGACCTCACTCCTGATTACTGGCGGCACTCGGACCATTGCTAAGTGTTTCTTGACTAGTACTTCCATTAGTATGCACATCTTAACACTCTTCCTATGCCTCAGCTCTTTAACTTTTGTTCGCAGTTGTCTATTAGTGAGACTGTACTTGGCATAACGACTCTCAGTGCACGGCAGTTTTGGCCCCTGTGACCCTTTTCTCTAGATTCTGATGGCTTTTGGACCGTGGAATCATGAGCACTTTAGCGTAATTACTCTCACGAATTATTCTTTGCACTGCCGTCCTCATTCATCCGCTCCTAGCCGATTCCTTGAATTTCCTGTTCCACTTGGAACGTTGCTTTTCCTACTTTGCTCCCGCATTCGATTTCAAGCTAGTTGTCCTTAGTTTCACTTAAGATTCCTCTCGCATTCGGACTGCTGTCGCCATCATCATCGGTTTATCTGTTTCTCACCAACCATCGCATCATTCGCTTAACATTTGTCAATACGCTTTGCTATATCGGTCTCTTGACCCTGCGCGTGCAGAATCATCTTCCTGCCTAGTAGTTGTAGTCTGGGTCACACCAGCGACGTGATGTAAAGAACGCGCTTACAAAGCGTATATAGTAAACAAAATTAGATAAGTTTTAATGTATCATAGGCACCGTTGCGCGCCACCAGTCTGTGTTAATACTTCTTGATTCATTGCTGTCTCTCTGTTTGGCTGCATCTTGTTCGTTGCCCGTTTTTTCCCGAGATTTTCACAGTTACATCCGCCAAAACACGAAGGTTTATCCACTGGGAATGGTCGACCCATCCTCAATAACCAGCTGTATTAAACGCTTGATCCTTTCTCCGGGGGATGAAGAACCCACACATCGTTCCAAATGGAGCTATATCCGTCATCCTGGAGACGCTATCTTCACGGGGTCTACACAACTGGGTTCCGCTCGTCTCGTACTCACAGTATCACAATTTACTCCTGTGGAATAATATTTTACATGGATCCCCTGTTCCACAACCAAAGACAAACAATTCTGGCGTGATTACCTTCACTGCCTCACACATTCCGATTCTCCAGTCACCTGGAGCTTTTCTGTTGTCACTTCACGGACAGCGTTGCGCTCGTATAAGTGGCTTTTCCTGTGGACTTTCATGGAGTTGTCACTTGGCCATGGAGACAATTACACTTACTTACGTTTGAAGGAATTACGAATCCACATTGCGGAGAATAGCATTTTCGCCCGTTATGGCCAAATTCAGCCGCGAGAAACAATTGCACTCATCGTCCCCGTGACAACGCCAGCTTGGATAGCTGGACACGGTTTGCGAGCCAGATAAGAATATAATAGAAAAAGCCAGACTCCATTAATAATGCTTTTACTCACCTGCATAATTTCTCATTCGACTCTGCGACTCTTTTGCATCATTGACCGGCTTCAACGACTACTGCCGGAGCATTACTGAGCCATTCGGCCAACCCAGGAATAATTTTGCCTGTCAACCGACTGCGAATAATAGAGAGCAAAAGCGGTATACACGATGCATAGCCGACTAGCACTACTGTACAACGGAAGCAACGGCAGTATTCCAGGACGTGGTGGGTCTTCGCCTGGCAAGCGTTCTCCCAATAAAAAGCCACAAATGTCCGCTTAACAACACTACAACGTGGCGGATGCGACTCGCCACAAAATAAAGCCACAGCTAAACATTTCACACTGACGCAGTCCTCAGCCTTCTACATCCAACTTGTGCAATTGTTTTTACTAGGAAGTCTGCTTTGATGGAGCACAGATCCTCCCGACTTCGTAATGGTCATTGGTTGCACCAAAACCTTGTTTGGGCTCCTGTGCTCACGGATCACTACATGGCGAAAATACCCCCAACTTGTAGCTTGAGTGATGTTTGCGTGCCACAGCGCCATCATGTTCCTTGGTCTGACTATTACCTGACAATATGCTCACTCATATGAACCACATCTATTCGTTTATGCCGTTCATTAAAACGAAATGTTTTAACATTCCAAAGAAGCTATGCTTGTATGCATATATTGTTCACGCCTTTACAGGTGTGTCTCGTTTTCTCGAGAATATATCATTTATTTATTTATTTCTGCAAATAAGAACCCTTGCGGTACCTATCATAGGTGCCACTTGATAGAGGCTCACGGTAGTTCCTCCAGCACCTAGAACGCTTCCGGAGCAGGTGTTGCCAGTGGCACATATCCCCAGCGGCCGTGTTCGTGTCGTTTCCTCCTCCCAAGCACTTCTGCGCTTGCAGTACTGTGATATAAGACGTAAATATAACTCAGGCCGCCTGAAACGTATCGAGCACCGAGATTTGGCAAAGCAGCCCAAAACCCTTGACAAGCGTTGCACGCCATATGTTTAAGTAAGGCTCAGTGATGCTGTGTTGAGTGTGGTCGGAGTACGCCTGATTGCTTATCGGACATGATCACTGGCACACAAGGGGAAGCTGTCAGGGAAGTCACGTACGAAGCATAGGGAATTGGCACAAAGTACATCAAAACTATACCGTACCTAAGCATCCATGTACTTAGTGAGCAGGTGAACTAACTCATGCAACAGTACTTGTGGCGTAAGCTCAAAAAGATCTGCACCGAAAGTACCTTCCACAGAGTTGCAAGAAAGATGTGCTTAAGGAACTTCTTGTAAATGGAAGTCCTCCAGTATCAACCACCAGCTTGGGAGTTGAAAGCGAATGAAGTCTTGCATCTCCTTGGACGCACTCCCAGAGTCTCCATAGATAATTACAAATATAAATTGAGCTGACGAAGTGGTAAGCACTACCGACAGAGCTCCAACAGGGTTATCTGCCTACTGGAAAATGTGGGTAGTAAAAGTCAAGTACAAGGCTAACGGCAAGCGCACCGCCTCCGCCTTATCGTCCAAGAAAGCCATCACATCTACGTCGTGCGTAGCCAGACATAATTCACCGTCCGTGATGTCCTGAGAAGGCCACATTGCAGTGCATTTGAGTATATCGGGAATGAGACCCATCTACAAGCAGACCCATCTCGCACACCTTATTCCTTGGGCTACGCGTATTTCTTGACACACCCTGAAGATACTGACAATGTCCAGCACTGAGTCGAGCACTATCTTGAATGTCACTGCTAGGGCGCAGAAGCACCGCCGGCTGACCACCGGAAAACCAACCAACCGTAGACCCCGTTTATTGGCAGTTCGCTTACTTTTGAAGTTCTTCACGGCCTATTTTAGCTTTAGCCTGTCCGCCAATGGGATGTCTGCCTGAACGCTAAGGTTATTAAGTGCGGTCAATAGTTTGGGGCGTGAACTGATAGGTTACCCCAGGTAGTCAGTTTCCGGTCAGTAATTCGGGGAAACTAGTGTGGAGGAAGCTTCGTTACGCATATCTTAAACCATCGTAGGTTGTCCGACGAACGCTCTGCAAGAAGTGCAGCAGGAATGATGAAGGAAATGCCGTACCTTTATACAATAACCGCGCAGAACGGAGAAGGCAGGAGGACTAAACAGGCAGGACAAAGCAGCTTCAACGTTCCTAGTCCAAAAAGGGTGCGTTAGCATTAGGTCCCTCTAGCCCCCCGATTGGCAGCGCTAAACAATTTACCCGGTGTATGGGCAGCAACCAAAAGGATGACCATATTCACAGTCCATCGGGATCCCCTTGAAGGCCCACAGCAACTACAGGGATAGCAGCAACAAAGTAGGCGTATAGGGCATTAACAGACAACCTCGATGTTACATTAGGTTCCTCCGGTAACGCATTCAAGTACACAGAGAACAGTGGTGAAGGTAGGACAGAGCCTTACTGAATGCCGCAAAGGACAGCTAGCAAAAAGGAAAACCACCTCCCACAGCCATGCGCTGCGCCCGTCCGTCGAGAAAAGCTGACATTTACTGCCGAGTGTGACAAGATAGTTGAGAAAACCATGCATTTTAGACCATATACAGGTTACCGGCAACCATATGGCTCTCCACTGTATCTAGTATACATGTTACAAGTACCTGAATGACCGCCCCGATCAACCGAACTAGCCAGTAATTAGCCGGCAGATGCGCGTAACGAAAATCATCGCTTCGCACTCTGACTGCGCGCGTAGTGTTGGAACCCGAGTACTTTACTACCGGGGAAAGCTATGACGGTTGGGCAGACTACCGAAAAATGGTTTAGAAACCGAGAAAGCAAACGAACGAGGAGATGGTTCACCGGCCCTGTAGCTGGTGTTGACTTTATTAATGGCGGTTCAGCTGCAGGTTATCCACTTGCGGGAAGCCTGGACGAACGTCCGTATGTAGCAAGGCTTTGAAGTACTTATGAGCGAGCGAGATAACCCCGTAGTCCTTTCCCTCATGAAATGACTGCGAAAGGATTCTAGCTGTCTAGCTTTTAAGCCAGGGCACATCGCACGAAATAGAAACCGCAGCGACATGCAAACAGAAATGAATGCAGACCAACATTGCATACAAAAATGGCAAAGAATGATCGTTTAGGTGCTAACATTGTGTACGGTTGACACTTACCCAAAGCATGAAACGTCGGAAGGGGGAAGTTTAGGGACTACCATTTAAATTACTGAAAAGTAAAACGCTAAATAAATGCAACGTAATTTATGAGAAATTTAACTTACCCGCAGTGGTGCATACTTGTGTAAGCAGGCGCACTTTTGTTTAATATGCTGCACGTTTCCGATAAATCCATCGTGCGCATACAGCACAGCTTATGCAACCATCTTGGTGGGAGCACGGCGAGTCGTCCTACTCCCGTTGACACAGAGAGCAAACAGGCTTCCGCAGCCGCCGCACCCATCACGTAGTTGTGCGGTGCCGAGCGGAAGTTCTGGTTTTCAGCGTACGCGATGTCAATCCACGTGACTTTTGCTGGCAGCAGCAACCTCTAACGCACGGGGGACCATAGGTGAGTTGCGTTTGTTACTCCTGCCGTCATTGCCAATCCGCTGCGAAACCACAGTCTCTACCTACCCAAAAAGTCCCCTCGGCTAACGTGTGTCTCTAATGCAAAGCTCAAGGCCGAAACAGTATACGGAACCCCACCCGAGCAAAGTCATCGGAGGATGCCGCATCCACTCATTGGAATATGGCCGGGTCCTCCTACGAGTACCGCTGCAAATGCGGCACGACGGATGTTCGGGCAAACCTTTCCACAGTACTGGGGCTCGCCAGGAGTTCTCGAACTTATGTCGTAACTCCCGTCTTGCTGGCGAACTCCTCCGCGCCCATACTTAACAAATGCGTTTCCAAATCACTAAACGTCCCACGGGCTATGCAAACTTTTACAGCACCGTCAATGACATCGTCATTACGGGATGGCATCTGCATAACCGTCACTGTACCATCCGCGTCCTCCGACAGGTCCGCCTCTCCAACAATTTCTGTTGGCTGCACCCAACGGCATCCACGAAGAACCACCTCCACCACGTAAGCATGCAGGCTAACAGCCTGCACAATGTGGGCACATGGAATGCGCCACTGACGAGTAAACCGACATTCGCATGCGCTGCCATTCTGTATTAGCACAAGCTGCATGCCCAGGCGCTCGTCATCCGCTTGCCACTACCTGCCGTCCGGGTTCCCACTGCGGAGGACAATTCTTAAAATGTTCCGTTCGTTCTGCCGACGGGCGTACGAAGACATCTTCCTCAAAATCCACTGCCCACTTTTTACACACTGCTCAACCTCGCACATCCAAAGCTTATCACTTACCATCACCGTGTCCCACTCCCCTAAAATGCATCTGCCACGCTGCACTATTACCTGAAACCCGTGCAGTAGAGTTGAGCGCTCTCTCAAAGTTTCTTTCAAACGCTTATTTGCATTTGAAAAGCGACTGGTGCGGTCGCATTCCACTAACACCATATGACCCACCAAATGCGCCGCCCAGCTAGGCCGCCGTGTAATCCACCTGCGACGTAGGTACTGGAAGTAATCAGCGCTGCGCACCGACATACCCTCCATAATCCACTGATAATGCGCGCGGTCATGCGTGTACAACAAAGAACGCAGCACGTTGAACGGCTCCCATTTAGCCTCCGTGTTACAGAAGAGAAGGTGGTCACAACGCCGCTGCATGTCTCGCATAATGTGCACCAGCAGAAAACTACGTTGGCAGTAGGGAAAGCATTATGAAACCCCGTTCACCTGTACCGCGCACTTGTCCATGACGAGCTTTTGCGCACGGTCATCCCCGGGGGCCAACTCCAGCATACTACTCGCAGCCTCTTGGTAGCTAGCCTCTGTCTCATTAGGCCACAGCGCATAAAAGAAACTTTCCAAGGCCCCTGCTTTCTACAAACATATCGTACAATAGGATATAAACGGCGGAATTGATCTGCTATCTGGAGTCCGCCAAACTTACCGCCCCGTAGTGGCCCACCAATTCCACATAGTGGGAGGGGACGAAAAGGATGTACCGAATCTCATTTCCCTCATGCCTTATTTTCACTTAACCATTGCTTCGAAAAAGCTGCGTAACCTCTTCTACCTCCGTGACACAAGAGTTATGATGACGCCGCTGTATGTTATACAATTTGCGCATCTTTAAACGTATGTCCAGTTGAAGACGCACAAATGTACGCAGCTGCTGCGTTCGAGGAAAGCCTTCATCAATATTAGGCATCATACTTTCTTATTTCGCTGTTGGCCGCCGATTGCTAGCGTATGGACAAGGCTTCTCCACGTGAAAATTGTGCGAATGGCGTAGACAGGCGTATCCAATCTTGTAACCTCCCCCTTCAAAACCACTGAAAACCAAGCAGGGCAATTGTAACGCCGGTAACGGTTAGAAAATTATCACGCGGATAAACAACACTTACCGATTTCCAGCAACATTCGAGCGCTTGCCATGCACGCAACTAAATTGAATATATCGGTACCGGCATCATTCTGCAAGCACCTGTCCAATCTCCCTTTGGTAAGCTTTTGCAGTAACAACGGTCCGAAGAACAAACGGCGTCGCCGTTTCAATCTGAAAGCGGTTTAGCTCCTCAAGGATCGCTGAAAGTCCAGTGAGGACCCTTGAATATACGCCGGAAGGCGCTAGCGTTGTCCACCAAGGCTGCTGTCACTAGAAGCGGGAAAATGATTTAGCACCATAATGCATTTAAACCATTCCGTATAATGATATATACTTTACCTCTAAGCATATTCCCGTCAGCTTTCACATCCTAATAAACATACGCATGCTTCGAAAAGCTATACAGTTTCCATTAACAACAATCAAAATTGTGTACAGCAATCAAACTGACAAAACCTCACCGCTCGCTCTTGGCGGACACCAGGCTCCGCATTATACTGGAAATGCATGACCAGCTGCAAACGCTAGTGTAGCTTGAAGTGCTTCACACTTTATATTAAAATTTTCATCCCTCAGTGGCTCATTGGTTCCTTCGACAGTAGGACGGAAGCAGCCTCGGAACAGAACTACCGGCCCACCCAGCATACACCAACGAAAAATCGTGGTAAATCCTTTGGAAATCGTACGGTCCGCACGATTCGGAGTTACACTTAGGTTTCCAGTTTAGATTAAAAATAGGACCACTATTTTAAACTTCACTTAATATAGTTATGAATAAATGTATAGTTCTTTAGTGCATTGCATATTTTTACAATGTGAAAGTATCGTTTTAATGCATCTGAATACCTCAGTTTGAATTGTGCAGGCATTTGACTACTGGAAGTTTAAAACAGTATAACGCGCGAAATTAAGTTGCTGGAAGCAAAATTTGGGTACGTCCTTGTCAACGGTTTGCAAAGATACACAACTGTTATGCCATCATGTGAACAATGTATAAAAAAATAATGCCTAATTAAAACTAGTTTGTGTTTTTGAAATGGCATAAGCTTTGGTTTTAATGAGTTGTTATGTAAGGGCAAATGATGAACGTAAATAAGAAAGGTGTATGCTGTAATCGGCACTAGTTTAGCAGACGTTAATGGCAGTCTCAATGGTGAGGCTATTTACAAGCAATTTTCATGCAGTAAAAAATGGTGTGCTATTGCAATATCATGAGGCGATGTCAAAAAGACATGAACAGGCAAGGAAAAGGCTGAATTTAGAAAATCCGTGTATTCCTTGATTTGCTAAGTGATATATTATGCCCTAAATAATGGTTTACATGCAGCCCTTTTAATAGGGTGAAGGAGCTTTAAAACTAATTCAGTAGATTAATAAGCGATAGACTGTAAATAGGTATACATACTAGCAAAGGCTTTTTGAATGGTTATCGTCGGACGACAACGAGATTACGAGGCGATTAGGTGGTTCAGTACAAGTAGTACATAAACAGGACCACTAAAATAAGCTGTTGGCCAGTAATTAAAATATGTTATCAGCTCTATTTAAGGTCTCACAGCAATGCTGGAATGTGCCATACAGCCAACGGACTACTCACATAAGCTAGCCGCTCTTAAGTATTAGACGTTGCTGGCTCCACAGAGATGTCATAGCAATGCTAACATATTCAATAGAGCTGACTGATTACCCAAATAAGCTGGCCACTAGCAAACAAAAGAGGTTGCCTGCTCCAAATAATGTGTTACAGTAATATTACCATATGCAATAAAGCTAACGGACTGCTCACACGCTGGCCGCCGGTAATCCTTAGATGTGCCCGGCTCCAAGTTATATGTCACAGCGCGGCTACCATATGCAAGAGAGCTGCCTGTCTATTCAACTAAGCTGGCGGCCCGTAATTATTAGGTGTTGCCGGCTCCGCAGAATGTGTCAAAGCAAAGTTACCATATGCAATTGAGCTAACTGACTACACACATAAGCTGGCCGCCAGTATGTAAAAAATTACCGGCTCCAAAGCTTGTGTCACAGCAATGCTACCAAATGCAAAAGAACTAACGGACTGCTCACATACCATGGCCTACCGTAAATACTAGATGTTCCCGGCTCCAATTAAGATGTCACAGCGATGCTACCGTATGCAATAGACCTAACGGACAGCTTACGTAAGCTGGCCGCTAATAAATGAAAGATATTGCCGGCTCCATTTAATGTCTGACAGCCATGCAGCGTCAATGTAATACTAGGGTAAGGGTAAAGGTTACGCAGCGCAAGTGTTGCTAAGGCCCATGCAAAGTGCTCACGTTGCTATTGAGGACAGCATTGGTTTGCTATGTCAACACAGTGGAGCACTGAGATTCGGGCTATATCCCATGCAATGGTAATAGGGGCATGAAATAACTGCTGCACGCACCTGGTGAACGACGCCATCATGGGGTTTCGTAAGGACACCTGCGAAAGGGCCATGAAAAGACATGTGTATACAAGGTGAAAAGGTTTTAATGTGTGCATGCATATGACGGGACGAAAATGACTAATCATCACCTGTTTCACGCCACGCTAACTGCGCAAGCATGTTCAGCGGCGGTATACTTGGCATACGGTATATATGCACTGCCACTCAGAGCGGGGTTCTGTTGTCAAACAAATAAAGTTTAAGGCACAATGGTCGTTCGTATAGCCACCAACTAGGCTGCCATGAGGCAGCTTCCAAGCGGTACCCAGCAGCTTTTAAGCAGCGTGACTTACCATCCGGGGGAAGCATGCCGCTGCAACGCCCGAGGGTGGCCCTAAAATGAGCCGGTTTATCGTTCTCATGAGCGTGCATGAAGGGAAATGGGTTAGGAAAAAGTTAACTTACATGCAAAAGATTCACGTATAGTGCTCCCCGTCCCCTTGTACGCCGCACATACCTGACGAAGCCATCTGTGGCATTTGCAGCACATAACCCAGTGAACGACATCTCCGCTGATTCCTGGCCCTTTTTCGGTGTCGCAAATGATGCACGCGTTTCGTTCTTGTTAACAGGTTACATATTCCCTGTTCTGGCGGGTTTATTCACAGTATTGTACACTGCAGTAGTGACAGTTGGAATAAATTAATAAATAACTTGTTTATTCCCAAATTTACAGAGACACACCAACCAGGCATTATCAAACTTTACAGACAGCTGTTTATCACCATGATACTTTGGGCTCAATCGTGAGTAGGGTAAGTGGTCAAGGCACTAAAAGTGCAGTGAAACGGAGAGTATCATATTCTTGCACGTGTCGGGAAAGTTGAAATATGAATCTAGTCGACTTGCCAGTATGTAGTTGTGGGCAGTGACTTTATTCAGTGGCGAGTCACAGCCGCCTCGTCGCGGTGTTGTTAAACCGACATTTGTGGCTTTGTAGGGAGAACGCTCGCCAGGCGAAAAACCACCACGTCCTGTAACACTACCGCAAAGCATTTTGAATATTGTTGTAGTACTGACAGAGCCGCTTGACGACTGTATTCATAATCGTTTATTCGCAGTCCAATGGCCTCCAATTTCTTGTGTTGGCTGGACAGATAGTTTGCTCAGGGCCGCCATAATTGTTGCGGCCGGTTGGGGATGGGAACATCGCGAATAGTTGTCTTGTTGTGTCCAGGTGAGCAAAGCTTCAAACTTTTTGCTGTTTGGTTTTTCAGACGTATAATTTTCGAGTGGATGAAGACGTGTCCAGCTCTCTCTACTGGACAAAGGTTGTGGTGATGATTGCTGTGGGGTCTCTTTGGTATACAGCCCTGCTCCATATAGGTCCTTGTCGGTTATTACGTCCGTCGGGTGAAATCTGTTCTTCAGTGCAATCCCAGATCTACAAGAATTTCCTGACGAAGGAAAAAAGGGAAAGTGAGGGTCGGAAGTACAGCAGGTGCGTTTCGGTCAACAGCTGCGGGGGTTCCATCACCCTAGGTGACAGCGACCGCTTCCTTTTTGTTGCCTTGGGACGGTGACGTTGTGGTACGGCGTCAGCTCGCTCGAGGTTGGCAGGAAGGCAGTTTCCAACTGGCACTAAACTCTGTCTATGTAGTAGCGTACTAACGCTGCTTCGGTAGATTTGCTCCGCCTCAAGGAAAGCCGTTGTACCCTGACTGGTCATGTCAATGGTTATATCACCAAACAGCCGGTTGGCGTGGGACAACTTTTCCTCCCGTTTTAACACCACCGGCGGGGAGGCAGGTGTAGAGGGGATCGGTTGAAGTTCTCCTGAAAACGTTTCGCAATCAGCGATGGGAATCTGACGGTCCCGCATTGACCAACGGCTTCTGGGCATAAGCGGGGTTACGTCGGCGGTTAACATGCCAGCAACCCGCACAACGCGTGCGCATGGCATATCCCACTGACTTACGAAAGAGCAAGCACAGCTCATTTCATTACCCATCACAACGGTGTGCCTGCGGTCCCCCTTACCTAATACTTCATACCCAGTGCCGTTAGGTCGTATTGATGTGACCGTCTCCGAAGAAATGTGTCGCATAAATATGACAGCAGCAAAGGAAGACAGACAAGCAACCAACTCTTTCACCGTCTCAGTTCCCGGAATGGTGTGTGATTTCGACATCCGCAACTTGACTACCGACGGGGTTCAACGCGAGGCTGCATGGCTTGCTCTCCGAACAACCTCCTCACACTGTTGCAAAAGCGATGTCCTTACGCTTAATACACGCTTGAGTTGGTTACTCTTCGTGTTCACTCTGTTAGTGGTAAACGCACCCAACGTGCCTACTTTGCGCCATCTATGGTACGCCTATTTTCCTGCGAATGGCAACCACGTCCGACAGCGGTACCTGAACGCCTCTTTGCTTCTAACCCTTACAGCTCAAAACAGCATCCTAAACCGTAATTCGGACTTTGGGTAGTCTAAGCTGTGCATTCACTGCTTCAGCAAAACTCTGTCGGCCTTTTGCACTTTCAACAGAGACTGGCCTTTGCGTGAGACGTCCCACAGGAAATGGAACCTGTATAGTAGCACCATGGCCCGTGGATATTCTGACTTACATTCCTACATTTCCCCCAGGCACCCATCCATGTCTATTGTGTTCGGTGATTGAATAGTGGGCAACATTTCTGACATCTCCCAAGCAACCTCCAGGCAACTAACTGCCGTCTCGTTTGGCAGCAAAGAGTAAACACACTGCAACCTAAGCCGAAACCGTCAATTACCAAGCAATGCCAAAGAATGTAATCACCACAGTTCACATGATGCTCGGCATCTGCAAGAAGCACGTCCCCGTATTTCGCCCCTACGGCAGTCATCGATGCAGGAACGAAAAATAAGAATCGCACTTGCGAACCACCCCTTTCTATACGCACAGCGCTATTCTTACTCAACAATTCCGCAACCGCGTTTACATCATTCTCCTTAGCAATCCCACCTAAGCGATGGCGGATAGAAAAAGGTCCTGTCGATTCAGTCGTTTGTTATACCTTTCCAACACATAGCCCCGAAGTTCATCGGTAGTATGAAAAGACTGCGTCAACTCAAACACCTGTCGCTCCGCCTCTGGAGTCAGGCGCCGATTACTAACGTATAAAGTTGGATTCCCCAGGTGAAAATTATGATTATGTACTAAACAATGCGAGCCTAGCTCATAGTGAATTCCCTTCGCACTGATGGCTATGCTCACTTTACAACCGAGGCTGACATACAGATGCAACGTGAGGCACACATAAAATTACGTTCACACCGACTGCCACCTTCTCCTGTTCTGTTGCAATGGACACGATATTCTGCCCATTTTTACCGCCTCTCTTCGGGTAGCTTTTGACGTGAGCTCTTCTTATAAGACACAGCGGTCAAAATATCATTTTTGTAAAAGTCGTCGCCGTCTGAAATTGGAACCGCCACAAATCTTCCTCGAATTCATCAAATGCCTTATAATATTGGCGAAAAGTAGCGCGGAACGCAATCGTATCATCTACAGCCATTACAGCCATTGCAATGAAACCGAAGCGACACCTGCGCACTTAACCAAGCACCTATCTAAACATCGTAAAATAATGTAACACCATTTTCATTTCCCCTAAATCAATATACATTTAATAAATCCACTTAATAAATCCTTATATATCCTATATAACTATAGCTATAACAACGTATTTCATAACATTCCTCCTTGGCAGCCGGTACAACAAACAATACCGCCGCCAAATTATGATCACCTGTTTTCGCTTAATCCGACGCTTTCATTTGACTACACTGTCGCTAGCTTGTCTTGGTGGATAGTTTGCAGAACACTTCGCAGCAGTCATTTTCATAGTAAGTTCGCTGTGCATCGATGGTAGATTTACGTGCATTGTCTTTAGCTTTATGAGTGCTCGACAAAGATAGCGTACTTGTTCGTATATTTTACCATCTAAGCAAACTTTTAACAGAGTTTGGCAGCTGCAATTGCGCCGTAGATTAGACTTACGTTGGACTCAGAATCGTGTACCCGCGAAAGTTGAAACGGTGCGTTTTCGTTGCGTTCCATCTTTCTATACCATGAGTTGCATACAGTAGCGTTTTGGCCCCTTTTGTGTTACTTTAACGTAAAACCTTCCTACTACGAACTCGCGCGTTCCGTTTTTGGACTAATCCATAATTTTGCACTGTCATTTGTCGTGTTCACGTTTTCCATTTTTTCGTATATACCCGTGTGTTTACCAGGTTTTATATCCATTATTTACAACACGGTCGGCAAAGGTCGCTTGCCTCCCATATCTGTCATGAAGCCAGGGAAATCTCCAGCGCCTTCGACCGCCAAGGCTAGTCCACCCCAAACACGGGAGTGCAAAGTTATACTCTCGGAGCCACTATCTGAGGCTTTGTAAAATTTTATACCCTCGAAAGTCAAGTTAACGAGCTGAAAAGTCAAATTTACCTATTACGAAGACCCTTGACAAGCTCACAACTTTTGCCCACTTAACCAAATACCAAAATTTAGAAAATTTGTCAGATATATTTGCAGCTGATGAACTACTGCGCAATATTGCACACTATGTCAGTGAACGAATTCGCCGCACCAACAACGCTATTGTACTCAATGTACAAGACAAATTATCTCTCAAGAAAGTGCTGCATACACTTTTTGATTCTTGTCAAACGCCACATGTTCGTTGCACAGCCACTCGTTTGCATAAGATCCCTGGCCGATCTTACCCAATCATGATCAAGTTTTGCAACCACGACTTTACTAAAAGGTTTACTGACGCCCGATTTCTCCCTAAGACATCTGCCTAATCTCGGGCCAAAATTGATAAAACCGGACAGAACGCCGCTGCAGAGGTCTATTCTATCTAATTCAAAATTAACCAAAAGAACAACGCAAACAACACCACCTTCAGGAGCGCAACTGCCTAATACTCATCTAACTGCAACTCCTACCGCTTGCTCTTCTATGGTTTATAAGGTGGATATGGATATAAAACAAGAACGACAGTAGACTCCGCCGTACTAGAGCCGTCTGGGAACAAAGGACGCATTAATAGCATCGAAACTGGGACTGTTTCAATGACAGCAACAACCAGTGCAGCCGTGGACACAACACATCTGTCAGACATGTGTGACACGGAATCAGAAATTGAGAGCATTGACTTCTTGTCGTCTTACACGCCCCTTACCAGTGTCATAAAAGACTCCGCGCAATCTCCCACTTGTCCGACTCCAACGTCTAGCAACCCTCACCGACGATGTTTGATTGCTAAGACTCCTCGGTTTCCATCAAAGCCACAACAGTACAGCAAAGGTACAACGCACAAACGTTCCAACATGGCCAAGACAAACCCCGTGTGGTTACCGATTAAGCAAAATACCCAGTCGGTTCGAACGGATATATTGAAACTTGCATCCTCTACTCTGTCCCGAATCATACTTACGCAACCACCACACTGGAACAGCTCGGTCGCCAGAAGTATCTACTCAACACCCCAAGCCCCTTACTTCGTATGTCAATTCCGAGCAACTCGGGTTTCACTGCTGGTCGAGCCACAATGCCACACAGACAACGACCACCTAGATACTCTAGCACTGTGTCACAAACACTGCACTTCCTCGGCCTTCGGTAACTCGACCACCACATGCGATCACTCCGCGAATAGCCAAAACATCTCTCGTATCCCCTTTTTATGGAACGCAGCAAGTTGCGGACCCCCAATCCAAGCATGCCTAGATCAAGATACGGTGCTGTATCACCTAACCCGACAACTGCACATGATGCAACTGACGCCGTCCATTCTACTACAGCAACTTGGACGACGTCTTTGACCCACTGCACTACACCTGACTATGTACCTTATCTCACAACTCAAACTTATAAACACCTGAATACATCTTACCCTCCCTTTCAACCTACTGTCCCGGACCACCACCAGCCTTTTACCTTATCTTCCGCAGGTCCAGCTTTCATGCACCTCAACATATGCTTACAAACAGCCTCACAACAACGGGTTCGCCAGGTGCGCCGTTGGCTGAATCCCACATACAGACCGATCTGACCGACTCGTATACAATCCTACTATTCAATGAGCTACCTAACAAAATCAAAATGCACCTTTTTGCCCCTATCATACTTCTGTACAGTCCGCATGTGGTGCTGCTAACTGAAACGTGGCCCGCAGCTAAAATGCCTGAGGCTCCGCTGCACATTACTGGGTACAGGACTTTCTGTAGCGGAAGCATAAAGCAACGTGGCGGCGGTTGCCTTATATAAGTCAGTAATGAATTCCACGCATCTTATTTGCAAACCGTACAACTTGGAACGCTCGAAGTTTCTGTCTGGATTCAGACCATAGGAGGCCAAGTTGACATTATGATAGACTGCATCTACAACTCCCTGCATCCGACTACTACCAGAGATGACGAATTGGCTAAGCTCTTTAAGGAAGTTTCATTCCTTCCCGCCCGTAATAAAATAATCGGCGGAAACTTCAATATGCTCAAACGCCCGTGGTTTACTCAATCAGCACCATCCAGGTATACGGCCTTCGTACACACGGTCTTCACACATCACTGGACTCAGCATGTGCGCGCACCCAAAAGACAGTCCAACTCCTTGGACCTAATATTTACCAAAGGTATCCCGCATGCAACTACCAGCGTAATAGATAACATCCCGTGCAGCGACAACAAGGTTGTGAGGCTAGCTTTCAAGCTACCCTACTTCCGTCGTCATGTTAGCCCGGTCTACGCTGCTTTTAGGCCTCTCGATCAAATGAATCGGGCGGCCTTCTCCTCACTTCTCCGTGCCGCTCCGTGGGACACTTTCTTCCTATCAACTAGTACGGACACTGCGACTTGTGAACTTTACAAGAACTTAACGATTTTTCTCGATATCCTTGTCCCACTGGAGTGCTCGGTGAGGCGATCTTGAAATCCCGATGATGCCAGCACGCGTAAAATTACCACTAAGCTTAAGAAAATGCGCTCTCGCTACAAGAATACTAAGGATTTTCACCTCATACTTCGTATAAACGAAATACTGGTGGAATGGAGAAACTCGCAATGTCATGTACATACTTTGGATGAGCGAACCGCGGTGCGCAGGGCGAACAAAGCTAAGTCACTTGTACGACTCGTGGAGCCTCGCAGTTGCCGCAATGACTTGCCCATTAACTCACTCGCGCTTTCTGATAATATGGTTATTATTGAAGCAGCAGTTGTGCGAGTTCATTAACGAACACTTCTGTGATGCCTTCATCAGCACTAGTGTGCTACTGCCAAATACGATTTCATAGTCTACAGACGATCGCATTCACACCAGTGCTTTCAACCTGAACAATATCAGTCGAGCTCTACTCCCACTGAAGCTGATACACAACCACTGACGGAGTCCCATCTCCCTTACTATTACTCGGAGGCGCCGACATTCCAATCCTTCTTCACAACATTTTCATCTTCACCATGACGAGCAGAAACTATCCAACCATATGAAAACACTCCATAGTCGTTCCACGTCACCAACGAGGTTGTCGTCAAAATATCGACGACTAGCGACCTATAAGCCACACACCATTTGCGTCAAGCGTTATGGAAAGGATAGTCAAGGAGGTAATGCTTCATTTCCTACTGCAGCGTGATCTCATACATAGGTCCTAACACGTGTTTTTGCCTGTTAAATCTTGCCAAAAGTGCCAGGTTGAATTCGTGAACTACGTGACACACACCAATGACTCGGGGCAAGCGCTATTCACTAACTTCTTAGATATGAAAAGGCTTTTGATCGGGTTCTACACAATGGACTGATGACGAAACTAGCTGCATTCGGTGTCTCTGGCCAGCTTCTTTCTTGGTTTTCTACCTACCTCTCTAGCCGAACGCAGTCAGTAAAACTAGGTGCTACATCTTCCAAAAGAGCACCCGTAACTTGTGGAGTATTTCACGTAGTGTACTTGGCCATCTGCTGTTTCCGTTATACGTTAATGACGGATTCCGAGTCTTTCGATACGGCACTCCATACGTTTTTGCCGGTGATATCAAAGTTGTATTTTCCTTCAAGTCTAGCTGCATACAAAACGGCCTCTAAAACATTCAGAACGATCTTCGTGCTCTCGAAAATTTGGTGCGGAAGTTGGAGGCTAGAACTCCCACCAATGAAATGAAAAGTTCTCTTCTACCGTTGCCATATACCACGCAACACCCTAACGTTTAACGGCACATCCTTAGCTAACAGCTTCACCGTGCGCGACCTCGGTGTGTATTACTCTAGCTCGTTAACTTTCTCCGAACAGGCAAACTATAGCTCTGCCAAAGCCAGATCTATTATTGGGTATATAATGAAGTCAGTAAGCCTGGCGGAGTCTTGGCTCATGCTCTACAAAGTATGTGACTGACCGATTCTTGAGTACTGCTCGTTAGTCATCTCCAATTCACGGAAGATTGATAGATTGAGGATCGAGAAAGTCCACCGGTCTTTCACTAAACGCCTTCTTGGTCCATCTGCGCTCAACTATCAAGGGCGCTTCAAACTGCTTGGCCTGGGTCTCCCTGGCTGCGCAGGCTTAAAGCCAAACTTGTATTCCTTTACAAACTTCTAAACACCTCTGACACATGCACAGGCAAATTGTTTCAACCGAGCGGATACACGTTAACCCATACGCAAAGGCTTCACTCATTCTCTCTCTAAGACACGTTGCAACATACGTTCAAACTTCTACATTTATAGATATGCGGACGCATGGAACGAGCTACCAGGAACAGTCAGAGCATCAGAAAATGCAGTGCAATTCTCCTCCACCCTAAAACGATTACTCAGCGTCCCAAAAGTGGCGGAACTTCTGGGCAGCTGCTTTGCTGAGGACGAGTTCTGGCAACAAGGACCTGCACACAAGTAGGACATGTAACTACACAGCCACCGCATACGCAAATAGACGGAAATCTTAACTTGGCTGCACACTAGGCTCGCGTGACCATTCTATTGCTTTCTGATCGCTTCCAACCATCAGCAACGTTAACGATTTAGGCTCTGCAGTCCCAGCACTCTGGTCTAGTTATCTTCCGATCTTTGCTCAGCATGCCAACCGCCCTTCCATATAGTTACTTTCTACCCAAACTGTTTCTTTTCTCATGACAATCATTACCTTTATTCCCACGGTAATTTGGTGTCATAGCAGAAGCTTGCTGATCTACACGGTTCCATCTGGACAGTCTGCTGTTTTCTTACCTCTCACGGACTTAGGTGGTCTAAGTGATCAAGGCGCTAAGGACGTAATACGCTGTAACTCACCTCAAAACATCTCCGATCACGATTATCTGTCGTATTATTATATCCCTTCCTTACTTAATATGTCTATTCTGCCGATGCTCTCTGTTACCATTCCGGAGCCGACATTCCAGTCTCGTCTCAATGGTCTCCTGCTTTCCAACTACTGAGATTTACCGATGAACTATCGACAGTTCCAAAGGCCAGTTCATAACACCTTGAGAACTTTGTATGCTTTTCACGTCCTCCTAATTCTTTCCTTTTTGCGCCCTCTGTTTGTATTAATTTTTCAATTGGTCAGATAACACTTGTGGCCTGGCTCTAATGTAGCCCCGTCTGAAATCCGCCTGCTTTTTTATCACTTCCAGACTCTTGAGACGTTAACCATCTGAGCTTGGAGGTCCCAACACTGTTCTTCTCAACCTGCGACCGTTCGCTCGGCCGGCTAACTGCGTTTTCATGGAGTCACTTTCGTCCCAAGCTGCTTCTTTTCTGATGACACTCAGTACTTTTATCCCCACCCTTATTTTGCGGACTTGCTTCATGCTGCTGGCTTTTCCGGACTCGTTTGAACGGTCTCCTGCTTTCTGACCCACCTCGGACTTCCGAGATTTAAATGTGGTAAGGTCCTGTAACCCTCAATCAAAATGCATGGTTGGCGGTGATTCATCCTTAGTTTTATATCGTCTATCTTCCATTACATGGCTATTATTCCGATGCCCTCTTTTAGTACTTAGACCTAAATTCTGCGGCTTTCGCTCTTTGCTTCCGACTACTGTGACCTTAATTATCAGGGATGGGTAGACTTAACGGTCTGCTCACCTCACCCCGAGAATATGGTTGGCTTTTCCACTTCTACTCAATAGAGCATTTGTTTCACATTCCGTTGGCATTACTTATCAGTTGGACGGAAAAATCTTCGGACCTGGCTCTAATCTACACTAAGCTGACCAGTCTCTTGTTTCTGAGTGCTTCCACAGAACCTAGATGTTATCGCTCTGGGCTCTATATTCCATAAACTCTGTTCACCTCATACAGAGACCCGTCCTTCGCAAGCTAACTGGCTTTCCATATAGCCGTTTTCGTCCCGAAAGCTACTTTTCTTATGACACGCATTACTGATATTCACGCTTTTATTGGACGGTCTAGCTTCATCTTGGTGGCTTATCGTGACTCGTCCAAACGGTCTCCTGCTTTCGAAACTCCCTCGGATGTCTGAGATGTAAATGATCTAGGCTCTGCAAACGTAAACCTCTGTGGCTCTCACCTGGCGTGCATTACTTGTCGTGACTTATTCTTTTGCTTCTAATTACTTTATAAGCTTGACATGTCTATTTCGGCCCACTATCTGTTAACATTCTGGCAATAATAATATTGCTTTATCTCTAGGAGCCGGCATTCTATTCTCGTCTCATTGGTCTCCTTTCAGACTGCTGAGGCCTTATCGATGAATCATCGACAGATCTAATGGGCTGTTCAAGGGACCTCGGGAATCTTGTACGCTTTTCAAAATCTCCCCATATACACTTTTCCTTCTAGATCATATTATTACATTTCGAGACCTCTGTTTACATTCCTTCACAACTGGACGGAGAAAATTGCGGGCTTCGCTCTAATCTATCCTTGTCTGCCCAGTCTCATTCGTGATTGCTTCCAAACATCCGAGACATTAACGGTTTAGGCTCTGTAGACCCAACACTCTGTGTCCCTTATCCTTTGTGTTTTGTTCGCCATACTATCTACCTATTCCGGCTCAACACTCTGTCACCCTTACCACAATTAAATCACTGGACATTATTCATCCTTCTTTTTACTAACAAGGATGAATCATCACCTAAGAACCTCAGCGGATTTTCTACTTCTCTTCAATAGAACCTCTTTTACCGACCTTTTTCTTTCCTTCCTGTGTTTTCTGTTGCATTCATTCTTCATTCGACGCTAACTTACATACATTTGTCCTCCCTGCCTTCTTACTTCCCTACCAACTTAAGACTGAGGCAACGCGTCCCTGTTGCTTCTTCCGAGTGCTATTCTTTCTCATAATCTGCACACCTCGTCCTCCTCTAGCTGGTTCCCAACGCTTGGGCATATGCTCATCAGGACCCCTCAAACTCTCTTTACTTTATCTTTTTTTCTTTCTGGAACCATCTTTTGTGCTCTACTGATCCGTGTCCTGCTTGCTTCTCGTCGTATTTCGCCACTTATGCTACACGAGTACATGCGATATTTAAATAACAATTACATGTATGATGGTACAATAGTTCATTCATCCTCGCAATTGATCGACTGCATTCCAGGTGCATTCCTTTCTTGTCTGTGTGGCTGTCTCCGTTCATCGCCCCTTTTTCCCGAGTTTGCCACATTTACGGCGCCACGCACCAAAGGAATCGTTGCGACAACAATACAAGGCACACAGTTCCTTTATCTGGAAATGAGCGAAAGATTATCAATCGCTTTTACATCAAACTAACCAGACAAATCATTCTTTATCTTGCACGGATACAACTTTTCCGATGCTTGAGCCATTAGATTCAGTTTGCCCAACACTAGCTCTTTCACCAACCACTTGCCTGGAGTACTCCTTTCGAATTCGGTAGGCACATTCTCCTGCCGATATAAAGCCAGGACAATTGGTCATTCTGAGCTCTTCAATCCGCTTTGACCGCTCAGTTGTCGCAGTTTCATATAGTTCTAATCAATTTTACTACATACCCCGAGGGATCTGCGATTCGTTCTTCGGAACCATACCCTCTCCTTCAAGACTTCAACAACAGTTGAACATATTTCAATGTAGTTCCCTCAGGGACTTTACGTGTTTCAGTAGATGATCAACGCATCATATTCAAAAAAAGGTTTAGCTCCTTACTAACAATCAGGCACAGCCATTCTTTCAAAACAGGACAGGACCCAGGAACGCAATATGCACTCGTCGAACGCATCAGCCAAAACAAATAACGGGACGCAACTTGACTGCGAATAATCGAGCAAATAAACGTTCCGCAAGTAATCTAGCCAGTTACAACTTGCCATTCAATGGATTGGCGGCAGTGTCTCAGGACGTGGTGGGTTTTCGCCTGGCACGCCTTCTCCTTATGAAAAGCCACAAATGTCCGGTTGACAATACTAAAACGTGGTGAACGTGACTCTCCACCGAATAAAGTCACAGCTCATAAATTCACACTGGCAGATCAACTAGCGTCACTATTCTAGTTAGGTTCGTTACACTGCAACTTCTGCATCTGCGTATACGGTCGTCTCCTCCTTCTAAGATTTCACGCATATACTGTCTTCTTTTTACTTTCTACGATACTACCGTTGACCTTTGCGTTACTTATGCACGAACTCACTGTATTTTCATATCTCTCTCGAGCGTGCTCTTCAATTATCTTCCAATAGATCTTTCAGGATTCTCAATGTATAATAAGCCGTGGTGTGACTGCAATATATGGCAGACGGATTATGTCCTAACGAAGGTGTCTCGATCTCACGACAGGCAAATTACTTTTCGCATTTTCACCGCTGTACAATTCCAATCACGGACATATGAACAAGTTTCTACTGCACTGTTACAGTTGCCAAAGAATGTCTGTACAGTTGCACATACCTGATTATGCCTCCATGAGCGTGTCTCGCGTAGCTGAGCATAAATTATTTATTTATTTATATAAATTGCACAAATAACCGGATATGCTAGCAAATGCAATGCCTCAAATAGTGTTCGTCTGAAGGAGATGTGCGCGATGGGTTTAGGACCGTCTGTATCAGTGGCACGGAGAAATGTTTTGTTCCTGAGTTGGAGGGTAACAAGTTTCACGTGCAACGAATTGGTCTGCGGCGTGCGCTCTATGTCTTCGTCTTCAGCCTAAACCGAGGCCTTGGCAGTAATTTCGAAAGTAGACAAAGTCTAGAGAGTGTGGATGACGCGTGAAAGCTTGGGCTATGGAATTGTTGACACCTGTGACATGACGTACATCAGCATTGCACCGCCTGACAAAGTCGAGAAGTCGTGTTTCCCGTGGTGAATATTTGTGGCAATCGGTTAAAGCGATGAGGGGCTTGTGGTCCTTGTAGACGGTGAAACTGCGGCCCACGAGCGTGTGCCGGAGATGACGAATTGCTATGTAAGTTGCGCGCAGTGCTCTTCCAAACATGCTGTAGCGGGATTCCGCTGGCTGCAGACGCTAGGAGAAGTACCCAAGGGGTTGCCATTGCCCACCAACATGCTTTTGGAAGACGGGTTCTAGTATAGTTACTTTCTACCCAAACTGTTTCTTTTCTCATGACAAGCATTACGTTTATTCCCACGGTAATTTGGTGGCATAGCAGAAGCTCGCTGATCTACCCGGTTCCATCTGAACAGTATTCTGTTTTCTTACCTCTCACGGACTTAGGTAGTCTAAGTGATCAAGGCGCTAAAGACGTAGTGCACTGTAACTCACCTCAAGTACATCGCTGATCACGATTATCCGTCGTATTATTATATCCCTTCTTTACTTAACTTGTCTATGCTGCCGATGCTCTCTGTTACCATTCCGGAGCCGACATTCCAGTCTCGTCTCAATTGACTTCTGCTTTCCAAATACTGAGACCTTACCGATGAATCATCGACAGTTCCAAAGGCCTGTTCACAACACCTTGAGATCTATGTATGCTTTTCACGTCCACTTAATTCTTTCCTTTTCGCGCCCTCTGTTTGTATTAATTTTTCAATTGGTCAGATAACACTTGGGGCCTAGCTCTAATGTAGCCCCGTCTGAAATCCGCCTGCTTTTTGATCACTTCCAGACTCCCGAGACGTTAAGCATCTGGGCTCGGAGGTCCCAACACTGTTCTTCTCCACCTGCGACCGTTCGCTCGGCCGGCTAACTGCGTTTTCATAGAGTCACTTTCGTCCCAAGCTGCTTCTTTTCTGATGACACTCATTACTTTTATCCCCACCCTTATTTGGCGGCCTAGCTTCATGTTGCTGGCTTATCCGGACTCGTCTGAACGGTCTCCTGCTTTCTGACCCACCTCGGACTTCCGAGATTTAAATGTGGTAACGTCCTGTAACCCTCAAGCAAAATGCATGGTTGGCCGTGATTCATCCTTAGTTTTATATCGCCTTCCTTCCATTACATGTCTATTCTTCCGATGCCCTCTTTTAGTACTCAGACCTAAATTCTGCGGCTTTCGCTCTTTGCTTCCGACTACTGTGATCTTAATTATCAGGGATGGGTAGACTTAACTATCTGCTCACCTCACCCCGAGAATATGGTTGGCCTTTCCACTTCTACTCAATAGAGCAGTTGTTTCACATTCCATATGCATTACTTTTCAGTTGGACGGAAAAATCTTCGGACCTGGCTCTAATCTACACTAGGCTGACCAGTCTCCTATTTTTGAGTGCTTCCACAGAACCTAGACGTTATTGCTCTGGGTTCTATATTCCAAAAACTCTGTTCAACGCATACAGAGACCCGTCCTTGGCATGCTAACTGGCTTTCCGTATAGCCGTTTTCGTCCCGAAAGCTACTTTTCTTTTGACACACGTTACTGTTATTCACACATTTATTTGACGGCCTAGCTTCATCTTAGTGGCTTATCGTGACTCGTCTAAACGGTCTCCTGCTTTCTAAACTCCCTCGGACGTCTGAGATGTAAATGATCTAGGCTCTGCAAACCTAACGCTCTGTGACTCTCATCTCGTGTGCATCACTGGTCGTGACTAATTATTTAATTAAAATTACTTTATAAGCTTGACTTGTCTATTTCGGCCCACTATCTGTTAACGTTCTGGCAATAATAATATTGCTTTATCTCTATGAGCCGACATTCTAGTCTCGTCTCATTGGTCTCCTTTCAGACCGCTGCGGCCTTACAGATGGATCATCGACAGATCTAATGGTCTGTTCACGGGACCTCGGGAATATTGTACGCTTTTCAACTTCTCTCCATTTATACATTTCCTTACAGATCATACTATTACATTTCGAGAACTCTGTTTACATTTCTTTACAATTGGACGGAGAAACTTGCGGGCTTCGCTTTAATCTATCCTTGTCTGCCCAGTCTCATTCCTGATTGCTTCCAAACATCCGAGACATAAACGCTTCAGGCTCTGTAGACCCAACACTCTGTACCCCTCATCCTCTGTGTTTTGCTCGCCATAATATCTACCTATTCCGGCTCAACACTCTGTCACCCTTACCTCAATTACATCACTGGGCATTATTCATCCTTCTTTTCACCAACAAGGATGAATCATCACCTAAGAACGTCGGCGGCTTTTCCACTAATCTTCAATAAAACCTCTTTTACCGACCTTTTTCCTTCCTTCCTGTGTTTTCTGTTGCATTCATTCTTCATTCGACGCTAACTTACATACATTTGTCCTTCCTGCCTTCTTACTTTCCTACCAACTTAAGACTGAGGCAAAGCGTCCATGTTGCTTCTTCCGAGTGGCATGCTTTCTCATAATCTGCACACCTCGTCCTCCTCTAGCTGGTTTCCACCGCTTGGGCATATGCTCATCAGGAGCCCTCAAACTTTCTTTACTTCATCTTCTTTTCTTTCTGGAACAATCTTTTATTCTCTACTGATCCCTGTCCTGCTCGCTTCTCGTCGTATTTCGCCACTTATGCTACACGGGTACATGCGATATTTAAATAACAATTACATGTATAATGGTACAATAGTTCATTAATCCCCGCAATTGATCGACTGCATTCCAGGTGCATTCCTTTCTTGTCTGTGTGGCTGTCTCTGTTCATCGCCCCTATTTCCCAAGTTTGCCACAGTTACGGCGCCACGCACCAAAGGATTCGTTGCGACAACAATACAAGACACACAGTTCCCTTATCTGGAAATGAGCGAAAGATTATCAATCGTTTTTACAACTTACTAACCGGACAAATCATTCGTTATGTTGCACGGATACAACTTTTCCGAGGCTTGAGCCATTGGATTTGGTTTGCTCAACACTAGCTCTTCCATCAACCACTTGCCTGGAGTACTCCTTTCCAATTCGGTAGGCACCTTCTCCTGCCGATATAAAGTCAGAACAATTGGTCATTCTGAGCTCTGCAATCCGCTTTGACCGCTCAGTTGTCGCAGTTTCATATAGTTCTAATCAATTTTACTACATACCCCGAGGGACCTGAAATTCGTTCTTCGGAACCATACCCTATCATTCAAGACTTCAACAACAATTGAACATATTTCAATGTAGTTCCCTCAGGGACTTCACGTGTTTCTGCAGATGATCAACGCATCATATTCAGAAAGAATGTTTAGCTCCTTACTACCAATCAGGCACAGCCATTCGTTCAAAACAGGACAGGACCCAGGAACGCAATAGGCACTCGTCGAACGCATCAGCCAAAACAAATTATGGGACGCAACTTGACTGTGAATAACCGAGCAAATAAACGTTCAACAAGTAACATAGCCATTTATAACTTGCCATTTAATGGATTGGCGGCAGTGTCTCAGGACGTGGTGGGTTTCGCCTGCACGTCTTCTCCTTATGAAAAGCCACAAACGTCCGTTTAACCATACTGAAACGTGGCGAACGTGACTCTCAACCGAATAAAGTCACAGCCCATAATTTCACACTGGCAGGTCAACTAGCGTCACTATTCTAGTTAGGTTCGTCACACTGCAACTTCTAAATCTGCGTATACGGTCGCCTCCGCCTTCTACGATTTCACGCATATGCTGTCTTCTTTTTACTTTCTACGATACTACCGTGGACCTTTGCGTTACTTATGCACGAACTCACTGTATTTTCATATCCCTCTCGAGCGTGCTCTTCAATTATCTTCCAATGGGTCTTTCAGGATTCTCAATGTATAATTAGCTGTGGTGTGACTGCAATATATGGCAGACGGATTATGTCCTAACGAAGGTGTCTCGATCTCACGACAGCCAAATTGCTTTTCGCATTTTCACCGCTGTACAGTTCCAATCATTGACATATGAACAAGTTTCTACTGCACTGTTACAGTTGCCATAGAATGTCTGTACAGTTGCACATACCTGATCATGCCTTCATGGGCGTGCCTCGCATAGCCGATAACAAAATATTTAATTATTTAGTTATTATGTCGATGCTATCGCGTCTGCCACTGCTCTTTTACCCACCACTAAAGATGGAAACACTGTATTGCTCAGATTATATATAGATGTGATTCCTTTTGATTTTGACTGAATCGCCATAAGCCGCCTTTGTAGCGCCCAATGATAACGTGATTTTGCCTATAACCGAGATATTTTCATGTTAATGGCCGCGCAGCATGCTGACATCCATTCTGAGGAATCCTCTTTGTCAGGCCTAACATGATGGTTTGTAACAATGCGCTAGCATTTACTATAAATGGTATGAGTTACTCACCTTGTTTTCCCAACAGTGTACTTGTGTTTGGTAAGAACCCTTATGTGCTTCAATCTGGGCACCCACTGGACGTTGGCAGTGCTTACATATTATGCCGAAGGTTTGAAAAGCTGTACGACCTCGATAGCTGTGGACTGCAATCAACATCGGTCGGTATATATGTTGCATTTTAAGTGGGCCACCTTAAGAATAAGTTTGTGGTAGATCAGGTTGTTTGCAAGTGTTTTTGTTTCAAGGTGAAACTCATGCTTTTTATCATTCCCCTGTTCCATAATTTCGGAGGAAATACATAGCTGGGTACTGCAGGCACTTACTCCGTTTTCACTGATAACCATTCTACTTAGTCCGGCAATTGATGATGTGGTCAATCTTTAGGGAATTCGACGCTTGTATAACAGTAGCCTCTCTTTATACGTCATGTCGTAATGCATAGTTACCGTGACTGGTTTCTATTCTATGGAGTAGGTCTGTCCGTTGCTACGTGATGCGCATGAATGCGAAACAACACTCGGATCTTACCGTCATCCGTAGCAGGGGGCTGCGACAGGATGGGCGTAAGGCCCATCACGTAATCACGCATTATAGGTACCATGCGGCGGTGGAAACTCATCAATCACCTGCCCCAGGTAACCACATGCATGCTGTGGAGGTTATCATGCCCGCCATTGAGTTCTTTTCAAACGAAGTTTATTTCGATTACGCTCTGTCAGTGGTACGAGCTTGTGTGGGCTGGGCATGTCCAGTAAATACGGACGATACCGTTGCTATAGAATGGCCCCCGAAGTGTCATAAGTATGTAGCTTGTTATTCGTCATCCTAAAATCATCACAGACGGAAACCGGCCAGGCTGTTTTCTGAGAGGAAGAGGAGGCAGAGAGACCGCTGAAAAAGTAGATGCCAGCCGATGCCAACTACCGCGCGCCACCTCCATCATTGTTTGAGCCTGCGTCAGAACATGCGTGTATTGTGCAAATCCGCGTAGCATCTTGCAGCTATACAGCAGAGGTGCCGGGGCTCAGCACCAAGCCAGTACCCCATATACCCCAACCTGGGAGTAATCACCCGTGTCTAGGTATTTCAGCTCTTACAAATATTACTCAATGCCGTCATGCCCAGGGACGGTTGGCCATTCACCACCCACAAGGAGATCAATACTGGAGCCAAGCTTTGGCAAATGTATATCATACTTTATGCTTTCTCACAGGTACAAGTGCGCTAAGTCAACACAGTTAGATTGCTGAGATGGAAGATATTAAAAATGCCTCATTGCATTCCAGGTAATGTTAGAATGTTTCCTAAAGCCATGTTTCGTATGGTGTAGAAATGAACCGGCGCTGGGACAGCATTTACATAAGCATGTCCAAAAAGTGAAATGTTCAACGAGAGCTTTACGGCATGCATGTTCGAACTTTTCATTGGACTTGCCTGTACCAATTTCTCTCCCGGTTACAGGTATTTAATGCCTCTCTGGGGGAAAAGGAACGCGAAACTAACTTGGTAACCTTACAACAACATAACTATCAATGCGTTAAGTGCGGTAGTTGAAAACCTTTCACAGGGAAAATGTGAACTAGGCAGTCGGGAACATAAGGTCCGCGTTGAGGACGTGCGGATTTGCATCACGCATGAACTATTCCGGAGCGCACAGTGTTTTCGCTTACCGGAAGAGCACGAGTAATACCGTTATTCGCTGTAAGCTGTACTGGTTATCCCTGTAGATCTGTTACAGCTGTGCTGCTTGGACGATTTAGCTCTGTTGGTGTGACCGTCTCAGGTATCACGGAAGCTAGCCAAAGGCGGGTGTAAACTGTACGCACAACGTTCCACAACGAACATCCGACGGAAGCCGCAGTAGTTCGGGTGATATAAGCAGTTAAATATGCTGTCTGCCCATACTTCCATTTCAGGCAGTAGCAATTATGGACCGTAAGAGAAGCATGGAAGACTGGTGTGCTCGTGAAACGGCTATGCATGTACTCAATTTGCTACACAAATTCGCTTTCTTTCAGCTTTGTTAACATTGGTACTGGATGTGGTAAGATTTTGCGATACTTTCACTGCGCGGTCTGTGTGCAACGAACATAGTACTTTGCCTTCACTTCGTGTACCACTGTAGGATGGTCGCTATTTCGCATAAGTAGCTTATATACTGTCACGATTACGATAGGTATGCTTTCAGAAAGCGTGTTAGCAACATCCTTGTGCTCGATTGGCGCGGAGCGGTAAGTTTCGTGAAAACAGTGGGTATAGGATCAGCATATATTTTAGAGTACTACATATGCTAAATATGCATTAGGATAACAGATGATTGCGCGTGCGTGTTAACATATAATTAGCTAAGGATTTCTTGCGGATTTCCAAAAGATTTCCGGCACATTTTTGATTGATTTCCAGAGGATTCCGAACGATTGCCGGATGAGTTCCGAACGATTTCCGGAAGAATACTGAACGCTTTTCAGAGGATTTCTGCGCGATTAAAGAGTACATGTTGTCTGGGAATTTGTAAAGTGCTTGCTTGGCTCTTGAGGATTAACGCACGATTTTTAACGGTTTTCCAAAGGTGGTTTATGCGAACGGAGGGCGGTAAACATTTTAAAACCGTGAGGTTGTGTTGCGTGAGCTTACCCTTCAGGCCATTTCCAAAATCGACAAGAATGACGATTCAAACAAGCTAGAGCATAAGACGTACGCTACAGTTGCGCAAGCGTCGACTAAAAACATGCGCTGTTTTATCGCCAGCGGCTAAACCGACTACTGTTCATCCAAATGCCAAAACGCGTGGGGCAAATACACCCCACCGATGTGATTCTTCCATTGATAGCAACGTGAGTTTTTGTAAGGCAGTGGAAGCCATTGCCGCACATCCTGCCAAACGTACATTGGACAACGTACCGTGGCTAAAGATGTGCGTAACAATGATTCTTCCGCAGTGGTTTCCCGGTGTTACTGTCAGGAAACTGACTAGATCGGGTGACGCCCCAGGTAAAGCCACAAACTCAAGACCGCGCTTACTTCTGGTTGTCCTATCCACTCCGGAGGAACGCAACGCGCTGTTGCGGTTGGTCTTCAAACTGAGGGGTGCTAATGTTAGCATTCAGGCAGACCTTCCATTAGCAGATAGACTGAAGCCAAAAGAGGCCATTAAGCACCTCAAAACCAGGCGAGCGGCCGGTGAACAACGTCTCCGGATGGTGCATTTTCGGGTGGTCAGCCGGCGGTCTTTTCCGCCTGGCCAGTGCCAGTATCGGTAGCGCACGACCCAGGGCTGGACAGTACCAGTACCTCAAGATAGTGCTAAGCAGTGTGCGCAGCCTAAGGAATAAGATTTATGAGATAGGTCTGATGTATATGGGTCGCATCCCGATATACTTGCATACACTGAAACGCGGCTGTCACAGGACATCACAGACGGTGAGGTACACGTCTGGCTACGCACTAGTTAGATATGCTCGCTTTGTTGACCGACAAGGTGAGGGGTCTTGCGCTTTGCATTAGCTGTGGACCTGAATATTTACGTAGCTACATGTTTCAGTCGGCAGCTAAAATTGTCGAAGTTCTGCCAATATTGAGCACCGCTTCCTCAACTCAACTTAAAGTTATAATCGTGTGCAGAAGCTCTGGGAGTGCGTCCAAAGGGGTGCTAGACTTTATTCGCTGACAATCCCCAAACCAGTGTTTGATACTGGGTGATTACAATCTACCGGAAGTTTGCTGGGCAGATCTTTCATGCAACTCGGCGGAAGGTACTTTCGATGCGGACCCTTAGCTTACGCTACAAGTACCGTTGCATCAGTTCGTAGACCACCCCACTAGGTACCTGGACGCCTAAATACCGTCTAGTTTTGAACTAGATTTTGCCAAGGCACCAGACTTCATAGGTATCAGCAGTTACAGCTCTCCAAAAAGTACCAGTGATCATGTCTGCTTATTATTCAGATGTACCTTACCAGACGTCTCCAGAGGATCACTGAGCCATCTCCAACCATATCGGATGGCATCTATCAGGCAATGTGTATCAAGGCTTTGGGGTTGCGTTGTGAACTCTTGGTGACAGGTAAGCTTCAGGCGGTCTGGAAACAATTTAGGCACTATCTTAAGGAAGTTTCTACTTCCTGTAACCCTCTCGCAAAGAGAAAAGAGACACGAGAACGGCCACCGTGGATAGACAACACTGGCAAGGACCTGCTCCATAAGGTTCTAGTTGCTGGAGGAGCAACCGTGCGGCTCCAACAACTAGCATGGATGATAGGTACCACGAGGCTGGAAGTACGTGAAACAAAACTTGTTAAAAGAACGCTGTTGAAAGTAAAGGTAATGGCTGCTGGACTTTCAGAAACTCCGAAAGAGTTAAGAGAGGATGCGGTTAAAATTTGCTAAGTTCAAATTGATACGTACCGATGGAAAGCACGCGCATGCAGACGGCTAAGGCGCGTGTACTTGGTGAGCAGTATGCAGGGACTTTGTACTTGCGGCCACGTTGACTAGCGTTGAGATTGTCCCCAGTGTTCCCGAGGGTTCTGGTTTAGCCGAAATTAATGTTGTGGAAACGCACATCCTTAAGCTGCTGCAAGGAATGAACACTTCTAAAGCAACTGGACCTGATTCAATTCAACCGAAACTTCTGCATGAGTTGGCGGTGGAACCAAGTGGACCGCTGACAATGATGTTTCGGAAGTCACTTGACAACTGTACATTACCTTCTGTATGGAAGGAGGATGTCATCTGTCCTAACTTCAGAAATGGCGACTGGAGGCCGTCAGCCAGTTATAGGCCAGCCAGTCTGACTAGTGTCGTGGTCAAACTGCTCAAAAAGCTGGTGAGAGATTCGTTGGAAGGTCACCTGTATAGGTTTAATCTACTCAGAAGTGCACAACACGGCTTACGGAAGGGGTCTACGTGTCTGCCGATTAGGTTGGTTGCTAGTGAAGCTTCGGCCGAGGCAGTGGACTATGGCCACGTAATGGACGTGCTTCTCCTCGACTTCTCAAAACCATCTGATAAACTGCACCATTTGAGGCTATCACAAAAGCTGAGCTCCTAAGGCGTTTCTGGCCGCGCCCTTCACTGGGCATCTGCATTCTTGCAAGGAAAAGAGCAGTGTCTACGTGTGAGCCGCAACTTAGCATTAAGGTAACTGGTTCTTACCGTGTCCCACATTGATCGGTCCTTGGACCGATGCTGTCCACCATCTACGTAAACGACCTCCCTGGAGAGCTTGGGGTATCATCACTATTGTTAGCTGATGACCTTAAGCTATGGAATTTTGTAAATGTCCCTGGGGCCCGGAGACCATTCAACATGTCTGGACAGACGCTGGGATTGGACTACTTTGTGGCTACTGCCCAGTAAGCACGCTAAGTGTTCCGTCATTCGTAGGACAGCAACTTTCCCACCATCGAGGTACGTGCTCGGTTGGGTCATACTCCCCTGGTCTCTGATCAAATAAGCTTAGGCGTCATCCACTCCTCGACCGCATTCTGGTGACAACTGGAGGAAGGCTGTAAGTACGGGTTCGAGAGGGTTGTAGTTAATACACCCTTCTTTCCTGGTCTTAACTACCGACATATTTATGAAGCTGTTCTCAGTTTTCGTTCGGCCCCATCTGGAAAACTGCGCCCAAGCTTGCCTGCCCTACCTTGTTTGAGACAAATTGGAGCTCGAGATGGTTTCCAGAGTAAGTACCAAAATGGTGGTGGGGTTACATGGGCCACTGTACCTCGAGCGTCAAATTAGCTTGGCTATGTACTCAAAGAACTACCGACGGCTTCGAGTAGACCTACTCCTTACTTACCGCATTTTAACAGGGAAGTTTGGGCCAGACGAGCTGGCTATTTTTCCGGCTAAGTTGCCTTGTTTTTGTTTTGTTTTGCCGTCATCCCAGGAAGGTATGCAAGCTGCGCTCCGAGCTGGCCGTGGCGGAAACTTGGTTATCGCATAGACTAGTAAAGCGCTGGAACTCGCTTCCAGCAATTGTAGTCAGTGAACTTACGGTTAAGGGTTTGGAGCATCTTTTAGACTCCATTGGGTTGTAACACGAAACCGGTTAGTTGACGCCTGTGATACTAGTCCTTAGTCAATGACACGTAGGATCCGTGCCAAATACGGGATAGTATAGAATTGTGAGGCACCTGAACCCAAAGTGTATTGTGCAGGCTACAAAAATAGGAAGCGAATCAACCAGCGCGAGAAACCCTGCAGTAAGCTACTTACCAAAATAATTTGATGACAACGGGAGTGCCGTCAGTAAAACAAGTCGGCGTTTTGAAGCAGAAAGCAAGAGTACAATCCAGGGTTGTGAAATACCGAAAGAACCTGTTTCCGGTACACTAAAATAGCCAATTCCTAGAAGCCTGAGGGGGAAGCCAATGATGGAGCTGTTAGTGGGCGTAAACGGATGGTGCGGATGGGGGCAAATAGTTGCCTAGGCTTGAACAATGGTTTCGAAGATACGATGTGTAGCAGAGTTTGCTGGGTCCAGGCGTTTGTTAGTAATTGTTAATGATGATGACTTGAAGCAGCGTGCATCTTCATTGGGCCTACGGGATGGGCTGGACCGCAAAAGCATGTCTAGTCTAAAAGAAAGGCACACTGGAAATTCCCTTCGCGGCAGACCGATGGTGCGCTTGGGAGGTTTCACTCCCCCAAAGCGCTCAATTCCACGGTCCTCATCCCAAGAAGAAATTCGGGTGTAGTCGTCCCGCGACGAAATCTAGGCTTCCTCGTCCCACGATGAAATCCTTCGTCTTCGTCGACAACGCCCAGCCGAGGGTTTTGGGACCAACGCGTTTTCGGCTGTCCGTGGCCAAGGGCGACTGACTGTTCCCTGGGTCCGGTGCGGGTCCATTGGTCGGCTGGCGAGTCGCTCGGGAGTGTCGTTGCGCCCGTTGGCTAGGCACTACAGGTTGGCCTTGACAGTTCCGGCGGTTGCGTTTCTGATAGAATTCAGTGGGAGGCAAGGGTCGGGAAAGTGCCTTATTGCCGGGGAGAAAACATTGCACGCATGATAAAAGCAAGTACTCCTTTAAACTTTTCACAATGTTCTGGGTTTATTACCAATATTCCAAAAAGTTTGTGGATGAGGCGCACGATTACCCCTAACGACGAAAACGCGTGTTGATTGAAATAGTAAACCTTTGGAGAATCTGTAAATCGGACCGCATGGTTGGCTTGTCTACCGCGTCGGTCAGTTGCCTGAAGCTGAGGGTTTGTTGAGAGTCAAGGGTAGCGGATGATTTCGGGATTTCCAGTGCTTAGGAAGCCACAGCAAGTGCGGGTGCTTGTGTGATAGCATCAGCATGGATGGCAAGTTGTCCGTCAAAGAAAGCCACTTTGAGGCGGCCAACGGTCACCGTGGTTCGGTGGCCGTTTTGGCCTAAAGCGAAGTGTATAAGAGTCGGTTGAAAGGCTTTGAAAGGGCCAGCTTAGGGAGGCTGGCGAGGGCGTCGCGCTGCGTCGGTGCGGAGAAAAACGTGAGTGCAAGTAGTGAGACCAAAGTGCACTTGCACGACCCTACTCTGCTCACGGGGGAATCAAACGTAATGAGCGCATGCGTTATGCTAGCGAGAGCGCATCGCTAGGCTGGAATACCATCCGGTGTGCAAGGCGATAAAGGTTCTCCTGGGAATTTTGCCATTGTACCGTAAACCAGATCTGTTGGTGCACATTGCAAGTCAGTCTTTATGTGGCTGCCAGTGTCCAAGAGTACGAGTGCAACATTTGCGCTACTGCTAAGGTCAGAGGAGGCGCAGAGAGAAGATGTAAGTTATGAAGGCGTTTAACTTAACCGTTGGGTGCTGGGTGATACGCTATATTAGGAAAGCGGCGACAGCCTATAAAGTTGCAGAACGTATAGAATTGTGAAGATGCGAAAGGCTTTCTTTGGTAAGGTGTAATGGTGCAGGGGCATCCATAGTGCGAGACACACCGGTCCAAGATGGCCCGGATAACAGTCGCAGCCGTGCAGTCGGTTACGGGAATGGCATCTGGCCAGCTGGTGAAACGGTCCACACATGTAGGCGTGTATACGAATCCGCGTGAAGGAGGCAACGGACATACCAGGTTTACGTGTCCATGCGAGAACCGAGAGTCAGGGTTGGGAAATGAACCAAGAGGACTGCGCGTGTGCTGCTGTATTTTGGAGCGCTGGTAATGCAGTCAGGCGCGAGCCTAAGTACGAACATCCTTGTTTACGAGTGACACAACGAAATGTTCGGTGCCCAGTTTCAAAGACCCTGGACCTTTTCTTAGCATGCTGACTGGATTTTAATATAGCCGATGTCCTCCCGAAAGCTTTTTTTCTTATGGCATTCATTACTGTTATTCACACCTTAATTTGTCGGCCTAGCCTCATCTTGCTGGCTTATCCGAACTCGTCTGAACGGTCTCCTGTTTTCTGACCCACCTCGGACTTCCGAGGTCTAAATGATCTAGCCTCTGCCAACGAAACATCCTATAACCCTCACCTCAAATGCATTGTTGGCCAGTTTCATCCTGATTACTATGAACCCTATTTTCCTGTACATGTCTATTCTGCCGGTGCTCTCCTTTGGTACTTAGACCTAACTTCTACGACCTTCACTATTTGAGGTAACATTCTAATCTCGTCTCAATTGTCTCCTTGCTTCCGACTACCGTGACCCAATGAGCAGGGATGGGCAGACTTAACGGTCTGCTCACATGTCCCTGAGAAGTTCGTTGGCGTTTCCACTTCTTTTTAATAGAGTATTTTCTTTTTCGCACTCTGTTTGTATTACTTTTGCAGTTGGACGGATAGCTCTTCGGGCCTGGCTCTAATCTACCCTCGGCTGAGCATTCTACCGTTTCTGACAGCTTCCAGACATCCACGACGTTATCGCTCTAGGCGCTACATTCCACACTCGGCTCCCCTCATCCCGGGACCTTCCCTTGGCATGCTAACTTGCATTTCGTATATCTACTGTCGTCCCGAAAGCTATCTTTTCTTTTTACACTCATTACTGTTATCCACGTTCTATTTTGTCGGCCTAGCTTCATCTTATTAGCTTATCCGGACTCGTCTGAACGGTCTACGACTTTCTGACCCACCTCGGACTTCTGAGATCTAAATGACCTAGGCTCTGTCGACGTAACTTCCTGTAACCCTCACATCATGAGCACTGTTGGTCATGATTCATCCTGATTATTGTACCACCTTCATCCTTAACATGTCTTTATGCCGATGCCCTGCTTAGTACTTAGACCCAACTTCTACGGCTTTCACTCTTTGAGCTGACATTCTATTCTCGTCTTAATGATCTCTGTCCTTTTGACTACTGGGTTTTCCTTATGATCAGGGATTAACAGACCCAACGACCTGTCTACATCACCCCAAGGCGAACTGTCATTCATTTAACCCCTTCGTCCTAAACTGCTTCTTTTCGGATGGCAATCATTACTTTATTCGCACCTATATTTGGCGGCTTAGCTTCAGCTTGATGACTTAGCTGGTTTTGTCTGAATGGCCTTCTGTTTTCTGACTTTTCTCGGAATTCTGAGGCCTAATGATCTAGGCTATGCTGACGAAAGCCTGTTATCCTCACTGCAAGAGCACTGCTAGTCATGACTCTACCATATTATCATGTCCCTTTTCTTCCCTAACATGTCCATTTGTGTTGAGGTTCTTCATCAGCGTTCATACGTTACCAAAACGACTTTTCCCCCATGAGCTGACATTCTAGTCTCGTCACAACGATCTTCTACCTTCCGACTTCTGTGTCCCTAATGACCAGGAATTGGCAGACCCAGCGGTCTGTGCACATCACCTGGAGTCTACCTTTGGCTTTTTTCTTCTTCTCCTCTATAGAGTCTTCTTTGCACTCTGACTTATCTGGTGCTGCCTGTACGGCCTCCTGCCTTCCTACCTCTCTCGGACTTCTGACATCTAAATGATCTTGTCTCTGCAAACTCAACGCTTTGTCTCTCCCCTACAGAGCACTGCTGCTCATGATTCATCATTAGCATATCCCCTTTTATCCTTAACACTTCTATGCTGTTGACGTTCCGTTAGCACTCCGACTTTTATAATACGGCTTTCTCTCAATGCGTCGATATCTTACTCTCACCTCCATGGTCTCCTGCTTCCCGAATACTGAGCCCATGCATTTGAGCCATCGACAGGTTCAAAGGTCTGTTCGCAACACCTGGAGATCTCTGTAGGCTTTTCCACTTCTTCTTCATAATTTCCTCCTTCCCGAACACATTCTTGTATTATCGCTCTCTCGTTTTGCTTTCCTTCATCAATTGGACGGAAAACTCTTCAGTCCCAGCTTTATTTTAGTCTTGTCTGCCCAGTCTCCTACATTCTCACAGTTTTTAGACACCTGAGACGCAAAAGTTCTAGGCTGGGCATTCACAATACACAAGTTGCTTTCGCTCTATGAGCCGACATTCTAGTCTCGTCTCATTGGTCTCCTTTCAGACCGCTGAGGCCTTACAGATGGATCATCGACAGAACCAATAATTTGTTCAAAAAACTTAGAGACGATTGTACGCATTTTCACTTCTTCCAAATAGATGCTCTTCCTCCCAGTCCCCATTCTTTCCTTTTCGTCCCCTCTGTTTAAATTCTTTTTTCAACGGGATTCATTCAATTGTTCCAGTCCTGCTTGAACTTGTACTTGACGGAGAACATTGCGGGCTTCGCTCTAATCTATCCTTTTCTGCCCAGTCTCATTACTGATTGCCTCCAAACATCCGAGACATAAACGCTTCAGGCTCTGTAGACCCAACACTCTGTACCCCTCATCCTCTGTGTTTTGCTCGCCATAATATCTACCTATTCCGGCTCAACACTCTGTCACCCTTACCTCAATTACATCACTGGGCATTATTCATCCTTCTTTTCACCAACAAGGATGAATCATCACCTAAGAACGTCGGCGGCTTTTCCACTAATCTTCAATAAAACCTCTTTTACCGACCTTTTTCCTTCCTTCCTGTGTTTTCTGTTGCATTCATTCTTCATTCGACGCTAACTTACATACATTTGTCCTTCCTGCCTTCTTACTTTCCTACCAACTTAAGACTGAGGCAAAGCGTCCATGTTGCTTCTTCCGAGTGGCATGCTTTCTCATAATCTGCACACCTCGTCCTCCTCTAGCTGGTTTCCACCGCTTGGGCATATGCTCATCAGGAGCCCTCAAACTTTCTTTACTTCATCTTCTTTTCTTTCTGGAACAATCTTTTATTCTCTACTGATCCCTGTCCTGCTCGCTTCTCGTCGTATTTCGCCACTTATGCTACACGGGTACATGCGATATTTAAATAACAATTACATGTATAATGGTACAATAGTTCATTAATCCCCGCAATTGATCGACTGCATTCCAGGTGCATTCCTTTCTTGTCTGTGTGGCTGTCTCTGTTCATCGCCCCTATTTCCCAAGTTTGCCACAGTTACGGCGCCACGCACCAAAGGATTCGTTGCGACAACAATACAAGACACACAGTTCCCTTATCTGGAAATAAGCGAAAGATTATCAATCGTTTTTACAACTTACTAACCGGACAAATCCTTCGTTATGTTGCACGGATACAACTTTTCCGAGGCTTGAGCCATTGGATTTGGTTTGCTCAACACTAGCTCTTCCATCAACCACTTGCCTGGAGTACTCCTTTCCAATTCGGTAGGCACCTTCTCCTGCCGATATAAAGTCAGAACAATTGGTCATTCTGAGCTCTGCAATCCGCTTTGACCGCTCAGTTGTCGCAGTTTCATATAGTTCTAATCAATTTTACTACATACCCCGAGGGACCTGAAATTCGTTCTTCGGAACCATACCCTATCATTCAAGACTTCAACAACAATTGAACATATTTCAATGTAGTTCCCTCAGGGACTTCACGTGCTTCTGCAGATGATCAACGCATCATATTCAGAAAGAATGTTTAGCTTCTTACTACCAATCAGGCACAGCCTTTCGTTCAAAACAGGACAGGACCCAGGAACGCAATAGGCACTCGTCGAACGCATCAGCCAAAACAAATTATGGGACGCAATTTGACTGTGAATAACCGAGCAAATAAACGTTCAACAAGTAACACGCGAAGTTAGAAACTGTGCGTTTTCGACTTTTTGTTGCTTATTCCGCCATAGAGCAGCTATTTATTAGAATACTTAGACGCGCTGTCTCGATATCTTGACGCGCTATACTCTAAGCTTTTTAGATCCTATATACGGCAAAACAGTGTTCCTGGAACACGAATTATGAAGCCGTGCTATTCCATCATGACTAACAACAATGGAATATATGCTAAAGATGCCCGAGCCAAACTCCGGGTCAAACGTAGACGTACTCATTCGATTACCGCTGTTTCTGTTGTTCACAGCTCTGACTCATGCACTGCAAAGGCGGATAAGGCGACCAAACGTCCTGCTACAAAAGACAAACTGAATAAACTGCGCCCCTGCAGTGTCCTTCTTATAGACCCTTTGAAAGATGCACTTAACAAAATCAGTGCACTCGCAACTGAAATGGTTGCTGTCCAAAAGGAAATGGCTGTTACCAACACAGAGCTAGCACAACTTATGCCATTGGCCCAACTCGCAGGAATAAGGACAAATGGCAACGCTGACGAGCTCCAAGATGCCGGCGCCCTTCTTACTACCATCACTACTGAGATAAACGAGCGAACCCGCCGTGCCCGAAACGTGCTCGTCTTCAACGTTCCTGACAATCTTCCCTTGGAGAAAGTCACCCGCCTACTTACGTCCATGTGTAACATCCCTTCTGACATGTGCGTGAGTAAGCGGCTCAGAAAATCGAAGATCAGTCGCAATTGCCCTATCCTTATCGCATTCAAAATTCCAGAACTGGCTACAAGCTTCATAGCAAATCGATTTACCTTAAGAACAAACGCAAACATTGGGCCTATTCTTATAAAGCCTGATCTAACGCCGTTGCAAAGAGCGTTCCCACCGGCTACTAATACCAAAGCAAGACATTAGCCTCATGATTCATTGCCGGTTGTCGGAGCACCTGCTGGCCCTACTACAAGCACTAACGTGGATCTGGCTCTAACCCCCCTGCGTCACGCTTCTACGACAGCATTACATCCCGACTCAAGCCCCACAGCCCTAATGAACAAAAAGTCAACTAACGCTCCAGATTCGCCCCCGCTAACGATACAAGAAGCCGAGACAGTCAATAACGCCTCCGACATGAGTGACACCGATTCAGAATCTATCAATGTAGACTTCCCGATGATCAACTCCCTTCCTTCCCCCTCGTACAAAGTCGTATCCAGCCTCGCAACACGACCGACCACCAACAAAGGTCAGCCGCTGAAACACGGCACGCCTCGTTATGGGATGCACTCCCCGCTGATGCTTTAGAGGGTTGCCTATTCCGGGTGCCCAGAGAGCGATTCGAGAAGACAGATCGAGTTGCAGGGAAACTTTTATTGGTTCAGCAAAAGATTCCCTGTTAGCTAGCTATAAACGAACGACACCGTGGACGCTCTAGCTAGGGAAACGGAGCAAACACAGCACACAGAGCAGTCGCGCGTTGCAACCGAAGCGAGCGCCAAGCAAAAATGGCGATGAGCAAGTAAAGCATTCGAACTCAGCAATCAGTTCAACAAACCACACCGGTTGCCTAAGTGTACAATTATAGACTTTTGGTTAGAATTTTACACAAGCAAACCGGGGAATCTCCAGGCTGCTACATAGCCCTCTCCCAGAAGGGACTGTGTAAGCAGTCCTTTGATCTACATGAGGACTGTCCGTCGCGGGCCAGCCTTCTGCGAGACCAGGTTGTGAAACCCGATGAAGCTGCTGGGGGAGAACCATGCAATCTGACCATAGCGGGTTCCCACCCGTGTATTCCCTACGGTGTCGAAACGGTAAGTTCAACTTCAAGTTCAGTTGGGACCGGAACGATAGGATAATCCCGCGAATGTTCCTTCTTTTGCGTTTGTTACTGCCACCCTAGAGCATCTAATTGACGCTCGAAACCCTCTACCGTAGACTCCCTAACCACGTGCGCTGGAAGCGAGTTCCAACGTTCAATAACTCGACGCGACAAGCGAGTTTCCGTCCTTACCCGGTCAGATCGCTGTTTGTGCAGCTTCGGATGAATTGAATCAGGCGCCAGAAGGCTGTTGGAAGGATGTAGCCCTTGCAATAGCACTGAAAGACTTGTGCCCTCCGTTACTGACGGAATTCAGTTGAGCAAGAATGCCTCCCGAACGTTGAGTGACACAGACTCACTCTGAGCCGTATGAGAGGGCCTTCATGAGAGAAAGACACACAGTATGACTGTCTCGGCTTAAGTAGACCAGGCAGTAATCGGAGTCGGTTATAGCCGCGGGTCCCGGCCGCTCGTAGCAAAGGCCCACCCCACCCCCCCCGTATAGGACAAGTCGTGTACGCGCTGACGCTCTTGTACGTAAGCAAAGAAAACTGCGATTGGGGGTGTGGTTGACGGCTGCGTTCAGCCCAAATTCCTCCTCAGTCACGGAAGGACCGAAAGCGAGTGCGACAGAGGATGGCTTTACGATTCCATTTCTGAACTATCACGGCCAGCGATAGCTTTCGTAGGTGCTTGAGATTGATGAACGCCGCTTGGGTAAGGTTCGCCCAGCACTTAGGAGCGCTTCCTGAGGCAGCGGTTATTTATCCTGGGATGATCTAATCCATGGTGAGGCAGCGCCCGGTCAACCCTTCTCCTTTTAGTGAATGGATGTGGGAGCAGAGATCTCATGAGGTACGCTTTTAAATTCTCCCAGGCTGTCGCACGGTGGTCAGCCCACAGGTGAAATCGCACAACGCAAAAACTGAGCTTTGGCTCGTATGGCCGGAAAGTCTGCTCCGCCCAAATATGTGGACATGCCTCAGCGGTAAGCTTGTGATCGACACTTAGTTAGAGCACATCGAGAGGATTGCAGAC
>OX104071.1:51541888-51598494 GCA_944474145.2 Dicrocoelium dendriticum
AACATATATTTATATTTTTGCCTACTTCCATGCAAGAGCATCGGATTAATGTAAGCCTTGATCTGAACCCTTTAGGGTGCAGCCTCTAGCAGGTCTAGAAATATACCTATTTATTTATTTATTTATTATTACTTCCATATCGGTTCGTACTATGGAAAGAATAATCAAGGAAAGGGTCTTGGAGTTCCTTATTTCACAAAATCCGATCAACAGATTGCAACAAGACTTCCTCCGTGGTCGTACATGTTAACCATACCAGTTAAATTTCTGGATTACGTAATCAAGTTGACTGAATCCGGGCAGTCGATGGTTACTTTACTTAAACATGTAGAAGCGTTCTACCGCGTACCCCATGCAGAACTTCTAACCAAGGTAGCCTGGCATGGGTTTTCTAACCCATTACTAGCATGGCTATCATGTTTCTTGTCTACCCGCGCTCATCGTGTCAGCGAGGGAAAATGCCTATTCACCAAAATTAGCAATCAACGGCGTCGAACAGGGAAGCAGGTTAGGCCCACTGCCATTCCCAATATACGTAAATGTCACCTTCCGAAGCTTTCGATAATCCTGACCCTTGCTTTCCGCAAATGACAGCAAACTTATGTTCGCTTTTGCGAGCATAAATGAACGAAACGGTGCTCAAACAATGCAGTTGGAGCTCTTCGCCCTTCAGCGGTGTTACCAAGAGTGGAAACGACATTCTCAGTTGGCAAATGTAAACTCTTTTCTTCAGAAGCAAACTTAGTGATGACATGCTGAAGTCAAATGCTAAACCAATTATTTGCTGCACAACGCTAAGGGACCTCGATGTTTGCTACTTAAGCTCTTTTAAATTCTCCGAACAGCCACATTTTGTGTTATGCAGATGCGTGCCCCGTCTTAGAATATTGTTCATTAGTATTCTCAAATTTAAATATGTACCACAAAAGGCGTCTTTCAAATTACAATATTCTTTTACCAAACGGTTACTAGGGTTTAGATAGTTGTATTATCGACCACTGTGTTAACAGCTAAAGCTAGGACCGTTATAGCTGAGGATCAACATTAAGCTAATCTTTCTGGTTTATTTAGTTGATACAAGTGCCAAGGAACTTGATATCTTCCGGTTGGGCACGTTCCAGCACTGTCCAACTAGAAACACATTAGCCAGCTTTTACAGCCATGGGGCGTTACACGGTTGCAGGCGAAATAAATAAAGGTTTTATCATAAGCTAAACAAGGTCATGGATACCTTCCCGAAGCCATTAGACGCAACAACTCTAAGCATATGGTTCGTGCTTGACATTTCAACCAAAGCACCGTAGCGGTGGTATTACGGATACCAGGCGAATCTACATCTAGGCAATAATTATGAGCGGCTCACTGAACTTTAAAGACCGTGCCTCAAAATAACCGCAGTAAACATTTGGCTCCGCTTAAATCTTACCTCATGCATTAACTGCTAACCATGCTCCCTTTTATATTGTTTTGTGTTCCGAATTTTATTTGTCCTACTTAGGTTACCGGGTTGCCTAAACTTAGATGGTTTCGGTTCACTTGCTCTCCTATCCGTCCTGCACTGATTACTGATCATCTGCCCTTCCTTCTCCTGGTTTGAAATAAGTTTCACTTCGGTACTTGCTATCATAACAGTCCAGACAGTTGGTCAAATATTGATCCCATAAACAGCGTTAATCACCCAGGTTTTGTTACTCCAATGCACCTCATCTTGGCCCCCACCATCTCAATGCTTACCAAACTTGAACGCTAGTCATCTTCTATCATCAACACTGGCAGATTGGTGGAATAACAATCCAGGCACTTTTCCGTAGATTATCATCATCTTTCTCTGCTATATTTTACTTGCACTTAACGTGGATCAAAAGTTAAGCATGTGTCAGAGTGACCCATGTCATCGCGAATAGCCGGACCTCCAGGGTTTTTGACCGTGACTAAACTTCGCCTTGGCCATCTCCAGGAAATATTTCCCTGCCTGATTCCTCCAGGCGACTGTTACATCTCAGACTCAGTGACGAGTGGACAACCAGCTCCTGCTTTTGCACAAACCTACTCATTCGTACTTTACCCTAGCGTAATAAACTAGATAAATAAAATTTCCTATAATCCTCGACGGTGCGAGGCACATTTTGAAAAGCAGGAGCACGGTAATGCAAAGACGTAACATAAGCAATGGTACGGAAACCTTGCTACTTAACCGGTACATATTAGATATATGTGTGTATGTATGTGTACTATTTATATAAGTGCAAGTGCAATTAATGGTATTTTGTGAATTTATTAGTATTTCGGTGCAGTTTTGAGTTTGTTCGGCGATCGTACAAAGTTAAGTAGGGAGCGGGTGATATAGTTGAAGTAGTGGACGTTCGCGAAACATGCAAGATCCTCCGGTAGGGCAAAGCAGTGACTTTATTTACTGGCGAGTGATATCCACCAGGTCACAATGTCGTTATGCATACATTTGTGACCATTTTAGGGAGAACACAAGCCAGGCAAAAGCCCACCACTTCCTGCAACCCTGCCATCGAACTAATAGCTGGACCGGGCTTAAATCGAACAATCCACATGGAGCCATCTAGAGTTCGTTCAGCTAGCGAGCCACATTGTTCAGAATTACCACAGCGTAATTGGTCGGTAATGTACAAAAGTCTTACTGAATGCGGTATTAATCAGGAGTATGGTAGACATAAATCTTCTCACCACAACTCATGGCGACATGTACTATTGTACTAGACCACAATGGCTAGGTACTTTTGCCGATTTAGTATTAAAGTTCCATCGTCTAGGTAGATTTTCCCAATTATAGATACGTCGCACTAAAATGTTGTCATTTACCAGAGGATGCGCCCATCGCTCACCTTGTATTTAACGCCAAATTCTGTTGCTTTTAGTAACTTCCTAACATGCTCAATTATTTTTCTCACAAACTAAGGCTTCCGGCTTGTGTCAGCATTTTCAGACGTCCCGAAACAACTATACGGAAATTACAATAATGCTCGCCAAATTTTACCCATTGTTTGCAAACGGATATCTTCATTTTTGGCTTATTCTTTGCCAGATATTTCGCTTCATTTATTTTTACTGGCAATAATGTAGTAGCCGTTTTACACAACTTGATACCATAATTTATGTAATTTCCTCCCTTAGTCCACTACGAATTAGGACTCCTGAGATTAGGTTAATCGATTGATGAATTAGAATTGCGCAATAGTTGTAGTTTGAAAGAGTGGCTCATACACGAAAGTCCCACTTCCGACGTCTGGTCAGACAGCTCTGGTTCAGCTCGACTGGACCTCCTTTAACGGCGTATATAACCCCAACACAATATTCTGCACTTCTTCCTGAACAATGTGCCTGTGTACTGCTTACATGGACATAACATAATGCATACGCTCATCAAATGTGTAGAGGGGACTGAATGAAACTGTAAATATTTTGCTCCTTGTGTGGGAATATCCTCACGCATAGTCGAGAAACAAAACATTTATTTATTTGTTCATTCTCTGTTACTGTGAATTTGTGAGATTAATGTTTGAACTCTCCAATAGAGGAAGGGCTCAGAGGAAATATTTGAAGTAATTGACTTTGGTGAAATGGATGATATACTCCGGTATTGCAAGGCGGTGACTTGGTTAAGTGGCAAATCATATCCGTCACCTCACAGTGTTGTTAAGCAGACATTTGTGGCGTTTATAGGGGAAAAGCTTGCTAAGCGATATCCCAACACCTCCTGGAACTCTGACGCCGAACAATTTGCTGGACCAGGAATAACCCGAACCACCTAACTGGCACCACCTTGTCATGCAGCTAGCTAGCTCTAATTGTTTGACGAGTATTTTAGCGTACTTCTGTTTGCAGGGCGTTTTCCGCTTGCTTGGAGGGTCTGCGGTGTTAAGCCCATATATACAGATGACGTTAGCCAGGGCCTCGGAAACTCCCCACTGTTTCATTTTACCACCATAGTTTGTAAAGTCATGGAAAGCGTTCTACAATGTGAGGTGCATAGTCAGCTTGACGACGAAGTGAATTTCCCGCATAACATGGCTTCCAGTGAGCACGTTTATGTGTCTCCAGCTTGCTTGTTACCACAAAATGTTGGGCTAGGTTATTAGATGCCGGGAGTCGTTTTAGCGTTTTCTTCGTAGACTTCAACTATGCTTTTATTAAAGTCCAACGCGATCGGCTTTTTTAAACTCCAACCTTCTGGCGTTTTTGAGAGGTTCACTCACGGATCATTGGCTTTTTAATAAATGAGAAATACTCCGCGTTACTTCCTATGATCAGTGGAGTTCATATCGCTTCATACTTGATCACCAGATGTTAAAACTCTTGCTTTATTACCTTCCATCAGAATAGCACATTGACTGTCTACGTTGTGCCGACGACCTGAAAATATGGTTGTCGGTAACCACACCCAAAGACGCCGGCCAATTGCAAAAGACGCCGGAACGCTGGATCGCTGGTCAAGCTTTGTCGATTGCTCCCCCTTTGTGTAATTTGCTCCGTCCTGCCAACTGACGCCGAGCACATTGGTTGTTACTTGATCAGGAATGCCGCTAGGGTGAACGACCTTGACGCATCTCCCGATTTGCTCACTACCCAGGACCTCCCAATGAAAGTAACGGCCACTAAACAAATGTACACTGCAATTAGGGAAATCGCATTCACGTTTGGCACCAAAAGGTTAAAGACTTCTTTTTACTACCCATGTGCGCCTTATCTTCGAGTATGCTTCAACTACGGTCAAACAAGTATGAACGTGCTATGATTGCGAAAGTCCAGTGCCTAGAAACGAAATCCATATCAGCCCTCCGGAAGCTGCCATACGCTCAAATACTAAATGAATAAACAAATAAATGGTATATTATCGGTAAAACGCGACACACCTGTAAAAGCGTGATCAAATATGCATACAAGCATAGCTACTTTGGAATGTTAAAACATTTCGTTTTAATGGAAGGAATAAAAGAAGATGTTGTCCTTATGAGTGGGCATATTTTTAGGTAATAGTCAGACCAAGGAACATGATGGCGCTGTGGCGCGCAAAAATCAGCCAAGATACAAGCTGGGGGTAAGTTCGCCATGTAGTGATCCGTGAGCACAGGAGCCCAAACAAGGTTTTGGTGCATCCAATGACCATTACGAGGTCGGGATGAGCTGTGCTCCATCGAAGCATTCTTCATAGTTAAATCAGTTGCACAGGTTGGAGGTAGAAGGCTGAGAACTGCGTCAGTGTGTAATGTTGGACAGATGAACACATTTTATCTGGACCGCTATCGTCGTCGTGGTGACCTGCTTTCCGTCCTACAGCTTGGGTGAAGGGAGATGGGAAGTGAGTTGCAAGTTCTTTTAGCTCCCTGCTGACAGCTCAATAAGGAGTAGCTCATGGAAGGTGTTAAAGCCGAGGAGAAACCGGATCCTTTTCCACCTCACGTTATCTACTCGTGTGGGAAAGGAATGGAACAGTTCTCCTGAGTTGGTCGTAAGCGCACAAAGTGGGGAAGCCACAAAACGCTGTTAGACTTTTACCTGCTGAGCATGCTAGGAGCTAGCTGTTTTCGCTGTCACCTTACTGGTCTTCTATAGAACACTACCAAGCAATGTCTGGCGAGCACTTGCTCCGGACGGGAAGTGTTAGAGTTGATACAGGATCTATTGTCTGATAGCTGCCACTTTAACGCACTCAACTAAACTAATTCATCTTAAAAAAGCGACAACATTTATAGCGTAGAATACAAGAAAAAGTATTTAGTACAGAGTATACTATTGTTCTAATTGCTCACCTTGTCCTATTACTTCAGTTCAATAATCGCACTAAAAGATGGTTAGTTTGGATTCAGTCGAACCCACGTCCAATGAGGAAATAGACACTGACTTAAAGGTTGCACAACGCAGAACAGTGTAAAGAACGTTGCGCCTGCCAGGAAGCTCTTCTTTGCTATACGTAAAGCCTTTTTCAAATACCCCAGCTTTCTCCACTGCTCTTAACACTCGTGTTCAACCTAGGCATGGGTGCGCATTACAACCAAATTGTCCTAGCTTGCAAACTAACTGCATCCTATACTGAACTTTCCGCGACACGGAGCAAAATCCGTAGGTACACGTTGGAACATGCTTTACGCCATCTGCTTCAATATATGCATAGGTCATTCCTGGACTATCGTGGTCGTTGTGCAACTGAATTTACCACTGAATTATCCAATGAGGTGAGTCAAGGGTAGGTGTTTCAGGAGAACGGATGGCTCGACACTCTAATTCGGTTGTACTGCGTTTAAAGCGAGATAGGTTTATGCTTGCTCCCATCTTATGCTGTCAAACCGTGTGTTGAATGACAGCTACAATCTGCCTGAGCTGGTCTTCAGGGCAACGACAAAGTTAAATCTCAGATGATTGCGGGGCCGGTATTCGCTTTGTAAGCACGCAGCAAGCTGGGTTCCAGTTCAAGTTCAAGTTGGACAGGAACAGTAGGAAATTCGCATGGGTGTACCTTCTTAGTGTATCCAGGACATAAGCTATAGCCCGAGAATTCGACGTTAAACCTAGGCGGGTCAAGTAAACGGGCTCAGTTCGCCTCACGAGCAACCAAACCTTATCCAAGCGGCCAGCACTGGCAGTTCCCGCAGTATTGTCCATCTGCTTAAAAATCAAGACTAAGAAGGAAGTCAAATAAACAAAGAATTATAATTGCAATACAGTTAGGAATGTGTAGATGGCAAAAGGAGTAATAAGAGGTAAAATACCACTAAATGGAATTTCATATTTAGAACCAACCGGAAAGGTTCGAAGCTTCAACCTAAGAGAGTTGAGTTGATGTTCAAACGCTTTCACGGTTGGCACTAATACAACAGCTGTGAATTGCGTCTCATGAATCGAAGCGCCAGATAAAATGAATATTTTCTTTTTTTCGCCACTAATGAATGGACACAGCAAGTAAATAAATAAACACCTAAAAGGTTTATTCTCGAGTACGCGGGACACACAGGCAGGATCATAGTAAGGGTACCAATTTGCACAGTTAATGTACTAGGAAATAATAGGATTATCACATATGTTGATACAGGAGTTTATGTATGCGAGCACGCTCACATGCTGAGGCCGATGTTGCATTCACTATGCTTCTCCACCACAGTTGGACTAAACCAACAAATAATTACAATGGGCCTTTTAAGGCAGAATATGTTTCCTTCAACTTTATTTGGTTTGTTCCCTTTACCTCAATCACACCCTATCAATTTGCGCGCGTTGCTTACGCTAATTGTGCTTATCATCGATAGCTTTATGGCGTTTGTGACATTTTTCGGGGATTCTTTGCTATCCATCTTACTTCCTGTGCTCATTCAGCGAAGAGCTTTGTCGGAATATACGTGGGCTTCGCCATATATATCTTAGTTGACATATTTCAAGTGATTGACTGTTGCAAGATATCCCAGGTGTATCTGCGCTTGTTGTACACGTTGACAAGTTGCCTTCCTGTCTATAACCCACTACTTTACCCATACTGGCGCCAGCAGTCAGCTAGCCGTTTCTGGAGGGGATGTGGTTTACGATATTTGTGAGCGTGCTAGGCTCGAAGAGGGGTTTCATGCATTTAGTGTGGTGCTACTGCCGTCCAGACACCGCCTTATTCGATTGTTTCCCAAACACATGGTGCATGTTTTTGCCTGCAAATGAGTGTGGGCTTGCTTCGTTTATACAACGTGGCTTCCATCCACATGCCCCCTAGACCTATTCCTCCGGATTCACACTGGATATGGGAGGTGTGCTTGGAGGTGTGAGTAATGCAGCGCAAGCCACACATGAGCACTCTGTAGGCACGGTCGTCCGGTGTCTGTCCACAGTGACAGGCAAACCCGAAATCGGATGCCACCAAACGTGTAGGCGTGCTACCTTATTGATGCGTTTTAAAAATGCCCTCCTACACATTTAATAGTGTTGTCAGGGGATGCATCAGGTTTAGGGACTTGAAACGGTTGGCCTTGTAAGCAAAGAGATGACTAGTTGGTGGCAACTAACCACTGGCACGTCACTGCAGTGTTAAGGCTTTACTCGTGGCTTTTATGGAGCGATAGCTTTCCGGGCAAAACCCCTACGTCCTGGCTTACTGTCGCTAAACTATTTGCTGGAACGGGGTAGACCCGAAACATACAGCTGACATCCAGAGCAAAACACATTTAGACAATAATTAACTAAATAGTTATTTTTCTTTATGCGGAACACGCCCACGGAGGCATGATCAAGTAGGTGCAACTGTACATACCTTTCAGGGCACTTGTAACTGTGACAGTATAAACTTTTTCAGACGTTCATAATTGAAACTGTAGAAATTGTACAAATATAAAAAGAATAGATGTGTATATCGTAAGATGGGGACATGTTTGTAGCGACATAACCAGTTTGCCATATATTGCAGTAATGCCGATTCCAAGTATGGGGCGGGAATTCCGGATGATAGACTAAATGTTAAGTAGAAAGCAGGCTTGTCAAAGATGTGACGATACGCTGGGTTTGTGTGTACGTAACGCAAAGGTCGACGGTGTAATCGCAGAAAGAGCATGGACGACGGAATAGACCGATGCAGAATTGTCAGTGTAACGTAGGGTCCAAGACCGGTGCAACGTGACGCTTGTTGTCTTACCAGTGTAACGTTGTGAGCTGTGATTCTATTCGCTGGGAGTCAGCCCCGCCACGGCGCAATGTTTTTAAACGGAGACTTGTCCCTACTTTAAATACAGGAGGCTTGTCGGGCGGAAAGCCGCTACGTCCTGGAACACGTCCAACGATCCCGTTGAATGATAAGTTGTACCTCGCACTACTTATGTTTGAGCGATCACATGCTCGGTTATTCGCGTTCACGTTTAGTCATACTTTTCCGTTGGTTGACGCATGTTAGGCGCATGCCTGTTTCTTCCCTGAGTCAGGTCATCTCCGGAACGAATGGTTCGACCCGTTTGGTAGGTAGGACATGAATTGAACATTTTATGAATGCTGTGTGTCTGCCTTCTGTAGAGCGATGTCCGATAAAGTACTACGTTGAAGTGATGTTGTAGCGCTGAAGAATGCACCCAATTGTTTGACCTGAAGTAAATGCGATTGTTCCAAACAACAAATCAGCTTAAATAGTTGAAGGCAAGTATCCCAGTAGTTCATAAGCTGCATAGCACAGCTTGGTCCGGAAAAGCACCAGAAGCGTTTCGTCCTATTGGAGCTCGCCAGTAGTGCGCATGCTCTTGGTCCCCTACTAGGGGTCAAACCCTTGATCGCTAGAGGCAGATGTCAACTGGTCAGCAGCTTAAGCCACGGAGCCATGGGTGAACTCGTCTGGGCTACATAATTTGCAAGCTAACTGGGATATATCACAACCTACCTTCCAATACCACTGGTAGTGGCTAGCCTACGAGGTAATGACGTCCTCTTATTAGACGCTAGAGCCGTAGCACTTGAAACTAAGAGAGGCTATTTATTTTACTCGCGAGTAGCAGGATTGTACTGGTAGCCTTTTAAGGCATTGATCCCGGTAGTTCACAAGCTACACAGCACAGCCTAGTCTGGGAAACCACCAGACTCGTTTCGCCTTATTAGGGCCCGGTAGTGTTGAGCATTACCTCGGTCTCTTAATGGAGATCAAACCCAAAGTTCCACCAGTGGTAGGTTGAGAATTTGATTGGGGATACAAGCATCCACTGCCAAGTGAACGGTCAAAGCGGTGCGAATAGCTCCCACTGGGCGGTAAGTAAAAAGTATTTAGCCATTAGCGAAAATTGTTCGGGTCTTAGTGAACGTTAGCAATGAATCAGGATTTGTTTAATTGGGAATGACACCGAATCAGCAGGATTACCTGCCTTCCGAAGGCAAATAACTAAATAAATGTTCTATTCTTGACAGTGGGAGGCACGACAGCGTAGGCTTGCTTATGCTCATTCAACAAGGAGTGGTAAATGTAGAAGCGGTACAAATTTATACCTAACATATGGATCCATGTGTTTAATGTGTATGAAGGCTTGTAGGAAATAACGAGCCTGGTTGGTTTGCTTGAAGTTGTGAATGTGACGCCGTATTTGTGCCCGCTTTCCGTCAGGCGTGAGAGTTAAAGAAAAAAATTCATATTTCTTGAATCACGTCCGTACATTGGGATAGATAAGCCGTATACTTTAAAGTCCGTGAATTTAGTCAGTGTCGGCACATCCGCTACGGTACAGGGCTGTTAAAAGGAACCTTGTGACTTTTATAGGAGGGACCCATGCCAGGCAAAAACCAACTATCTTCTAGAACACCGGCTCCAAACTATTTGATGGAACGTCGTAAACCGGAACCACTCAGCTATCAACAGGGAGTACTTGTTGGGCCGGCCAGTCACGTTGACATCAAATGTTAGCAGAAGGGTACCAGGTAAGTAGTATGTGACAGAGGTTTTATTATGCAAGCTAAACCTAATTATTGAAGCCTCCGGATAATGTTATTCTGAAGATTACAGCAGCCTTTTAATCCATGTCTTTACTGGTTTGAACAATTTGGTTCAAATTCTTCTCACCTGCGGAACCTTACCACAAAAGCATTTTATCTACCTGCAAGTATTTTAGTTACGGTACCCTGGCGTTATGACGCGTCCACCAAGCCAGTGAATTACTACCATTGCAACATCAAAATCTGCGCCAAATTACCGCCATTATACCATGGCAATCTTGATCGTGCCAGATGTGGTGTGCCGCGAAAAGTTCGAAAAAAAATTATTTGTTTATTTATTTACCTACCTCGCCAGTGTAGTACGCTGAAGATCTTATGCCTTCCATGTTCTCTATTATTGCTTCCGGGCATGTCTGTATTTCGGAAACCACAGCAAGCCCAGTGTTCGCGGTATTCACACGGCTTGAACAACTGCGTGGTGCCAGCTCGGGGGTTCGGGTAAATCCCATTCCAGCAAATGGTTCGGCGGCAGTGTTCCAGGATGTGGTGGGATATCGCCTGGCAAGCTTTCTCCCTATAAAACCTCAGATATCCATTTAACAACACTGTGACGTGGCGGATGTGATTTGCCACTAAATAAAGTCACCGTTTCTTCCCTTCTCGGAGTATCATTCAGACATCACGAACGTCATCCGATTGGAAGCGTGCCAATGATTTCCCCCCTTTGACGGCGAACCCAACGAATAAAAGCACACAGCGTCACCTGCATCTAGTCACACAACGTGGCTACTTCCAATTACAGGCATAAATCTATATTTACATGTCAACTGACACATACATTTCTATGCTATTTGTCAACATGTACGAATATGTGCCATTGCCGATCACACCTGTCTGTATTACCATGATCATGCCCTTGATGGTGTGCTTTGCAATGACAAGGATAACCTAGTTAGCTGGTTATTTATTAATTAAAAGTTATTATCTCACTGCATACGTCCTACTTATTTTGTATGGTTATTCCTCCGAGAACTACCCGCGACACCCGCCTGGCTCGTGAGTTATATGCTCGGCAGCGATACCACACGTCAAATATCCGATCTTCATTATTTTGAGACGCTTGCACACCTGTGCAGCTCCACGTCCCAATCTCCATAGCCCTAGCTTCCTCCAGGCTCGTCAGTTCCAACCAGTATTGCTGAACCTTGGCTAAGTTCTCGTCCAGGAAATGGAACATTGAGCGCACCAGGACTGCGGTTAGCCGTGCGGAACATCGGTCTTACATTGCGATTGTCAATGCCTCATTGGCATTCATCTTATGGTCAAACGCATGGTTTCAGGAAGTGGTGGGTTTCCGCCTGGAAGGCGTTCTCCCCATAAAGACCCAACTGTCTGTTTTGCAACACTGCGAAGTGGCGGATGCGAATCGCCGCCAAAATAAAGTCACTGTATATTGCTAAACCCTGGCAGTGATCCCAATATTCCAAAGTTGAGAACACGACGGCATATGAACTAAGCTTAAACCTTCAGTCCAACAGTATTTATCAACGTCTCTATCGGGTTTTTAAGCCTGTGGAGTGAGAGAGATCAAGCTCCGGAATCGTTAGAACTTCACCCAGTGTTTCCACAACGAAAACTTTTTATACCATTTATCGCGCTTTTGCGCCACTTGACTGTCTAACTTCTATGAACATGTTCAGCATCCCTGCAGCCATTTTATACGGCTTGGTGGTTCAGTGTTGCTCCTCACCATCATGACAGGGTTGTGAGCAGCAACACCGTACTACCAATTCGGATAAGATCCGTGTGATGGTAATGACCGAGTTCTACTTCAAAGCTGGCCGAGGTATGAATAGAGGTTGCGAGTCGCGTTCCAACTACACAGTAAATACACTATATGCCACTTGGCAACTTATGTGACAATTTTGTACGATAATTCGAACGTTGTATGTTGCCAACGTGTACATCTGCCTTTTGGTACACCTACGCATATTTTAGTTGTGTTGCTCTGCCAACCGCTTGCTCATGCCTGTATTGGTGCGTCCCGTTTATTCGAGAATAAAACTATTTATTTCTTTAGTGATAGTTCATCATGCTTAAGCGCTTATTTATTTATTTAACATATCGAATAACTTCTTCTGTGTGTAAGTTTAAGGACGGCAGAAAACCATCAATCCAAATCCAGGTAAGGCAACCTCGTGTCCCGTGGTATAGGGTTGAGACCGCGGCGATGGACGATTCCTCGGCTGCATATCGTTGTGACTGTAAAACTTTAGGAAAGAAAGGCAACCAACAAAGACAGTCGCAAAACTGGCGACAGTAATTCCTCCGGAAAGCATTCAGCAATTGATCAGTTGCAACCGTTGCAACCAATGTACCCGCTATAACATGTAACATTGTTAATTAAATATCTCATCTACCTGTGTGTCGTCAAAGTGACGGATCGCAATGAGAAGCGAGCAGACCCCTAATCGGTAGAGAACGGAAGTGGTGTTCCAACCCAGGGATAAAACAGAAGAAGGAGAAAAGAAAGTTTGAGTGGTCATGAAGCGAACATTCCACATTTGTCGGACCTAGGGAGGAGGTTGACGAGGTGCGTGGCAAATGAAGCGCACATATTGCGCTCAAGGTGCGACAGTGACGGGTTTCCGCAGAGATAAATAAATAAATAAATAAATAAATAGTATATTCTCTGTAAAACGAGACACACCTCTAAAAGGCATGATCAAATATGCATACAAGCACAGCTTCTTTGGAATATTAAAACATTTCGTTACAATGAAAGGAATAAACGAAAAGATGTAGTCCATAAGAGCGAGCATATTGTCAGGTAATAGTCAGACCAAGGATCATAATGGCGCCGTGGCGCGCAAAAACTGTTGCGTCAAGATACAAGTGGGGGGTAAATTTGACATGTAGTGATCCATGAGCACAGGAGCCCGAACAAGGTTTAGTGCAATCAATGACCATTACGAAGCCGGGATGATCGGTACTCCACTAAAGCATTCTTCATAGTAAAATCAGTTGCACAGGTTCGAGGTTGGAGGCTGAGGACTGCGTCAGTGTGAAATGCATAGCTGTGACTTTATTTTGTGGCGAGTCAGTGGGGTTAGCTTATGGCCGTGGCAAATGAACGATAGTAGGTTAACGTCGGAAATGCCATTGAGGTATGAGGAGTGAAAATGGGGCAGGTAGGTGGGCATAGTAGGAAACGGTGGTGAACAAAATACCCCTGTGGTGCCGAACAATTCACAAACTGGACGCGTCGATAAGTGGGACAGAAGTATTATATGATTGGGAGTAGCAGAGTCAGGGGAGAATGGCCGAAGGTTGGTCGATGATTTAAAAGCTTTTGAGAGTAAAGACTTCGATGTAGAGTGAGACCGATAGAGAATAAGCACCCATGTCGCTTGGGTCAGAGCAGATCAGTATGCAAGACGGCTTCTTCAGTAGGGGTGACAATTGTGTGTTGCCGTAAAGCTAGGTAGACGGAACTAGCTAATGTTTGGGGAAAGAGACCCAGGAGGAAAAGGAACTATTGTCGGCGAAAGAACGGTTGAGAACTGAAGGGTGAAACAGGGCAGGTAGGTGGAACGGATGTTTTGTGGTATTTTGAACTTAAAGAGTCCAATTTGGATAGAAAAGCTAGACAAAGGAGAGCGAATGGGCGATGGTTTGGTATAGCAAAGGCGGTTGTGGTTACTGCGTAAGAGGAGGATAAGGAACCGATAGGTTTGAAGGGAACATATCGCTGATTACAGAGGGCACATCCGATGAGATTAAAGCTTAGAGTTACATTCAAGTTAAGTGGCTCTAAGTGAGTGAGGTAGGAAAGCGTCAGACGAACACGGACACTGTGAAAGTAATGTCGGGAAAACCGGCCAGAAATAAAAAATCAAAGCAGAGCATATAGCTAGAAGAAAGCTTAAACAAGTGGTGGATGAAGCGTCTCAGAGCGATCAAACCATAGCAGTCAAAACAGGGCAAAAAGTAAGGATAAGTGAGCCCAAGTTAGTGATATGGAGAGAGGTCAGTAAAAGCCGGCGCGGCAAGCAGTTGTAAAGGTCAGTAAGATCAAAGAGGCGAGAGCAGAGCAAGTTGGTGGAAAATGGGAGCAAAGAATTAGTAGAAGAGGTGCATCAAAGGCGAACTAAGCTCGGCCGCCTGAACGGGTGCAAGAAGCAAGGAAACGTAGCCCTATGTGGGTGGGATGGGGAGTGTCAGCGGAAGGCAGACGAATGAGGTTTGCGGTCAGAAATGTATTGTGTGTGTTATCGGTGGAGGCGGAGCAAGTATGCTGAGATTAGAGCTTGTTCAGGCTAAAGAGTTGCCTTGGAGGAACTTAGCGCAAGCAGCGCTTGAGCAAAAGGAAAATAAATATGGGGTCAGCGAGACATTAGTGAGGTAGGGAGTAAAAGAGCAACAGTCACGCATCTGTAAGAATAAAAAGGTTAGAAGAGAGTATCCATCTGTTAGTTAAGAACAATAGGAGACCGATGTAGGTGAGGAAGACTGCTGACGTCAGTGGACGTTTAGCTCTCCAGGCCGATCCATCTAAAGAGACTATTGCGGCGAGATGCCAGATTTGGGATAGAAATAGCTATATTGGTAAGCGGATGGAAATGTCAACAAGTCTTTCGAAGTAAGGGAAAATGATGTTTCATCTACAGAGCCTATAACTTTTGGGCCCCAAAAGTTTAGGAGTGGTCAGAAAGCAGCGGAACTTTTAGGTGGGAGTAGGTCGTCGGCTCATTGGGGTTAGGTCATACAACTGAGGTGGGTGTAAAAACAGAGCGTCAGCAGACATAGACACATTAGGGATGAAAAAGGACCTAACAACAAGGTTGAACTGGACCAACCATTATTATGAGGTGTGAGTAATAGCGGGTTGGGTTGGCAGAGCCTGCTCATTTATATCCCAGAAGAATGGGAAAGGTAAGAAAGCAGGAGGCTGTTCAGACGACACTACGTAAGTCAGTACATAAAGCTTAGGCAGCCCAAAGCATGTAGGACTTAAAAGAACGAGCGTCCTCAGAAATGGAAGTTTTCAGGATGAAATGGCTATGTGAATAGGAGGGCATAAAGACGAGCCTGGCTCTCAAGGTGAGGGAAAAGTGTTGGGTCTACAAGCCTAGCTCGTTTACATGTCGCCTGTCAGAAATCTGTCAATGTGCAGGAGAATGGTCATGTAAGACTAGCTCAGTGCCGGTGACAATGAGTTATCCACCCAAATGACGAAGGATGCAAGCAGGCGCGCCAAAGGCAAAATGGGAGGTCAGGGGTAAAAGCTGTATTTAACCGAAGTAGAAAATCCAACGAAGTCCTCTTGCAATGTGCACAGTGAACCGCTATAGAGCGTTTGGAAGTAAATCACACAAGAATATTCAACGAAAGCTAAGCCCTGACCCGAGTTAAAGGTGTTATTTGTCCAAATTCATAGTAGACGTCACCATAACGAATTCCAAACTTAAAAGCAGGCTAACCATTTGCGCTATCATCGACACACACATGAGTTCAGGCGTGAGTAAGAAACAATGAAATCAAAGTGAACCTCACAGGGCTTACGGGAAGAATCCAACTGAGCCAATGGTAACAGTTGTACGTCTGACAATGAAAAGGCCAGGTCTAGTACACTAGCTTGACAAGCTGTGATAACAACACAAAGCGACCAAAGTAGGGGAACGGTGCCATGTCGTTTAGGCTGAGCACAGGAGTAATTGTACATAGGAGACGCGATTGGACGTGGATGAACTAGAACTCGAGAACCAAGTCGCACAGTAAAGGAGACCTGGTAGATAGCGTTGGAACAGAAAAAGACAAGTGGACAAACACACGAATAATCCATGCCGGGCGTTTAGGCTGACCAACGTAGAAGTAGGCTGAGTACAGGCGTGAGGTCTGTGTGGCCGCAAATGCGTTCTACCTGCAACGCGTTGGGTCCGCTGTGCCTTGATCGGTGAGGTCACAGTAGCCGGAAAGCAACAGGTTATTCAGGCGAGATTAAAAATTGGCTGTGTGATATTATTCCGTATTGTTATGGTAGACTTACGAACGGAGACTGCCGGCAGACATCGACATGCTGGAAATGAAGGCGGATGTAACAATAAGAGTAAATAGAACCAGAAATGTTATTGGGGTGTGAGTAACGGAGCGTTGGGTTGAGAGAGCCTAGATTAAACTTATCTCAGAAGTCTGGGTGAGGTCAGGATTGTGAAGCCTGTGCATCCGAGACTGTATAAGTCTGCTCGTTGAGGTTAGACCGCCCAAGAAAGGTAGGACTAGCAACAGTTGTGTCACTGGAATTATAAGTGTTCGGGATGAAATTGGCTTAATGAAAAGGGGTAACCTTAACGAGTTTGGCTATTGAGATGAGGGGAACGGGGTGTGAAGTCTGCAGAGCCTATATAGTTTACGTTTCAGTGGTCTGGAACCTGGCAGTATGCAGAGGAAGGGCGGATGAAATTACTTAAGGGGCGGGCACAATCAGTAGCCAATCTCCCTGAAGGCGGCCATAAGTTCATCCAACTGACATTCTACACTGCCTAAATCACCGCAGCGAATACTCACTAGGTTAACCAACATCAACCATGCCAAATCCTGAACGGAAATAGCTGTTGAGCGATTATTATTCCCCCGGCTGACTTGGATTTCTTTTTTCAGACAATGAAGCTTTCGTTGTTGTAGGTTTCTACCAGCATCTGATTTATGGCACCGACGTGCGTGCACTAACGCAAGATACCAAGCAGCAACTGCCTCCTGCTTAAAAACTCTTTCTCACGTTTGTCAGAACGCGCCTAATACGCCTGCATTTTAGATCTAAAATAATGAATGATATAAGAGCAATTAAGCAAACAAGTAAAACCCTCTATGCCTTACCTGTTTAACAGGAATGAAAGCTTATGCCACATAGTCGTCCGTAATAATAGCTTACAAACGTTAACACATGGTACGTCGCACCATAACAGTCAGTTATGAAGCACAAAGTCAGCAACAGATGAGAGAGCTACACCTGGCAGCAGTCTCATTAACCACCCGTAGACCCAATTGATTTATTTAATTTGCCTTTCTCTTTGTATTTTACTGCAGCCGCAGTTGTTGAACAAAAACAACTGCCTCTACCCATTAAATAACCGATAGATACAGTTGTGTACGACATGCATGGAATTAACGGGAAAATGATGGTCCTATAGCCGTCTTTTTACCATGGGTCTGACAACATACCACCAACGTTGCTTCATCTTGCTGGGCCCAATAAAATAGTGTTCCTAATAAATATACTTAACCCATCAAGTGAGGATGGTACATACCCTGAAAGGTAGAAGCAGGCCTCCAACAAATCCTGACCCAAAGGGGAGCACGTCACGAGCTAGCAAACTACAGCTCCATTAGCCATACTTCGATAATTGCTAGAAGTATGAAGAGGATATTCAAGAAATATCATGCATATTCCAATTGCACCAAAGTCTGTCGAGAGCTTGCACAACGTCTTTACCGTTGTTGTTTATAACTAAATCAACGTATACTTCTAGACTTGCTAGATGCTGCGTCCGCAAGGGAACAGAGCAATGTTTAACAAATCACATGCCCTTGCATTTGGAGTGGGCAACGGGCGAGCATATGTTCCTCGCTTGCGATTATGAATGCACAGGCTTTTCCCATGTAGAGTTGAAAGGGTTGTACGCCCCCACCGTGAATTTTACGTGGTTCCCTTAGGAGTTCTTTGTACTCCTTGATTTACTAGTGGCGAAAAGTCTCACAGAGCCGTATTTGTGCACCTTTACTTTGCAGGCAGGATCAAATTATCTACGAACTGCAATATAACTTCTTTGGACTAGTTCGGTACAATCTGCCGTCGCATGTAATGGTACGTAAATGGAAAAAATTAATGGTGGCGGAATTAGCAGAAAAAAGAAAAGGCAAGATTAATTTCCAAACGCAAATAAAAGTAAAACACGTTTTTTAACGCACATACTAAGGAGGCGCATTTAACTTGAATAATACAAATTAACATAAAATATGGATAAACGTTTTTGCTCTACCTTTGATCTCTAGCGCAGACCTTCAAACTCAGAGAAAGGAAAATATTTTTAAGGCTACTATAATGCAATAAATAGAAGGGAAATAAGTTATTTAGAACAAGTTTTAAAAGCCGATTGTGCGAAAAGTAACAGCAACGTGCTAGGTGCAGTAGTTCGCGTGCTATTCGCTATTACTTGACGGTCTACCAATAACATCATTATTTTATTCCGCTGAAAATGGCTTTCCTGCTTTGCAAGCAGATAACAGTAAAAGCAAAGAAGTAAAGGTGGCTAGGCGGTATAATTTCAGATGGGCATACTTATGTAGTATGTTTTATGAAGCCAGTCATACACCGTAATGATTAAGTATGAGGTAACTGCCCGAAAAGCAAACATTTCGGGCATACCTAGCAAAGATAGAAAATAAGCGATAATATTTCTCGAAAAAGCTGGGAATCCAGTATGTTGTATATGCTAGGAAATTCATGACAACGTATAGATAACCCACGGTCAGAACGCCTTCCAGTACTGTTTTCAGAAGATACCGAGCCACAAAAACAAAGATGAATTTAATTTACACAGTAGTGGGAGTTGAATGGTATAGGTAGAAATACATCACAACTAGACTCAGAATGTTTTAACTCTCTAAGTGGCTACGAAAGTTACATCAAGACTTCATGAGCCAGATCTATCTGGATACTACAGTAGCACTTTAGGATCACGTGCCACGTTGGGGCCTGAAAAACGCAAATATTTCTTAGATAAAAATCGCGATCTTTAAAGCATTTTCTATATCCATAGGGCTACGTAAACAACTCCAGTGAGCTAGAGGATCCTGTCGCTAATAATAAAGAAATAAGTATCGGAAATTTATCAAAATGCTTCTGGCCTTGTAACGCCGTAGTAGTAGAGCATTAACAACTCTGCTGCTGGGGGTTGAGGTCGCTCGCACCTGAGGGATTATTGTGCCGCTTGTGTTGATACACACTATTGTGCCTCGCTTTGTTTTATTTTGAGCATTTCCTCTCAAATTTTATAGTATGGCTTGGGTGGTTTGGGTGTTCAGCAACGTAGCAAGATTAAATAGGAGTGTGAAGTAGCATCAGCTATAACCTTGGTGACATTTCCTGTGAAACCTCACCTAGCACCATAAGCAAGGAACTTTTAGCGGATTACCAAGCAATGAAAAGGACCCCACTTGCGATCTAGTGAGGGGAACGTAGGGTGCACAGCACACAGGTTAGTCGCACGTTGCAACTGAAACAGAAGCGAAGCAAAAGTGGCGAGTAGCAAGTTAAGCATTAGAAAGCAGCAACCAGTTCAACAAACCACACCGGTTGACAAAGTGTAAAATGAAATACTTTTAGTTAACTTTTGCACAGACAAACCGGGAAATCTCCAGACTGCTATATAGCCATCCCCAGAAGGGACTGTGAAAGCAGTCCTCCGATCTACGTGAGGACTGTCCGTCGCGGGCCAACCTGCTGTTAGACCAGGTTGTGAAACCTGATGCAGCTGCTTGGGGGAGAACCATGCAAGCAGACCCTAGCCAGCTCCACCCTTTTCCTCCCTACGGTGTCGAAACGGTAAAAACTGTTCATGGGGGACAGTTAGTGAAGTTCATGTAGGCGGTTAAGCAGAAAGTTCGTTCCACTTCCAGTTGACGTGCGGGGATCAAACGCAAATTGAAACCGAGGTGCAAGCAACCGACAGTGTATATGGAAAGCAAAATGAAAAAAGCAGCGTAAATGCACAGCAATACACATAAGGGTGCAAAGCAAACAACGTGCAAAGCATATTTTGGGTTTTCAAAAGGTTGTGCTCTTTGGTAGTTTCAAAACGTTTTGGTACTTGTGCTGCTTGACTTTTGTTAAACTTCTGATAAGGATAATAACCTTGGAGGCATGTTATAGGTAAAATAGTAAGTGCTAGCAACGTCCGAAATGTGAACTGGAGATTTGGGCTTCCTACCGCTTCGATTGATGGTAGAACGAGTAAGAGCGGTGTCGGTTGAGGTGGCCGGTTCTGCTAGAGCGAACTGACTCATCTGAGGTTGCGGTTCGAGCTCTGGTGCCGCATGCTGTGAAGGTGCTTGTTACACCGAAGAGTCAGACTTGTCGAGGAATGTTGGCTTGAGTCGATCGAAGTTGATCGTCTCAGTCTTAACATTGTGGTCAGTGGTAAACTTCTTGTCGCTTATGCGTACGACACGGTAAGGGCCAGGAAAAGGAGGCCGAAGTGGCCGACGTAAGCTGTCGGTGCGAAGAAAAACGTACGTGTAAGTAGTTAAGCGTTCATCCACATCGGTACGCAAGCTCTTTGCCCTGGGTTGCAATGACTGCAGTTATCGTATGTGATAAGATAGGTGAGCTGCGTAGTCGCCGTGGTCGAAATTTGCTGGCGCTTTTTGTGAGACGAGTTCACCAGTCAAGCGTCGTGTGCATCCAAATACTAGTGATGATGGTGTGGCTTGCGAATCCGCTTTACTCGTGTTTCGAATGCCTAAGTGCACGAACGGAAGTGCTTCGGGTCAGGATGTGCTAGACTGGACAAAGGGTGATGCTTTGAGTTGCCAGTAGAGCCTTTCTCCCATCCCATTAGCTGCGGGGTGGTATGCGGTGGTTGGGTTGGGTTAGGTACTAGGAAAGTTGTGAAGTTTGCTGAAGGATCCGTCAAAGTGTGATCCTCTGTCGCTGATGACCGCGCTTGGGCAGCCGAATTGAGCTACCCAGCGTTCTAGAAAAGCCCGCGCAACGGTCTAAGATCAGCAGCTGACTATCGGAAGCGCTTTTGGCCAAAGGGTGAATCGTTCGACACAGATGAGGTGGTACACGTAGCCTTTGCATGGAGGCAAAGGTCCGACTAGGTCGACGTGGACGTGTGAAATATGAGTCAGAAGCGGGAAGACGCCGTGGGCTTTTGGTGTGTCTATATATCTTGGCGCGCTTGCACTCCAAACATGCGCGTGCCCAAAGACAGACATTGCGGTTGACTTTAGGCCATACGTAGCGATTGGTTAGGAGCTTCTGCGAATCACGCAGGCCGGAAGGAGACAGGTTGTGCAAAACGTTGGAAAGTAGTAGGCGCATCGAAGTAGGAACTACGGGTCGTGGAGAAGTTTGTGTGGCTTCAAAGAGCATGGTCCTCCGGATGAAGCAAGTGGAAGTTTGCGTAGATTCAAAGAGGTGTTGCGTCGTACCTTAGCTACGTCGGGATCAGCTTGTTGGGCAGCAGCCAGGGCAGCAAAGTCCACGTTGGTGTCCTGCGATAAGCTGGTCTGCTGAATGCGTGAATGCGCATCCGCGACGGGATTGCGAGCACTTGAAACATGTCGTACCTCTGTCGTAAACTGAGAAAAAAGTCCAGGTGTCCAGGTTTTCGCGGAGAATACTTGTCAGTTGCGCCAATGGTTTCGTAGATCAATGGCTTGTGGTCAGTGAAGACGGTAAAACGTCGGCCTTCGAGATAGTGACTGGAACGTCTGCTAACTAGGTAGGTATCTAATAATTCCCTATCGTAAGTTTTGTAACGCGATTCGGCAGGTTTTGAATGTTTCGAAAAGAAACCTAGAGGTATCCAGCGATGGTCGATGAGTTGTTCACGAACTGAAACGACGACCGTGTAGAATGCGTTAGTTGTTAGGGAGAGTGGTGCAGATGTGTCTGGGTGGGCGAGGCGCGCAACGTTGGGGATATCGTCTTTGAGCTTCTCAAAAACAGTCTAGTATCGTCTGCAAAATAAAAAGAGCGTTGTATACCGCGGAGCAAGTCAGTCACTGGTTGAAAAATGCTCGCGCAGTTAGGAATAAAGCGTTGATAATATATGACCAGGCCAAGGAATCGGCGTAACCGTTTGAAGGAACTAGGAACAGGATGGTCCTTCAGCGCCTGGATTTTGTCTGACAGACGTTCAATACCAGAGGCGGATATGCGGCGGCCAAGAAAGACGATGGATCTTTGGACACGCGAGTACTTATCAGTATGGAGGGTAACACCATGCTGGGTTAGGCGTGGAAAGAGAGCTTCGAAATGCTGAAGTTGTTCCTCGTCAGAAGAGCTGACGATAAGAATGTCGTCTAGATAAGGATAAACGTTTTCGAGTCATCGCGTTAGAACATGTATGAAAAGCTGAACCGTTTGAGCAGCAATGCTGAGGCCCAAAGGCATCCTGAGTTACTCGAATAGGCCGTATGGAGTGGTGACGGCTGCTTTTGCCATGTCGTCTGGCGCCACGGACATCAGGTGGTAGGCGCGAACAAGGTGGACACTGCTAAAGAGAGACTTACAAGCTAGAGCTGAAGTTAAGTCGTGCTAGTGCAGAATAAGGCATTTAATCGGGACGGTAGCTTTGTTAAGTGCCCTCTAGTCACCACAGGGGCGCCACTCACTGGAGTTGTTCGGCGCCATGTGTAATGGTGATGCTCATGGACTTTTGGGGATCGTTTTTTCTGCTGCATACAGCGGGGCAGATAAACAAAAGCATGCTACGGCTGACGCCTCCATTCTTCCTTTTCCACCTTCTTCTGTCACTCGCAGACCGACCCACATTATTAGCCTTCCTTCCATACTTCCCAGCGCAATTGACAACAACGGAAGTGCCACCGGAGTAGACCCATCTGCAGCCGACATCTCACTGCACACACCGGATGCCTATCGGCAAATGTCCCTTATAATTCCACGCTATCCTGTTTCCATTGCGACATTCAAGCTTCGCACTGGAAGACAAACAGGTCAGCAGGCTGCACTAGCACGCAGCTTGGACACACTGGTATTGATGTTTGTTGTATGTTCGGAATAGGATCAATGACCCTACCGAGGTTATTGAATAAACTGCGCCCGGCTTATCCTTTCGTTGTTGGTTGCACGCATCCGGAGACGCCGACGCAGCACACACGGATCAAGCTGGTGTGGGTATCAGCCTAAGCTTCAAGGCTGAGCCATCGTTGCTTGATTGGATTCCGGTGAACAGCTGTTTATGTGCAGCCCGTTTGGCGACATCAGCTAAGGTTGATGCACGGAGTAGTACAAAAGGCTGTTTGTTTGTGATTTTTGCTTATGCTCCCACCGCCTGAAGTTCAGATGCTGTCAAGGACACATTCTATCACAAACTGAATGCGCTACTACGCATTGCTACTTGTTCAGATATTATAGTACTTGAAGGGGATATGAACGCAACAGTAGGGCTTCTGAGAACTTCAGAAGCTTAGCTGGGTGGTAATTATGGGCTTAACCCCGAAGGGAATGAAAACGGCGAGCGTCTGCTGGAACTTTGTGCAGAGCACCATTTGTTTCCTAGTAGCACTGCTTTTAGACACAGTGGGCGTGGAAGTGCCACTTGGCGTCCTGCTGTAGCTGGCCAGCGATAGACCCAAATCGAGCACATAGCCATAACTTACAGATTGCGTGGTTCCGCACTGGTTTTCCGCTCGTACTGGAGTAGCTGTGTCAACTCTGATCATGTCTTGATACGCTGTCGTTTCTCCATGAACTTTGGCTGGATGCGCACCAAGCTTCCCCAACCACTGGCAACGGAGAAATTGCCTCAGTCCTCGGTCAGGCAAACCTATCAAGAAGCACTGCACACTGAACTTCCGCTGGGCAGTCCAAATGACACTGAGCTTCAGTGGAATAGGATCTCGGCTGCCATGCACGACACAGGAGCATCTGCTTGTGGAACTATCCATCGTCAGCGCTCCAGTCACTGGATATTCGAACGGTCGGTGAACATGTTGGAATCTGGAAGAGACCTCCCGGCTGGCTCTGAACACAATGTGACCGGACGGGCTATTAGGCGTGAAATAAAGCAGAGCCCACATGCTGACAAGAAAGTCTGGTGGACCAGTAGGGCTCAAGAAATGGAGGAGGCAGGAGCCGTAGGCAATTACTGCAAGCTCTTCTAGCTAATTCGCACCACTGGTCCCAGCAAACTAAACGTCAGTGAGACAATATGCGACAGCGCGCGGGAGCTGATACACAATAAGGAGCGCCGTATGGCTCGTTGGGCGGAACACTTTTAAGAGCAGTTCAGGTGGCCCCCTGCTCCCGGACCTCTACCTACTCAGGTGAAGCAGGACGAGACAGGGACGGTTAGTTTAAATCCTCCGTCTGAGGCCGATGGCCGTAACGCGATCACAGACCTCAATCGTTTTCGTGCCGCTGGCTTGGATTCCCTCCCCCTGCACTATTTGAAGATGGATAGGAGGTCCTTTGTAAAGCACTGACCTTATTCAAATGCATCTGGAAGGAAGAGTGTCCCGACTAATTGAAGCGAAATGATTATAGTGGAAATATACAAGAAGGGAAGTCGCATAGACTGTTCTAACCACAGGGGTATTAGCCTAACGCAAGTTGTGACAAAATTATTGGCCTCGATTATCGTACTTTGCCTCACTGCAGAACGGGAAGCTCGGGTTAGGGAAGCACAGGCCGGTTTCCGCCCAAGGCGTGGCTGTATGGGTCATATAATTACTTTGCGGCAGGTGCTGGAGCAGCGCCACGCATACCGCAGGCCGACAATAGCTGTTTTCCTCGATTTAAAGTGTGCGTTCGTTTCGGTCGATCGATCGATTCTGTTCGAAATACTTGCACGGAAAGGTGTTCCCACGAAATATGTGCACATTCTTCGTGCTGTTTACTCGAACACCACAGGCCGCCTCAAGGTCTATGGTGTCTTATCGGATAGCTTTCTGATCACAAGTGGCGTTCGTCAAGGTTGTCCGCTTTCTCATTTTTTCCAGTTTCGTCGTGGCTTCTATCATGGAGATTTTCCTTGCTGAGTCTCACGATGCGGACGTGGATGTGCTGCCTTGTGAAAGATTAGTTGATCTGGATTATGTGGACGACGAGGTTGAGGGGGCACATCCAACCCTGGATAGCCTGTCCAGAGTGGTCCCATTATTTGGTATGCACTTTGTACCTTCGAAGTGCAAGGTGTTGCTGCAGGACCACCAGCCACTTGATGCTTGCTTGATGCTTGCTAACGAGAAACTCGGGGTGGTTTAGCATTTCGCTTATCTTGGCAGCTACAACAGCAACGATGGGCGCATAGAAACTGATGACTGCTCACTCATTGCAAAAGCCAGCACTACCTTCTTGAACCTGCGACGTCGGTGGCAACAGAAGGAAGTTTCCCTCCGTCTGAAAGGCCGTGTATAAAAGGCCACAGTGAGGGCCCTGCTGCTCTATGGCAGCGAGACTTGGCCCCTCCGGTCTGACGAGCTGAGGGGTCTTCAAGTCTTTGAGCGTCGTGGGCTGCAAAGCAACGCTGATATCGGATGGCACCAGTGAGTCCTCAACGATGTTGTGCATAGGCGAGTACTCGGTGGTGATAATCATGCTATCTCCCTAGAACAACAGGGAACAATGAATAAGTTGTGTTGGCTCGGGCACATGCCACGTATGCCTGGTCAACGCCTACCTAGGAGGGCCTTTTTTAGTCCGCCAGGTGTAGGGTGGCGCAGGGCGCGAGGCGGCCAGAAGTTGATTTGGCAGCGGGAATTGATGTTACTGACGACCAAACTGGGCGCCGTTGGTCTGTCTCGCCTTCCGGGCTGGAGTCCCCGTGACTGGCCTTGGGTTTGGCTCGAGACTTTACAGGACATGGCTCGCAGTAGACACCAGTGTTGCGTCTGCTGCCATCGGCTAATCTTGATTGCCTGGTTAAAGTGTGTTTGGTGCTGAGTTAGTTTTGGGGTAATGGCAGTGAAAGCCGCAAGGAAGCTGTCTTGTCGATGCCGCCTTATCATTGCATGATAGCCAGCTGTTTGTGACAGTATGTTGTCTGCACTAGGTGTATGCGGCTTGATACTGAATGTTTGCTAAGAGCATTAAGGTTTTATGGTAACACTCCCCTCTCTCCCTCTTAGTATTATTTATGGCATAGATCCTCATGATTGTATGGCACAAAAGCATCGGTACAATTGGCTGATGTACTGCTGCTGCTGCTGCCGCTGCTGCTGACGATGAGGATGATGAACTTTTGAACAGGTGAATTATTCCCAGTTCGAGCATTTGCTCGAATTCCGCCCTAACGCCTTTGTGATTGTACGGGGCTAGTCTGCGAAGGAGGGCCGAAACAGATGGAGCCTTAGTGAAAATGTGATGCACGACGTTTGCCGTCACCGAAGGCAAATCGTTCGAAACGCGAACGAGTTTAGTATGCTTGTTGAAAATTTCTATACAAGGGTGTGCAGCATGAGGTATGACACGAATGTAGTGTTAGCAGCCACATTGGCGCTACTCCCGATAACACAGCTGTGTTCTAGAGACGATAACCTTCTTCAGCTTACCGTTGACGATAAGGTCAAAGCGTTGAAGGAAGCCTAACCTATGATGGCAAAAGGCAGGCTGCTACAATGAGAGGCCAGCGAAAGCTTCGCCGGAGGCCTAAATTGAGCGTTAGCGGTTTTCCGCTGAAAGTTGCGATTAGTGTGCCACTGGAGGTACGCAGCTTCGTCGGCGTGGGTGAGACGACATCATCTGGGCTTCGGGGAATGACACCAAATTTGGCTCCAGTGTCGAATAGAAAAGTGGTGCCGGAAGTTAAATCACTAACATGGATGAGGCGACTTGGTTTTTGGCCGGTCCCGTTCGTTGGCGTACCGGGCCGGCCGAGAAGTTTCCCTGCTTCGCAGCGAAGTTGCAATGCTTGCCACTTTTATGCGCTGCGGTACCAAAGCGTTGATGGTACCAACAACAAGTCTGCCTGTTGCTGGACTTGGAATGTTTAAGGGGCCATTTGATCGACTATGACGACGACGGTTCGTAGTAAGCTGTTGAAGCTAGCGAGGAAGTGTCGTAACTTGTGGTTGCAAGACTTCTATACCTGACTGTAAGTCGGTGCTAGAAGTGCACTGGGACGCGAGGCCATCGCTCTAGCTGGCGCCGGATTGTGAGTCTAATCGCTTAATAACGTGATCCGCTAATTCTGCTAGTTGAGTGTGTGAAACGGCGCTCACGATAACAAGCATCGCTTGCGTGTTTTCTGGTGTAGCCATAGTTTGCAAAGTATAGTCTCGTCCATGGTTGAGGAACCGAGGAATTATTGCATCTCACTAGCAGGGTTGGGTACAGTTGGTCGTCTAGCTGCAGGTCCGTGAAAAGCTGCTGCAAGCGAGCTTTCTCAGAGGGCATAACACTCTCAATCGTGGCCTCCTTGAGAGCATCATGGCCGTTTCCTGTCTGAGAAATGATAAAGTACCGTACCTGCATTGACAATACTTTGGGAAGTTAGGAGGTTAGCTAGCTATACTTTGCGTAGTCGGAAGTGGTTTCGTGGTTATAAAACAGCCTCACGATAAGCAAAACACAAAAGAGGCTCTATGTTCCCCAAAAGCTGACACAGAATGAGTTACAGCGCTAACGTGAGACACTACATTTGGGTTCACAGAACCCATGGTACAAATAGTGACGCAATAATAGGCTATCGTATGCAAATATAAACCGAAACATATAAAAAATAAATGGAACAAGCTCACCGCAGAAAAGTTCAAAATATCCGACGCTGAGATTCCTCCGGAGTCGCGGTCACCAATTTGGCGGGTTGCCTGGCTATAAAAAGGACACCGTTTGCGCTCTATATAGGGGACGGTGGGTGGATGGCACACAGGGCAGTGGCGCGTTGCCACGGAAACAAACGCCAAGCTAAAGTGACGACTATCAAGTCGAGCATCCTAACTTAGCAATCAGTTCAACCAAACACACTGGTTGCCCAGTTGTACAATAAAATATTTTTAGTCAGAATTTTACACAGACAAACCGGGGAATCTCCAGATGGCTGTAAATGATAGCGTAGATCAAGCGTATTGTAATAGGAAAAATTGCGGGAGCTGGTTCTTCGTACGCCACTACGAATATAGAATTGTATGCTGTAGACCCATTTAAAAGTTAAGTTACGCACGGACGGCCAAGATAAGAAGAAATGGTGGCCAAAATGTTCTGAATCTCCAGCTAGCCAGCGTGACAGGTGTCGCCGTTGCTTGTTGGCTTTTGTGACACAGCAATAGTATCATGAACGCGAATGGTTTACTAGCTAAATCGGTTGAATCATTTTACCTGGTTTTCAAGCCGTTTGTCTAATAGTAGTATTAATTGTGATCGGCACATGTAGTAGATAAAGCTATGTATATATGGCAGGGGGGATAAGTGGAGAGCAAAATGCCTGATTCTTAGGCCTATGGCCTTTACAGTATTCACTGTATCGACCAGCTGAATGGCTAGCTACGTTATTTTGTGGTCGTTTCACCGCTTACAGTTGGAAACGGCGGAGTAACGTAGCGAGTACTTAGGCTTAAGGAAACGCAACACCTAAAACCAACCATCTACTGACAGTTACGAAGGTTCATATAAGTACATCTAATACTGACATTTAGACGAACTTTTGGACCATGCTGTAGTTAAGCTTGGCCGCACACTGCGTATCGACAGCAACCGTTTCCACTATTATCTTATACAAGGCATAGGTCTGGTAGGCCTTCACTGGGATAAAACAAAAATCATCTGCATAATACCTATCCACAGACCCAGTGGTCAAAGAATTTGGAACGTGCTCGAAGAAAAAGCGGTAGACTAAGGAATGAAGGTGTAGATAAGGCCTAAGGAGAAAGTTTGCACGCTCTGATGGAATCGACATTGTCCTGTTATGTCTTATTTGATGAGTGCCTTCGCATTTGCATAGCTGTTAGTCAGTAGACCGGACTGAACTATCTGTTGAGGTATAGGAGCAGCCGGTGCCTACTGAGAAAGAGCGGCCGCGGAGGTAGTGATACCGGTTGGTCCAAGCACTTATGGATGCCTGCGACTGATCCGGATGACAAGTCCTGGGTGTTTTGACGGCGGTGATGGGAAAGATAAAAACAAGGGTTTCTATTGATGTAGACCATCTATAGAGGATAAGGTACCGATTAGCATATACAGATAGCTCCTGTGGTGGCTTTTACTCTTCCCATAATGCAGTCCTGAGGCAAATTGTCAGTAGAAGGCAAAGCAGGTCAATATTGCGTCAGCAATGACGAAAGTTATTTTGTACCATGGTTTATATTCTTAAAACCAAGCAAATGTGTGCAAAAGATGCTGCTAATGTCCCTTACGCCTAAACATGGTAACGACAAAAACGTGGCTGAGTTTTGAGCTTAAGATGCTTAGATGTCATGCAATACATCTAGGCGCCCACAATTTACATCAGGATCAGTTTCGAAGAAGTTGTCTTGTGAATAGCGGCTTTTAAATATGCGTCGTATATTATCAACGCCTAGGAATCCTTTTATTCCCTTCTTGAAGGTCTGCCAGTTTTGGATTTGCCTTAGTGTAGAAGACGGCCTGCTCCACATGCTTATGTAAATAACTAAGAAGAAACGAGATCGCAGTCGCTTCTTTATCCTTAGCGGAGCAATGGAGTGGCTTTTGCTCAGGAGTTTAAGTTCAAACCCACTGCTTCGTTTTAGACTGGTGATAGCACTGCGCAGCTTCTATGAATAAGCTTACGTAAGAAGCACAGGTTAAGGATAATGCGTCTTTGCCAAAGGCGTTGAATTTTACGGCTTTCGCACCTTTGTCGATAGCTCAGGGCTTGCTGTGATAGGGTCAACATCTTCGTAAAGTGATACTGAGGTTTCTGAAGCGAAGCACACTTCGACTTCCGCAGGTCGTTGCATGTAAAGGAACAGTAATGCAGACGTTTTCGGCAGTGGACCCTATAAACTTCTAGGCTGGCGTCTGCGGTGTTTGTGTAACGGCATATGTAGAAAGTTGATCCACTTACGCTTGCAATTTGTTACTGAAAATGTTTTGCAATGTTTAGGTTCATGGAGTAGAGCAAGCAAAGCTCTGTTGCCATTACTTTTTGTTGGATAAGGGTATTGTTTGAGGATACGCACCCTGTAGGTATAGATAGTTTTGGGCCATGATATAAGATTTTTAAACGGATTATCATATTTAACAGTTTTCGCACTCCTTTGCAAGTTCCTTAAGAACCTCACAGATTCTACCGATTGTCGATGTTCCATTAGGGGATCTGACCTTGAACGACCTTGAAAGAATCTGGTTTACAATCGTCCACCTGCGAACACGTTGACTTGCCGCCTATCTCAGTTGCATTTTGCCACACAAACGTCTGGTACCACGCATTCAACCCAGGGTCATCTGGGTTATCTAGTGCACTCCATCTTTTGAATTTAGCTTGTGTTGATCGTCTGGTATCACCATCGTGCGTTGTTTGTGCCCTTCTTGCAAAAGCACAAGCGACGAATTTTCTGCACCACGAACCACACAGCAATATTTGTGGCCTCAAAAGCAAGCCAACTACCCCTTTCCTGTGACGAATCTGCATCTAGAGCTGTGGCTCGTACATCAAAGTAACTATCGTGCACGTTGGATCTGTATCGTTCAGTCGCTCTTTCTGCCGCTTGAAACGTCCAGCCGCTTAGACCTGCCCCACCTGGACCAGAAGCACCGAACGTGCCTACCTTGATCCTGCAAACAATTCAACATACACGCGACCGGCGCGAAACCATATGCGTCAGTAATGATGGTGGGGGCTGGTTTTTGGGCCGCAGTCGCCTTCCTTCCATGTTCCAGGTCAAAATGGCATCTGCTATGCAAACACACGACAGCAGCTACTTAGGTAGACTATTTACCGACAAGCATGGGGATAATGCCAAGCAACTAACCAACGAAACTAACAAACACACCCCGTACGTTACATACAAAGAGAAAAGCAAAAAGGTAACGGTAGGATTCATGAATAGGACACGGTTGAGTTCGTCATCAGCCTACAAAAGGGAGAACTTTCCGGTCCTTTACCGGTCCGTACAACATTTTATCCAAAATACCCATCCCAGGATTCATTGCTAAATGCAGTGCAACTTTCCCGCATACACACCATTGCACAAGTTATCACGAAAAAGCCTGCCGAACGGCAGCAACAGCAAGCTTTACATGCCTAAAGCCCATACTCGGTACGGAAACCTATTTACACGCAGAACGTACAGATGCCGAAGTTGCGCTTAAGGGTGTGTCCCTACACCAAAACTATGGACCTAGCAAAGGCGTGGGTAATGTTATATTACCGCAACGGCCTGCAGTGCGAACTGGTGGCCGATCCGGAAAAGCTGATCATAAACTGACTCTGGTGCAATGCGCAACTGAGTGGCAAGGACGGTTGCACTCTGCACGTTGTTTATCATCCAATAATGTCTACCCAAGCGATGGACTCTCGCCTGGTATTTTCCTTGGGAAGGGTCCTACGAGGGCGACACAGTCATATTATCATCTCACGTGGCTTCAAGCTTTATTATTTGGAATATTCAGCAACACCCAACTAGCAGTTAAAGTCGACCCGCAAGAGTACATTGAAAGCATTCCGCTCTTCAGCCAAGTCAGTTTACTTACTTATTCAGAGCCGGAAATAAATCATCTGTGCTCACAACGAAGGGCACATGGTTGAGAAACCAAAACCTACGACCTCTCTGAAACTAAGCGACTACGTAATCATGATTTGCGTCTTCACGTGTTATGCGGAGTATCCAAAGAACATACCAACCTGTTTCGAGCAATCACCTACTACGACCTTCTTGCAGTACTTGTGGGAGATGGGAACTGGTAGCTTCCGGATAACAAGTCCGTGGACAGTGATTTTGGATTTTAATGGAGACTTTATTGACATGCCTAAAGCTTCGGCGGTCAACAAGCCTCTTCATGCAGCAGGGACACAATCAAGCATTTGAAGTAGAACCGGAAAACACATGACAGTGAGACGATGTGTGGCATGTGTCTAGCGCGAACCCCAGCCCTTACAACTAGCTTAACGATGTAAGGCATCGTAGTAACAGTACCACAATTGTGAGCGTGTAGAAATTAGTACACCAGCACAGTCTAGCGGAAACGATTTGTGCTAAGATTAAGTTTCCGCACAAGCATTTGCATAGCCTCCGAACTATGAAACGTGGTGCTCCCCTACTACTATCAGCGGACGGATGTGCTCGAACCGCCAATGATGCAGCCAATGTTCTACGGCTACACTATACACCAAGTTTCCGAAGTGCTTATAGCATTCGCAGCATACCTGTACCATTCTCCCGGATGCCAGTATGTACACACGTCGCATGTATTTCAGCGATTATTTTGAGGAAGCTGTTATCGTTACGCACACCTAGCTCCCCAAAAGTTGACAACGCACGCCGATTGCACTGCAAGTGGCAGCTAAGAGGATAGCTGAATCGCAAAAGAGATTTTTCCGAAGATACCTGGATGAACAACAGGTCACTAACGTGTAGAAGAAAGGTATCTCTACCCCGATTTTCAAAGTGTTAGCCGTTTCGACCCAGTCAACTATGACCAGTGACTCTCCTGCCGGTACGATCTAAGGTGATGGAATCGATCCTAGCCGAGGTTGTCATGGGCAATTTCAAAAGGTGTAACATCAGAGCTTTGGAACAAAACGGATGCCGACAGAAGCGGTCATGCAGTACCAACCTACTGCTATCCTGTGGCCGTTGGACCGAGGAAGCCGGCAGTAGGACGGGTTTTGGTGCCATCTACATAGACTTTTCCATAGCAAAGGTCACCGCATGCTTCGCAGAAATCTGCAAGCATAAGGAATTAGAAACCATATTTATGGATGGATCAAAAACTTACTCTTTCCGTGGCGCCTACAACTTCAAGTGCGAGGTTCATTTGCTGATGCGGCTGGGGTGGACCGCGGTCTTCCACAATGACGGTTTGGCTACTTTTATTCTTGCTCTTTATTAACAACCTTGCGCTTGTCATCAAGTAAATTTCCTGCTTAATGCCAATGATATAGGGGAAATCGACGGTCAGAAGGTTCACGATATGTTGCAACAAGAACTAGGCTGTGATTTTGAATGGTCAAAACTAATTACACTTCCGTTTAACACGTACAACTGCAAAACCGTACTGTCCACCTCAAGCCCATATACGCATATAAGCTTGGAGAGGATATGCGGAACACGACCTCACCAAACGGTGACATCGGGTGTCAATCCAAGAGGACCTCGGCTTTTCGACGCAGTGCTTGAAAGCTTTCTAAACCGCGAACCAGCTTGTTGGTCTGTTACAGAGGGCGTGCGGGAGGTTTGATCCCACTTTCTTCTCTCAAATGCTCAATGGGTATGTAAGGCCTCATGTAGGGTACGCAATGCAGGCTTGGTAACCCCGGTTAAAACGAGACTTGGTTGCAGTAGAAACCGCACGGGGATGAGCAACGCCAAATGTGGAAACTTTGTTTCACCTGCAATACCAAAGTTGACCAAAAGCCTTGGAAGTGTACAGCGAAAGACATCGCCTTTTACGGGGTGAATTTATCCTGGCGTTTCAGAGATTCAGAAACCCCGGTCACGCTTGCCGCCTCCTCCAAAAGCTTAGCTGCATCACAGAACCGTGGTGGCATAGCCAGCAAGTTGCTACCCGATAAAGTCATGTTGTGTGCCTCCGGAGTTATCTTTCCCTTTGAGCTTGTCAACTGTGGGACGCTCTTTCGACTTTTGGCACTTCCATTCCAACGCTACCTATTTTTAAAAGCCATTCGAGGATGCTTGTATTCCTTTACATTACTCGAGCGGACTTATATTTATTGGGTGACGGCAAGATGCTAACAACCACTGTGCTCATCAATCCAACGAAATCGGTGTATATGGATTTACCTATGTTTTACATCCATAGTATGATAAGTCCAAAGAGGTGTTTTTCACTTTTATGTACTTCACTGAACTGTCGTTATTTCTAAAAATCAGCCCATGCGACTTGTCATCTCTTGACTTTTTATCCGTATTATACCATTGTTCCATTATTAGTTAGAAAGACGTATACAACGTTTAGGTCATCAGTTAGGATGAAGGAGCGACCGTGCTGCAAACTGCTGTAGCGAGCATTGAAAGAAATGAAAAATAAGGTAGAGCCAAGCACGCACCCTAGCACCACGCTATTGAAGACAGAGGCCGGGGCCGATACAGCTTACACAATCTTAACCGATGGCGGGAATCCTCTAAGTTAAGAACACAACCAGTCTAATAGAGAACTATCTCTCCCGTAAGCTTCCACCCCATGCATCAGGCGCATGCGCGGTGCGCTGTCGTACGCCTTTTGCATACCAAGGTAAATTATAACAACTGACAGGTTAGACTCCATGAATTCGGTGATGAATTTGTGGAAGACCAGCTGGCAAGTTGCACAAGACCGGGAATTAAGGTATCTGCGCTGTGCTTCCTTTTGTGCTAATCTGCATAAAGGCGGCTCCTAAGTGCTCGTTTAATCAATGCCATCACGCGCGAGGTAGTAGAAGTGTGTTGATTAAAGCAACCGTTATCAATTTTCTGTAGGCTTCTACTCTTATGCCGTGGCATACATATAAATAAATAAATAAATTGTGTATTCTCGACCGAGCTAGACAGGCCTGCGCAGGCATGATCATGTTAAGAATACAAAATATGATCAGTTATTGTACAATGGAAAAATGGAATGGTTGCAAATGTTTATATATGAATGTATGTAAGTTTGCATGTTGGCGTATTTAGCTTTGTTTATAGGATTGATAAATTTTTCCTGTCATTTTGATTGAATGTGTTTGAATGTGTTGCCAATGCTAAATGGATGCTTGCTATCTATGGACTTGAAGTGATTGTCCGGATAAGCAATGGGTGACTTTGGTTAGTGGCGAGTCACCACCGCCACGTCACAGTGCTGTTAAACGGACTTTTGTAGATTTTTATAGGGAGAACACTTGCCAAACGAAAACCCACCACTTCCTGGAACACTACCCCCGAACTATTTGCTGGAAGGAGGCAAACTCGAACCACCCAGCTGGCACCACGAGGAGGTTGTTCGGCCAGTCAGGAAGGATTCCAAGCAATCGGGCATGGATATTCGTGCATTGATAAAGTGAAGAATTTTAAAAGATGTATAGGGATAACTTCGCAACGATTCTTAATTTGGATAGGCGGTAATCCGTCTGACCAGGTTGCAACGATGAGTTATGCTTATAATCGCGAAAATGCTACTAGTTATGTCAAGCGGCACCGAAGACAATGACTGGCTACATGGCACTTGCAGCGGCAAAAAGGTTAAACCTGTTGGCCCCAAAAGATAACTGCTATCTTTTAGGTACCTTTTTATTGTTGACCAATTGTAGAGTATTCCTTCTTGTTTTAATCTTCTTTACAACCAACACGTGACTTGACCGTCTCGTAAGTTCCACGCTAACACGTTTCTTCTGGCCCGCTTCATCCATTCAGGTTTTCTTGTAGCCCATCGAATACAAGCTACCGTGTCCGACAACAAATTGCCTTCTTATATCCGCGCTTAATTTTGCGCACCGTCACGGACTAGTATTCACGAGTCCCACAAATTGGTAACCTTGATTCAAAAAGGCGCAGATAAAATTTTGCCGCCGTTTGTAGTTTCATTGAGTTCGTTCCCTTTTCTCGAGTATATACGTGTATTCAACTGTTTTTGCGTATTGATGGTAGTTTAATTGTCTTTTTGTTCATCCATTATCTTTTTGATTCACATTTTGAAATCGGCAGTTGAGTCGTTTCACAGAGTACACATGCTTAGTTTGGCTGTCCCAATTTCCATGGAACACAGCCCAGAGGTTTGGTTTGCTATATTTCGCATCGAATTGAAAAATAAGGGTATGCGGACAAGTCGTCAGAGGTGCAATTAGCTCGTCCAGCGCCGTACTTCATCGGTTGGGACGCTGGTTGAGGACCTTATGTTTTGCGCATCGAATGAGACACAGTATGAAAGGATGAAGCTGGCGAGTTTAAATAAGGTACATCATAGCGCACGAGCTCGCTTTGAACAGCTCAATGGTCTCAAGCTGTGAGATCACAAGCTGTCGACGTTGCTTGGTGAACGGCAACGCAGAGCTGTTCCCATATTCTTGAGCGAAGAAGGGATAAAGGAATTGTGGCGTGCACGTCTCCCAGACATTGGTGCTAATGGTGTCCATGTTTCTGGATACGCTGCTGAAAGAACTGGCTACCAAGGCAGCGGCTGCTTTTCAGTGCCTTGTGCAAGTGACAACCAGTAACGCCGTTGACTCATGCTTCCCGATGAAACCCGAGACTCATATTTGCTCCAAGTCTATAAACCGATCTACCCCTATGGATAAGGAAATTGAGCTAATTAGCAGCAAGGTATCAGCAGGGAGGCACAGAAGCAGCATGTGCAACTGTCAGATGCTGACTATGTTTTCGCTACCGTTCCTTGTGGCTGGTCTATGCCCGCACCGAATGCGTCCAGTTCTACAAACGTGAGCAGCATTTTCTCTGCACATTCTCAGTCCGCTAATACCAGATCCGTCTAAGCATTATGTTGGTATCATCACCAGTATTTTCGAGCTGCAAGAAGTTGCCGGGCTTCCTGCATTTGGCACGACTCAGTTGCTTCAGGGAAAGCCAATAGCCCGGAGACTATCACGGCCAATGCATCCGTCATTAAGCAAAGCAAACGCCTATTTTATGTTAAGGATTGACTTTTCTCCATCACGTTACCCATCGACAGAGTAGCGGAAGTCAGCCTCAGCCCTTCGAGCGCAAACCACAAGTACGCAAGCCTACGTACAACCTGAGTGCGGCCAATGGTGCTCCCATCGGTTCATCGCTCAACACCTGAGGAACCTAGACTACCATCTTTGCCGAGCATTTTAGCGGGTTTTTATGGTTGCGTCTCTACCCTTTGCAAGTATCGGCGGCTATTTCTTACGACGTTTTGTGTTGTTTGTTGTTCCTGGTCACCACAGACCTTTAGACGACCGTAATAAACTGGGAGTGCAAGACATTCTTACAGAAGCCCCGATAATCACTCCCGTTTTCCGATTTGCCGAAGTGCCTTCCGATTCTGGGAACCAACTATCTGAATACCCGCGACTGATACAATCAGCTGCAGCGCTTCCACCAGTCACGACAGAGGTCGTTCATTATTTTGTCACGCGCGGTCCGCCGAGGAGTGCCAGACCAAGCTGATGCACCTCAGACAAAGTACGTGACGCAAGAGCTGCATTCGATCTCAGGCTTCAGATCGGTAACCTAAGACCATCCAGCAGCGCAATGGCGTCACTACTCCACATTTTTCCGAAGCAGCCAATGGGGGACTAGCCTTCTTGTGACGCCTATCGATCCTTAAACAAATTAACCACGTTTGATCGCTAGCGGCTACCACATATCGTGAACCACACCGCCAGACTTGCAGGGAAAGCGCTTTCAGTAAATTGGGCTTGGTGCGCGCTTACAACGTATTTTGGCACCCAATGCAGACATCGCTAAAACGGTCGTGATGACTCCGTTTGGATTCCTCGACTTTTGTGTATGCCCTTTGGTCTAAAGAATGCCGCGCAAACTTTTCGGCGCTTTATCAAACAAGTATGTCGCGGCCTGAACTTCGCTTATGCTTACCTCGACGACACTTTGATCGTGAGCTCTTCACGCACAAAACACTTTCGCTAAGTTCAAACGCTATTTGATCCATTATCTTAACGCGGGTTGACGATCAAAGCATAGTGTTCGTTTGGTGTCGATTCGGTCAGTTTCCTCGGCCGCCATATGTTGCCTGCGGGTATCGTACTACTAAGGGATAAAAGTAGGGCCACACTCGACTATTCCGAGCCTCACTTATTCAAACAGTTTAGAGGATTTGATGGCCTCATCAAAGTTTCTCGCCGCTTCATATCTAGTTGTGCTTCGTTTATGCAACCCCTTACGGACGTTCTCCGGGGAAGCTTAAGTAAATCGATTTTTCCGCTGCAGCACACGCGGAATTACAGATATTGAAAGAAGCAAACGTCAACAGAGCTTCTATAGCGCAGCATGATCGGCAACCCCAATATCGCCCAGTACCGACGCTTTTGCCAGGACAGTTGGGGCGGTCTTAAAACAAAAAGCAGATGACACTTGGCAACTGAGGTCATTGTTCTCCAATGGTTTGCAACTTTCCCAATCTCCTTGCCTTACTAACCGAGGATAACTATTCGCCAGTTATTTATTCACACTTTAGTTATGACGTACCTTAGAAGGCCGCTCCTTTGCCGGCTTCTACGACCACAAAGCCCTGACTTACGTGCTTAGCTCGGCTACAGACCGATACTCACCTGGAGAGCCGCGCCAGCTAGACTAAATGGCTCCGTTTATGACCGATATACGGTATGTATCAGATGTGAATAACACGGTCACCCACACATTTTCCAAAATCCAAGCTATCTGCGCTGACGTCAGCACTGCTATGGATTTGACAGCCTTGACCGCAGCGCAAGTCAATGATCCAGAGGTTGATCTACTGCACAGGTATCCCTCACTGGACATATTACCCGTTCCCCTGACATGTTGATACAGATATCTACTTCGCGCTTCATCTCAGGGAAGGTCGCGCCTAGTCGTTCCACGCGGGATTTTGCAGACTTTGTTCGACGTGTTGCACGGCTTATTTCATCCAAGCTTTGATGCATCAGTAGAACTCTTAACCATACGGTTGGTCTGGCGCAACGCCAATGCCGACGCAAGGAATGAAGGTGAATTGGGTTATAATTCGCTGGCGTGTGGAGCGGTAGGGTGCAAACTTGCCTAATAGCATTGTAATAAACAAGCCAATCAATGCAAGAAAGCTAGTGGGGTCTGGGGAATTGGCACTTACTAAGCCTACGTAGACCACTTTGAAAATTTAAAAGCTAGACTAAATGAGGGGCGTAAGTACAACAAAGAGTAGAGGAAGGTTAAGAACCAATGCGGATTAGTCCAGTAAAAATATTTTTGAGCGACTGGTGCTATAGAACTTGAGGAGGCATCGGTCTTATGAAAGAGCAAATAGCACAGTCTAGATCGGATAGTTGGATGGAGCTGAATAGTGAATAGAATAGGCGAGAATCAAACTGACGGAGGCCGACGGTAACCTAAAATAATAACCTTGTGGGATAAGCCGGAAGCCTAAGTTAGGGCAGACACAGGATGATTCAGTTAGGATGGTGCAGACCTGGTATACAGAGAATAAATAAAGCGAAGACTAGATTCATGTGGCTAGTGCATACACACAATCGAGGACGTTGGTCAAATGGTGAAGAATTGCGACGACGTCAGCGACTTGCGTAGTGCAGTTAGAGAGTGATATCCTAGTGGACAAGTATAGGATCAGGCAAGCATTTTCGTGTGAAACCTGGTGTAAGGAAGAGAAGAGCTTTGTTTGTAACTCCTTAGCTAGTGGAGTCTCATAGGCCGCGATGCTCCAAACGAAGGTACATGCAAGGAAAGAATAGTAAAGTGAATCCGGTAAGGACTGAGATAATGCGCACTCACAAAGATTATACAGAGCAATAGAAAAAGCTAGGAGTTGGATTAACTGATGGGCAGGGTAGTGTATACATTAAAGGTGTGTAAACCAAAAGTGGATGCGAGATGTGAAGATAAAGGTGTAAAAAGCTAAGGCAGGTTGAATGCTGAAGGCACGGTACTGCTAAAAGTGGGATGTGACTTCGGAAGAGTGGGATGTATTTCAAAAATCATGGTAAAATCGGGCCGGATGTTAAAAGTATGCAAGGATCAGTACGAGAATCAGACGTTGCTGTGTGCAGAAGACTTTCGTTAAGAAGCCAAGAGGCAATACTCAAGCAGAAACCGGCTGTTTCAATTAGGGTAGGGTGGATATAGCCTGCAGCCATTTAATCAGGCGGGGACAATGAGTATGCAACTGTCGCTTTTACGCGAAGGATGGCTTGGTCAAATAGTGGAAAGTTGTGACCACTTTAGTGGCCGGTGAATTCCCGTAGCTGAATCATAGCCTAGTTGTTAGTATGTGTCAGGCGAGCATTAGGAATTGACAGCCAATAATAGCAGAGTGAGGAGACATTATGTAAAAGTCATGGGCATATGAAACCTCGCAGGACGGGCCGGTCCAAGAAGCGTAAGAATGACATTCAAATAGTGCAGTATAGCACGCCATGTAAGAGGTATGGAACTAGCTATAAGAATATATAGGCAATAATAGAAGGGTCAAGGTAGCACACTGTAAAGCAGGGTTGGGCTAAGCAATTGGTGCGACTTGTGAAGATATAATGGAAAAAACCTAGCGCATGAGAAACAAAGGTATCGGTTTATTAGAAGATGGAAATTACCATTGCGCGGTACGGTAGATTCCAACTGCACTGATAGAATGTACCCAGCTAATGAATAGGAGGTGCATGTACTAGACTGTTAAAGGCCGATGTCAGTTAGCAATGAAAACCTTTTGGGGAACCCACAGACAGTATGAACTCAGAAATAGGAGTACTAACTACTAAGTGCTTTAGGAAGAATCATGACCAGCTCGGCTCCGGCGGTAAGAGCTACAGGACTTTGGGCCGGAAGGGCCTGGGTTGTTCAAAATGCATGAGACCGTTCATGCGATACCAGAGAAGGCAGGGCGTGGAGGCTAAGCCGCCAAATTAAGGTGTGTGTAGTCGTGTGTCATCAAAATGAAAGGTTCCGGATGAAGGAAGCTATATGGAGGGGGTCAACAAAACGAATAAGGCTCTCAAGCTATGGGGTAGGAAAGTTAAAGTCTACACAGCCTAGATGGTTTGGGGCTCGGATGTCTGAAAACTGTCAAAGCTTAGAGGAGTAGTCGACCGAGAATAGACCAAGCTAAGCAGAGAAATATCTATCCAGTTGTAAGGGAACTGCAAAAAGAGTGTGATCAAAGGAAGGCATACGGAAGGGAAAGGATTTATTGGGTAAAGTGGAAAAGCCAACAACGCTTCCAAAGTGAGGTGAACAGCTCGTTTTATCTTGGAAATCTTCATTGGTTTAGCGTCAGTGGTCGGAATGCAAGAGACCAATAAGACGACTCCTTGAGCTTAAACATCGGCACACATTCCATCAAAAGTTACGTATCTACATGGTTGGCGACATCCGGTTTCAGATTTGCCTGGATCTATGGCCAGCCGCAGTACGATAGCGCCTACCAACAGCCATAGGTAGCTTGCGCCGCAACACCAAAAGCTGTTTACACACACCCAGTGTAAACAAGAAGAAATAAGACCAGGAAGCATGTGCATGGGAGCCACGTTGTATTGACGCAGCCGGCCTACCCTTCTTCACTGCCAGCCACATGCACGCTGTGTTTAGGAATCTAACGCACCAAAGGCACTGGCTGTACCATCGTCTGTTCCACCCTGATGGTATGGAACAACTTCGAGTCTAGCACGGCCACAAGGACCGTGCATCGCGTCCCTTCCAGCAACGACTAACTGTCTCCTAGAGCCAGTAGGGTCGAGGTAGTGTGAACTAAACAAATGGGCTCCATGACTTAATGCACGCGGATACCACACCGGATATCAAGCAAAATCCAATCACTTAAAACAACAAGATCAGAGGAACTAAATCGAATAACGCATACAGATACGGGCACTAACTGTGCATGTAAAAAATTTGGTTGCCAACAAAGCCACGATAATGTTAAGACATCCGAAAATATATTTTAAGAATATGCCTTGGTGTGTCTCTATGAAACTGAGAATAAATTATTTATTTATTTATTTATTTATTTAGCAAAGTTACTCAAAGTAGTTTAGGGGACGTGTGCAAGTTAATAGAAGAGAGCTCAAGTAGACGTTTATGAATAAACAAGCAGTAGTACAAAGTAGCAAACCCACCAGCTTAAATACAATCTCAGCATGCCAGCACAAGTTTGGTAAATCGAATGTAGCTTACCTACAAAAGACGCGCTGGTTCTGCCTACGTTCCGTGCAGAACTAGTCGTCGTTTTGATGTTCGCCCCCGCGTGGTCTCGCACCTGGCTCAGTAGACCTGCCTCACTCCGGCACTGGCGACCGCAATGTTCTGCAGCATCATGCCCTTGATATTGATGGAATACAATTCAGCGGCGCCTGTCGCTTCCACGATTGCTGCTGCTTCACTGAATGCACAAGGAATTTCTCTTGTACCCTTGTGCTCCGACTGCGCCTTGCAGCCAATCAATCGCATTTGATTCCCATGACATGAACTCGAAGCTAGAACTTGCGACGCACACTTGGATAGTGTCCTGAAAACGCAGATACGGTTTTTACACCTACCGCTTTCCAACGCCCAGCTGACAATATAATAGTTGGTTCGGCATCGGCGTAGAATCCATACGTCACACCGAACCCAGCCACCTTAGGTGTCTTAGCAAAAGTATGCAGTCCAGTACACACATCCCACTTCAATTAAATCCTTCCATGTCCGCAACCCTGTAGCACAAAATAATGCGCAGAATCCTTTGCAGACATTGTTGATGGTACCGCTCGAGATATCGCAGATCCTGCCGGTACATCGTCCATTTTTCGGCGTCGGATAGAGAAACGGACAGCAGATTGGATTTGTATACTATTAGCATGCAGCCAACGGTTAGCTGTTGGTCGTTCCACCCTCGATACTCATGCTTTCCGGATGCCAAAGCTGCCTTCGATACCCAGCTAGGCAGCTACCTACGTATCTGCTAGTCAGTCAACCCCACCCTTCCGAGATAGTGGAAGTGAGCCGTTGTTTCCAATATGTCATCACCAATGCTGATTTCCTGCGATATTGTAGCTTACACATCCGGTGCAGGCTGTAAGCGACAGACTGCGTTGCTTTTGTTGGCCGCTGACTAAGCTAGCGCATAAGCCATGTTCTGAAAGTTCTCCGCGCTGTGTGCAACCAATGCACTGTTGCCAGCACACAGCAACGTTTAGGTAGTTGTCTCACAGCCTAGGTTACTTGCACCGGAACGACGAATGTTCAGCAAACCACCATCAATACTGTGCTCCACACAAACACGGTAAGCATAAGCGGCATCAAAAACACAAGACATCATTGAAGAAAGATATATATTAAACAGGGCAAGTGCTGACACAGCCTTGCTTTACCCCAGAGATAACTGCAGTCATCCGAGGTCTGCTCACTCAGACGCACGCTCGCCCGTGTACCATTGTGCAGACATTCTATTAAACTTTCAAACGTACGCGGCAACCAAACCTACCCAACACCATCCACAACGCCTCGCGGTTTACCGTATCAAATGCTTAGGTGGAGTGAGCAAAATGCAAGTGCAACGGTTGTGGTCCTTCCCTACACTTCAGCCGCAACTGGCGAGCCGCAAACATCATATCTATAGGGCTGCAACCCGTACGAAATTCACCTTGCATTTCTGTTACGCTCAGTTCCACAACCTGAGTGACGAGGCAGGCAATCCACATGTCCACACAACTCAGCAAGTTAATGTCACGATAATTCGTGCAACCTTGTTTGCTAGCTTTGCCCTTGTACAGTGGTAGCACCTGGACATCCTGCAGCACAGTAGGCCTCTCCATCTCCATCTACACGAGTTGCACCAAGTGGTGCAGCGCGTTCATCAACGCTCGTACCTAGTAGTTCCTTATTTCAGGCGATATCCCGTCGACAGCGGCAGACTTGCCGTTTCGCAGCTGTGCAATTGCTCGCTGCGTTTCACCCGGCGTGAGCATGTCCACAACACTCACCTTCACCTCGTGCTGCTTCAGGCCGTTTAGCGTAGGCCGGTCAATCTCTGAACAGTTTTTCCGGAGAGTCAAAACGAGTTAGCTAAATATGCATCATATCGGTAATCAGTGTTCAAGTAGCTCTTGAGCTGGCATCGATTAGCGTCCTCAGCGGCCTCAAGTCGGTACAGACACCGCATTCAAGGAATCAATGAATTCTTTGTGTTGGCGGCGTTCGGCGTAGCATTCCGTCCGCTTGGTCTTCTCCGTCCACTATGCATCTTCTGTCGACGAAGCTCCCGGGTCAGTCGCCGTCGGTTTGCGAAACTGACCCTCCTTCACCAGATCACTGGGGGTCTGCGACTAGTGCAGAAATGCTGCATTTGTTTCAAACACCAATTCTCGCACTGGTTTCATCAAAACAATCGGGCCGATTACAGTTCGTGCGCCCGACGTTCTGCTTGGCAGCAGTTGTCACCTGGTCGGGAATGTGGTGACTTGTCGTCCACTGTGGCTATGAATCACACATTACAGGCGCGCAGCCATCGCCTCCTCCAGCCCAATAATTTTCTCCAAATTACCAAGAAGAGTATCTTGGGTTTAGGTCGATTTACGGCAGGAGTGCAAAACATTGGGTTAAGTAAATATATGAGCTCTTTGGTCTGCACCAATTTGTGGGCAGTGCCACCTTCAGCTCACGCGTCACACGTGTCATCTGCACTTCACGCCTATCACACCGACGTACGATGACATACTTGAGCAGGGGAGCGTGACAACTCCATGGATGGGTCCAATTTGCTATATTACTGGCACTCAGTACAATCCACGTGTTAGGGATTGTCATGCCGTGAGTGGCACACAGTGGAAGCAGCCGGTCACCGTTTGCGTTCGCGCAACCAATGCCATACGGACCGCTGACTTCTGTCTACACGGGTGCATCACGCCCAAAGCGCGTTGAACTCACCCAGCAGAAATAGGCAGTCGCCCTTCGGCACAGATCGTAGTACAGAGTATAGATGTGTGTAGAGTTGAGTAGGCTTGCCATGAGGATAATACATGGTAGGACAGTAGGTGATTATAAAAGTGGCAAACTTCCGAGTCGTAGACGTACAGTCATCAGTCACGCGCTGCAGCTTTTTGGTTCATCCACTAGTTGGCCATTTACATAGATAAATAAATATTTTATTTTCAAATCTATCGTGGCACCCCAAACCAGATATGATCAAAATTTACGAGAAGTTATGTTTCTTAACGGACACGTTGGTATTCATGTAAGCAGCGGTGCAGAACATAAAGAAGTAATCATGAGGAATATTGTCCTCAGTAGATGACGATCCGTTGGGCTTAAGTGTGTCTAGGGTACACCGTCAAGACACTATAAATGTAGTGAAAACGGTAGATGTTGTTATTAACTATCTTATTTTAGTACTTGTCCAGGAAAAATTGAAATATTACTCTGGTCGAGTTGCTAGTAGGTAGTTGTGGGCAGTGACTATATTCATTAGAGAGTCACATCCGCCACCCCGCGGTGTTGTCAAACGGATTTTGTAAATACGACCCCCAAGTCACTTGGTGCTTAGGTGGCTTTGTCCACCCAGTAGAACGTGCAGGAAGCCCTGGTACCACGCAACTTAACTTGCTGAGCTAGCCGAGTAGCACTCAGCGCCGCAATATTGACGTTGTAGCGCACCAATTACATCGAGACCAGTGCAGTGCCATACTCGGTGCAATCATTCGAGTTCCGGTCTAGTTGTATGCGCTCTTTCCAACATCCGATGCTAAGTGCTTTGCGCACAGGCATGCGATTGCATTGGTAGGCTATCTCAAGCGAGCCGGCGTTTGTGCTTCGGAGGTTTTCCCGAAGGACTCTACACGGAGGTTTTGACTGATTAGGCTGAACCACAACGCAGCTTGTGGTATAGAGGCTTGCCAGAAGAGCTCCACCTGGAGGCTCTGACTCAATAGCCTAACCCAAACTGCAGTTGGGAGCAGATTAAACTCGGGAGTGAGATTGCAGCGACCCACTTGGATCTGCTTAAGGTCTGACGCTCACAGCCTTTGAAGATCTGGAACAATTCATATTTGTTTTGCGACCGTAGTAAGGTACACACTAGCGATCACGGCCAGATGCAGACGGGCGTTGGCGGGTTTGAACTAATTTAACCAAGTTCACCTGGCTGGAAAAGGGCAGCGGCAAACGAGTGAACACCCAGAGGTGTCCTTTAACCCTCGGTGACAATACGTGGTGCTCATGCTCTACGCCAAAGAAGCAATGCGCTTCTAACCCGGGGACCAGTTTTCCCATGGCTAGGTTTCACGGAAAGCGTGCCATCGTCCGCTTTCTAATCTCCGAAGAGGATGGACCAGGATACTGGCGGGACGCCCACACCTGACAAGAGAACGACTAGGGTCTTCCGTCAAAGCCTTTGCTTAAACATACGCTCGAGTGGCAGCGGGTCTAGTAGCTGCAGTTCAGCGACTCAGGCGGATTGCTGTCCTGTACCTTATCGTGGAAAAGGGCGTAACCCAAGTTTTAGCCAGCGTTCGCCACGAGGTGGCATGCAGGACATGAGCCCATGGCACAACAGTAGCTTAAGTGTGTACACCATCTATTAGGACCAAGCTACCATCAGCCCCAGGGCGCCATAGGCCCTCCCGCCACATATCTACAAACAGGTACAATTACTTGCGTCTGTACACCCATAAACATACGTTTAGTGATTTAGAAAACATGCATAGTTGTACATCCTTGGCACAAATGTGTTATCTTCATATGTTAATGCTTGTAAAGGTGTGCCTACCTTTGTCGGAAATAAAAGGCTCATTAATTAACTTATTTATAAAAAGCATTCCGTACTGTTAAGTTGGATGCACAGTGCTGCGTTAACGATGGAAATTTCAGACCGACCTATAACAAGGTTCTGTGAGTAGCTGGTTTCCAGTGTAAGTACCGCGATGGTTGCTGTGTACCAGTTCCTTACGCTTCCGGAGTAAAATTGGTGTGTAAGAATGGCGTGTAAGTAAGGAGTCCGTAAAGCCAGAGGAAGGCGGTAGGGATGATGTTGAGGCTGTGCACGGCGTATTCCTCCATGCTCCGGTCTAAATTCCTTATGATCCCCATTAGGAAGCAACACTTCTTTGAACAGAGGTGAACAACATCAGCATAGTAGACGCTGTGACGAATAACTTAAAACTAAATAAAAAGTTGCAAAATAAAAATAAAATAAAAAGTTTCTTCTCAAATTTATAGGGACACACCAAATCAGGTATGGTCAAGGTTTACAAGCAGCTGTGTGTCACAACGACACTTTGGGTTCAATCGTGCGTAGTGTAGTCGGAAGTAGCACTGTAAATGCAGTGAAACGGTACATGTAGTCGAAGAGTATCAAATTCTTGCATGTGTCGGGAAAAAGCGGAAATAATGGTCTAGTCGACTTGTCAATATGTAGTTGTGGGCAGTGACTTTATTCAGTGGCGAGTCACCTCCGCCACATCGTAATGTTGTTAAACGGACATTTGTGGCTTTTGATAGGGAGAAGGCTTGCCAGGCGAAAACCCACCCGTCCGTCAACACTGCCGTAAAGCATTTTGAACGCTGGTGTATAACTAGCAAAGCCGCTTGACGGCTGATTTCCTATTCGGTTATTCACAGTCAAATGGCTTCTAATTTCTTCAGTTGGCTGGACAGATAGTTTGATCAGGGTGCCACGTAGTGGCAACCGTGGAACTGCAAGAAATGTAGGCTATATAAAAAAATAAGTTGCATCAATTTTGCGGCATAAACTACGACTATGTCTGGTAGTTTCCAAAAACCAGCTGAAATCTCTGCACATGAGGTTAGTTGCTACTTTAAGTGAGGTCTAATGAAATAGGTCGTATTTGGCTGTTATTTCGAATTGCAACCATGGAGGCTGACTTCAGAAGCACCTTTGTTGGACATTCGTTTCATAGCTTTGATGAATTCTATTCGCTGTTTACCTCATTTATGCATCGGAACAACGTCAATTTTGTTTGCTGTAGCAGCAAAATAAGCAAGTATCATATCGTGAGGTATGATAGCATCGTTTATAAATGCGTGCGCTGTAAGCGCCGCAAAACAAGGAGCAAAGGAATACGGCGAGTCTAGTATGTGGTTTATAATGTTGATAACTTTCCAATTTAGTTCTCGAGACACCGATTGCAGTGCTCGTGTCAATGTTGCTCGGGATGGACGTAATCTAAATGTGCTAACGTTCCAGCTCTCCCACAACCATCAATGCAACCGGTTTCTTTTCGAAAGGCACCTTATAAACCGGCGACTTACTGAGGAGGAATGCAATCAAGCTGCTGACTTATTTCGATACAACAAAGTGTCAGTGATACAACCATAACGACATATAAAATAGCCTCAAAGAGTCGAAACTGGTAATATTTCTGTAGGAAATGATTACGTTATCCTAGTTCAGATGGGGCAAATGAGTTTATGTTTCGCTTGTCTTATCCATAAAGACTTGGCTCATGCGAAATTGGTATAATTTCGCATCCACATCGGAGCATTAAAAACGTTGAATTCCACATTCATAGTGGATTCTGCGGCCCAATATACTCTTAACATCGCACATGGTCGCATTCTGGCTGTGGGCTAGCTACACCATATCCTGTGCGGTTCTACCTACATAATAATTCTTATAGCCTGCCTAGTATTTCCCTAAAACCTTTCCGCCTGTTTTCCCAACTTTTACTACGTTTACTGAGAATGTATGCTTTTCGGCCCACTGCGTCATACTTCGCTACTGCGGCGAATTACACGTTATCTTAGGCATTCCCAGTTACTATTCTATATTCGGAACTTATTACGCCTGGCCGTTTTTAGTATTATTTCTTTCTTTTTTCTGTATCTGCTTCCAAAGCAGAATGTGAATTTAGCGGAGGCTCGAAAATAACGCTATCCTCTGCCGACCGCTAAAAATGCAAATATCTCCATAACCACTGCACCTAGCTTAATTATTTTACCTATGTCGGAACCAGCGCCTAGGGTTTGTCCTAGGCCGCCCAATGTTGGACCGTTTTAGTTAATATTTTGGCTCCAAAACGGCGTTGATTCCGCTGTTTGGAGTTTTGCACTCTGAAATTTGCGCCAGGTTTGCGGTTCTGGTATGCTGTTTCTGGACCATGTTTTGGCTCCATTTTCCAATATTAATGTATTTTCTAGTTAAGTGGGCCGGCCTTTCCGTCGCACTTTTCTAAGAAAGTCTAATTTGTTAGCCACTACTCTTATTTCCTTTGTTTCCACCCTCCACTTTTACGATCTAATTTTGGCTTGCTTATTCCTTTCCATGAGCCCGCTACTACTGGATGCTCGGAATGCAGTGATGTGACCAAAGAAAATGGATCAAATTTCCTCTAGTGGTGCATTATCCATCGAAAATAACACAATCCATTGGCATAATATATTGATAGTTTATTAATGGAATCAGGCACCTCAAGGTTTGGCAGCGGTAGCCGGTGAAAAGCGCAGAATTCGTACATAAGCTACGGAGACCTAAACTACTGCCTTCAAAAATGTCGAGGCCTACGAAACGTTTGTATTTATCCCTGCTTTACCGTTCGGAAAGATAAACACGATCAAAAGCAGTTGTTAACGATATTTCTTCTCTATGCATGAGCATGGATGTTATGTACAATTTGATCTGATCCCACGCAGGAACAGCATCTAGCGCTTGTCTAGAAATACACCTAAATTTATATATTTACGTTTATAACTGCTTAAAGGCCAACCTCTGCGAACGCAAACTTGGCCCCTTTTAGGGCCACCTCCTGTTTCCTTTCCGTGTGCTTCCCTCTTGCCAACCCGACGCAACTGCTCAGATGACGGCATTGATTGGAACATTCGGTAAATGAATCGGACGGTGGCTCTGTAATCCTCGTAGGAATGGCCCATTTGCCGTTTAACTGGGCCTCCAAGCTCATGCATTCCTTGTTCACCATGCTTTCCTTTAGGTACACTACTTTTACCTCACTCTTTAGTGATCCGCTGTGTTGACATGACGCATATGACGTGTCCGGCACATTTGCGTGAACACTTTGAATGGGTCTGAACGACAATGTTCCCGGAAATGTTATCTGTGCCCACAGGTTTCATGACAATTCGGTTATCATTTGCATGTAACCATATTCGCATCGTCCCATTGCCGTTAATGAGCTAGCTACAGACGCCTCCTGATGGGCATTTTGGCGCCCTTGCAATGAGCTTTTGGCCCCCTGTCGGGACGGGTAGACGAAGACATACGTAGGCTACTATATCACCAGTGCAGCAGGTCTGTGCTGATATGTATAGAGGCTCCGAGACCTACGCCATTGCTGCTAGTGCTAAGAGACTTATGTAGGCTAGTGTATCACCAGTGCAGCAGGTCTGTGCTGATATGTATACAGGCTCCAAGACCTACGCCATTGTTGATAGGGTTACCAGACCTATGTAGGCTATGGTATCACTAGTGCAGCAGGTCTGTACTGATACGTATAGAGGCTCCGAGACGTACGCCATTGCTGCTAGTGTTAAGGGACCTATGTAGGCTAGTGTATCACCAGTGCAGCAGGTCTGTGCTGATATGTATTCAGGCTCCAGGATCTACGCCATTGCTTCTAGTTCTAAGAGAGCTATCTAGACTATTTTATCACCAGTGCAACAGGCCTTTAATGATATGTATAGAGGCTCCGAGAATTACATTTTTGGTTATAGTGCTAAGAAACCAATGTGCCTTGTGAAGCCGTACTGCTCTCAAGCCTCCGAATTTCCGGTTACATCCTGGCAACTGGTTCATCACCTCATCGCAAACGCCCTCCACTAAACTTGTGATGCCCCGTGACCCATAAACATCTAACAAGCCAACATGTTCATTCCTTCATCATATGCTTGAAGTGACTGTGGACTTGCATTGTTATCATTACACTCAACATGTGGGCATAGGTCTGCTTTGCAAAACTAGTGGGGCCCTGTGGACTGCGGTGGACACTTCCTGTACTCAGTTTAGTTGTTTTGGCATATTGAGTATGTTCTTACTGAGACTGGCAATAGGTGTCCATTTATTACCCGGTGACGTTACTCTACTTGAAGTCAGGTACGCTGGTCACATTAATGTACGGAGCACACGGGTGCATCCTCCTTGGATAGATCATGCCGGTAAATACCTGCTCACGAAGCGCGCTAAGTGCTGCCGAATTTACCGAACGGCTTCATCAAACAAAACCTACGGAAGCTACCAAGCGGTTAGAAATAAATGTAAGCTACACATCAGTACGGCTGGTCTTTAATTGCAGTTGAAATCGTAGGGGATATCTGTCTCCTAGTAATCCATTTGATGCCAGTGCTTAGTACTATGATACTGTGTTGCATCTATTAGCATCATTTAATAAAAGCTGTTTACAAAACCTAATTCTCCCACATTGTATATCTATTTCATTAACAGTCACCTCAAGTTCATGTTCAAGTGGGACTGGAACAATAGGATGAATCCCGTAAGTGTTCCTTCTTGAGCGGGTCGTCGATCTATTTACTTACCTCCCGTGCAGCCACAAATACACTTACCTTTAGGGATAGCACCATGCATGCCGCTCACAGTGACGGTTAATTTTCTAACTGTTAGGACAATTAATGTTTGAGTTCACTGAGTAGTAGAGAGCAGAAGAGAAGCCCCGTGAAAGCTACTTCATGCCGTTGTGAACCGATATATCTCTCCGTGTCTAGACAGCTGGTGTAGTACTTTCATTACTTAACATTTCACTGTAACCTGCTAACTTCTATAACCCTTTTATGTATCATAATACGACTACAGAGCTATGCAGAATACCGATCAGAACCTTCTCCATGCAAAATGGATCCCAACATTGCAACAAGCATTTTGAATGTCAATAAGCTACTCACCGCTGCCAGAGATATACCAGCTTATTGCTTCCTTTTCCAAAGAAGGAACAATGATATTGTGTGATTTTTACCTACCAGATAGTAACTCATCGTCCTTCTCATTTATTGACATCGTTCATTTTTGTGCCAACGGTTACCAATAATAATCATTATATTGGTGCATTCAAACACATAGTTTCAGGTTAAGCTGTCTAGAAAATACGCATCTCCACGCAATTCTAATCACGTCCATGCAGCCAATCAGATAGCTTCGCCGTCTTGAATTCTAACCGTTTGCCTTGCCACTAGTGGCCAGCGTTTGATCAGGGCCACCATAATTGTTGCGGCCGGTGGAGAATGGGAACATCACGAATAGTTGTCTTGTTGTGTGTCCAGGTGAGCAAAGTTTCAAACTTTCTGCTGTCCGGATTTTTCAGATGTATACTTTCCGGGAGGGTGAAGACATGTCCGGCTCTCCATACTGGACAACGGTTGTGGTGGTGATTGCAGTGGAGTCCTTTTGGTATACAGCCACGCTCCATGCAGGTCCTTGTCGGTTATTACGCTCGTCGGGCAAAATCTGTTCCTCAGTCCAATCCCAGATCTCCAAGAAGTTCCGGACCACGGAGAATAGGGAAAGTAAGGGACAACCGAGAGAAAGCCGCAAGAACAGGCGTGGAATTAAACACTTCTAAATCTTATGTTACGATGTTTGGAGTTGAGACAAAATGATGTACACTGTGCGATAATGATTACGCTGAAAGTTCCTTTTGAATTTTCTACAGAATCAATAACCCTGTGGGTAGATTGCTAACGTCTGCGTAGCAACAAGTGCTTTGTACCAGTAAGTAATCCACGAACTGTCAGCTTAGTATGAGGCAAAAATTGCGCGGGGAGAGAAAGTTAGAAGGCTGGTGGTGGTTGCATGGTGCGTGAACAGCAAGTAGCGAGCCCAATACGACAGGGAATGCAGAATAAGAAAGTTAAAAATAAATGGTTTGCCGCTAGAGTGAGCTAAAGGTTAATTGGTGGTAAGGCAGCGAAAAGATTGGAGGCGGACATTCCACGAGAGTAAAGGTTATTGAGATAAGGAGTGGCTCCTAACAAACTCTGGATAATCGCAGATGCATAGGGCCTACGATTAATAGCTGATTCTAAACGGAGGTGCCGAATTTAAATCAATCGACAGATGGTGACGATAGGAAAGGTTACCGGTGGCCAGATGTAGCCATTCCAATAAAACGCTTGGTCACTAGTGTATGCATATAGAGTCACAGGAGGCATCAACGAGCCAGCGAAGGTAAGTGATACAGACATTCGAAGAGAACATATGATGGAGAGACAAGGTGTGTATCCTAGCAAGCTTAAGGTCAGCGCAGAGGGGGCATGGAGCCTACGACGAATCGCTACTAAGTGGTGAGAAAGGTAAGAAGAGCGACAGATGGCGGCGCTAAGAGACAGTGTGTCAGTGTCCAACACATGCTTTCGGATTAAGCCTTCTAATTACCAGTGGACACCTACAGGGACAGAATAATTTAACGAACCAGCGAAGGTGTGTGATGCAAACAATCCAAGAGAGTAGGAGGTGGAGGGATAAGGAGTGGCTCCTAGCGCAGATGTATGCTACCTACAGTGAATCGCTGCAGCTGAAAAGTGGTGACGTAGGTAATACAAAGAACTGATAGTGGTACTATGGGAGAGAGAGTATCGACGGTTAGCAATGGCATTGGGGTGAGGCCTTCTAGTTGCTGGTGGATACCTACAGTATCCCAAAATAAGTCAACGAACAGAAAATGTAAGTGACGCAGACAATCCCGAATAATGAAGGTTAGAGGTATTAGAGAGTGGCTCTTAGCAGGCTCCGGATATGCGCAGAGATGTAGGGAGCCTACGACTACTAGTTGCTGCTAAACAGAGGTGCTAAGGTTAAGACAATCGATATAATGGCGCTATGAAAACCTTTCGGTGGCCAGACGTAACCATTCTATTAAGCAGTTTGGTCACTAGTGGATGCCTACAGTGTCACAGCATATATCCGCAAGCCAATGAAGGTAAGTGATACAGACATTCTAAAAGAGTACAGGATGGAAACAAGGAGTGTCCAATAGCTTCGGATATGCGTAAAGATGTATGGAGCCTACAAGGAATCGCTGCAGTAAAAGTGATGAAGGTAAGAGGAGGGAAAGATGATGGTGCTAAGAGAGAAAACCAGTGGACAGCAACTGAATTCGCATAAGCCTTCTAGGTATTAGTAGATACTTACAGTGACAGAACAAGTCAACAAACCAGCGAAGGTATGTGATGCAAACAATCAACAAAAAATAAAAGTTGGATAGATAAGGATTGGCTCGTTGCGCAAAGACGTATGCTACCTACAATGACTGGTTGCAGCTAAAAAGTGGTGACGTAGGTAATACGAAGTATTGATAATGGTACTAAGGGAGAGAGAGTATCGACGGTTAGCAGTGGCATTTGGATGAAGTCTTCCAGTTGCTAGTAGATACCTACAGTATCCTAATTAAGTCAACAAACAGCAAATATATGTGGCGCAGACAGTCCCAGTGAGTAAAGGTTGGAGGGATAAAAGAGTGGGCCTTGGTAGGCTCCGGATTTGCGCAAAGGTGGTTGGAGCCTACGAAGAATGGCTGCTGCTAAACAGGGGTGCCGGAGGTAAGACAAAGAACAGATATTGGCGCTAGGAGTGAGAGTAATAGTGATCAGCAATGGCATTTAGATGAGGCCTTCTAGTTACTAGTGCATACCTACAATGTCGCAGAATATGTCACCAAACAGCAAATGTATGTGACGCTGACAGTCCCAGATAATAAGGGTTGGAGAAAGCAGAGTGACTCTTAGCAAGCTGTAGATATTAGCAGATACATGAGGCCTACACAAGGCATGCCAAACAAGGAAAGATAAAGAAATTATCCAGTATCCTAGTGTTATGCCTTTTAGTTGGTAACACAGGTCGCTACAGCACCCTTATGAACTGGCCATAACTAGTAGTAAAATCATTGCCACCTAGACACGTCTTGTATACTAGCCTGAATGCTAGTAGGGTTATTTGTAGGAAAGGTTTTAGTAGCTACGCATGATATAATCCAGGGTTATGGTATCCATGTATTAATCATTGTGTACTTCATATCGACTGATTAGCTTGCGAGTTTCGCTGTTGGTTCACACTGTTGGGCGCTGTTTTGTTCCCCGTAAAGTAAAACATGTTCGCAAGGTCTATTGTTTCATGGTTCACTTTCGTTTCACGATGGCGTATTTGAGCGCTACCGTATGGAATCAAGACAGTGGAAGAAACGTCAAAGCTGTGTACGGGGGTTTAAAATACAGCAATCCGTTTTGTAGTAAAGAAGCATTTTATTTAATCATGGTTTCGAAGTCACGTGACATTAGTACGCAAGTATATTTTTCTTGCGCGGCGTGGTTTTGAAGAAACCGGTATATAAGGTCAATACCAATTTTCTCAGGAATCCCTGTGTGTCAGATGCAACACCTTAGGGGTTAAGAAGTCGGCCCTCATTGATGAAGGTTCTGTAATAGGCCACCTGTTCTTTGCAGTCGACAAACACGTCAGACGACAGCTTGTGGCTTCAGTCATTGACCAGCTTTCAGTTCGCGCGTGGAAGATTACTAATGTCCGGTTTGTACAATTCGGAAATAAGTACCGATCCACGTGGAACACCGCTGGTCATGGGCATTAGTTTGCAAAGCAGCTTGTTCACTTGGACTTGATAGTGCGACCTTTCAGAAAGTCGGCAATACACGAGCGTGGGGTACTAGTAGATGATTGCCATAAGCGTCCATACTTATCCAGTGCAAACCCCTACGGAATGCATTACTAAGATAATCAGACTGCACCTATGCGTTGTCCGGCACCGTTTGAACTTAATCAATTTTATTGAGTCACTGGCGGGCTGGTGTAGAAGGTAGATCCCTCATGGAAAACCTGTTCAATAATGGAATTAATATCACTAGGTCGAAGTGATTTCGTTTATTTTCCCTTTGACCGTCTTGGTAAATGAATTTAAGCAGACTGGCCGTATTCTCACAGAGTCCTAAAGATTGCCTGCTTGCTACGCTATCTCAGCCTTACAAAAGTGAATAAAAGACTTACAATTCGTGTACCAACTTGGCGTTGATTATTATCGTAATAAGTTTAGCCGCTTGCAAACTAGGGTTTGCCATTAATTGTACCGCTTTTATCAGCCACTCAACCAAGCTGTGGCCCTCAAGGTCACGCTCAAACTGAGCTGCAACCACGCAGAATACTTGTTCTATATTTGCGACAAAATCCAAATGTCCATGCTAGTTATTCTTGCATCAGATTTACAAGTATAATCCCAGAAACGCATCGTCACCTTTGATATCCTACCAGAAATAATCATCCTACGGAGGTGCTGCATGGCTTAAAGAAATAAGCAATCATCTGACCGATCTACCCATATGCATCTTAGCTAAAGTTTTAGACGTGCTTCGTAAAGGCTAAGCGTAAAGTCAAGGCGATCCACTAACAAACACCCTAGTCCCGTGGACCCAATTCAACAGTGAACCGGCCTTTTAAATAAATAAATAAATAAATTGTGTATTTGAAGGGTGTTTGTGAGGAACGTAAGTGAGGAACGTAATTGTGTATTCTCGACTAAGCGAGGCACGCCTGCGCAGGCATGATCATGTTAAGAGTACAAAATGTGATCAGTTAATGTACAATGGAACAATGGGATTGTTGCACATGTTTATGTATGAACGTAAGTTTGCATGTAGGCGTGTTTAGATTTGTTTATGAGATTGGTAAATGTTTCCTGTCCTTTTGCTTGAATGTGTTTGAAGGTGTCGCCAGTGCTAAATGGATG
>OX104071.1:51598691-51625838 GCA_944474145.2 Dicrocoelium dendriticum
TTGCTTATGAAGTTGACACGGCGCGGTCAAATCATGAGCGCGATGAGGAGCACTGACAAACCTTGTTTTTCTATCTTGTGCTGGCGGGAGTACGGCTGTTCCTTTTCATTCAGGTGGCTTTTTGGTCGAGTTACACGGTAAATGCTGCATTGACAAGCAGCTATAGCCTCGTGAAAAGAATGCGCTGCTAGTCCCGTGCCGCATCTGTGTGACATGATATCCAACTAACGCTATCGCAGCGGTAATGCGAATGTTTCCCAGTCGTTTCTGCCCTATGGACCGTTGGAAGTAAGGGAACGATAGGCCATTCTCACGGCGTTAGTTGACCTGATGTTTAAGAGCATAATATTTTGATCACTCACTTGATACCTATCCTTACTATTAAGGTTATGCAGTATCCATAGTGTATAGCACTAACAGCGTGTAGCTAACTAGCATCCGTAAGCCATAGGAGCAACTAACTGTTGGCACCCTCCGTTATTGCGGCATTCAGATGCAACCAGAGTACAGAAAGTGAAAGCAAATAGACACTGAATTAACACACGCAACGGTTGCATGGCAAAGTCTCCTGAGTCAAGGGACGTGTTGGGTACGAACGGGCACTCATTAACACTCAGGTACCCCTGTCACTCAGACACACAGCACATGTTGCATGGTTACTCCGCTAACGATCTAGTCAATTACCGCAGTTAAGACTCGGTAAGCATCGGTCCTGAGTTGCAGCTAAGACTTTGACCCACTCACTGCAGCTGCGCGCTGACATACAGGGTTTGATTCTCAAGCCTCTGACACAGTAACAGCCCACATATGCCACATCACGTGCGTTGGTGGACATGTCGTGTACCATGCTGTCCTACTTGGGGAAGACAGTCAATCCTGGTCCAGACGGTTGCAACCTTCAAGGTTTAGACCGTGGCTGCCTGTTTAGGTTGTCCGCTGCGTGCAGCGAAACGGATTTTGTCCACTGTTGGTGTCGCCCATAATTATCCTACTGTGCGATCCGGGATAAGTTATGAATCATAGTGTACTAGGCGGAGGCTGACGGAAGTGGTTCTGAGCCTAGCACAATGCATTTACCCTTTCACGAAACTGGCGGACAGATCCAGGGCGGTGGTTCTGCTGCAATTTCGAGGACGGAACATACAACGTCAGCTGTGTTTGCAAAATCCTAACTTCAACCACAACCTAGTGCAAAGAATTTATAAATATAAGCCAGTTAAGAGTGCTTGCACAAAATATGCCGCATGGTACAAGCTTCTTAGATAGGTTCTTGGATAGAGTAATCCCGGTATCCTTGGTTCAAATATCATGGAATGTAGACTTCACTATTTAATATTTCATCAATTAAGCCCCGGTCAGTTAAGGTTCTCTATTTGGACATTCGGTAGCGCTGCTTGTCATGCCATTTTCCTGTCAACTCGTTTGGAGTTCGCGCTTGTTTCAGTTTACGCACCTCCAGCACTACAATACGCATGCTGTTTGGCCTTCAGTGACTACCACTCCTTTGCCTATCGCTTCGGGCGTTGAAAGCGGAGACATTGATTACCAGTTTCGACTAGGACTGTTATTACTTTGAGCACGATAGGCTAAGCTACACAACGAACAACTACCAGTGTCCAAAGAGCAAGGAAGAACAACGTTTCGACAGGATAACCTGAATTCACCTATTCCGTGGATTTTTGCCAGCCATTTACATATACTTAGCAAATTGGATAGATGGCATACAGAGGTCATCAGGGTGTAAAATACACTAAGTACATTCCTCTGACCGCTATATGAAAACAAGTTCGTTGTTGCACACACTGACAAGCAAGCAGCACAACGTGTTGGCGCTAAGCAACTGTTGCACCCATTCGATATTAAAGTTGAGAACTAATCGTACAACGCCTTCCAATTTTAGACGTTTACTTAGGCCAAACCCATTTACTGACCTTTAGTGTCCTGTGAATTACAAACCAGCTCCGGTTCGTACCATCTTTGCGTTAGCTAGCCAGCTATGCAAAGAGAAGGGGATTACATGTGGGCTGCAAGGCGTCTCGTCTATATTAAGCAAAAACGGATGTCCGGAGTTCCTAGCGAAACACTAAAACCGGAAGGTACAAATCGATGACGGACGAGTTCCCGACGTCCCTAAGAAAAATGTGTTCATAATGATGACATGCAAAAATTAATATGGCAGATTCAGATATTGCCTTCGTCAATCGCTACGAAAGTAGTACGCTGCTGAGCATGTGGTTCAGCACCAAGTTAAGAGATTGCCGTTTAAATCCACGCTGGTCATGGCAGACACTTGCGCTACACTATAAACGCTGCCTGCGTAATGTGCTATTACAAGCAGTGTAAATGCATCGTGAGCCTGCGTGGTGCGGCCAAAGTCATCGTCCCACAAGGCTTTAGGTTCTCGCTGCTTTCTGATGACATGTGTCGGCGTAGCTTGCTCATCAGCAGAATATCACTGTGCAACCATAGCTGCTTGCTTGGGGACGGTACTAGTTGTCCATGTCTGGGTTAGCGTGCCGGAGCCCGCTGTAACTTATTCCCAACAAGCTGCAAGGACGTTGATAAATGAGAGAAAATCGTTTGACTGGTTTTCTTGTCTACCTTATTTACCGGCGTAAACTCCTTGCGCCCCCAAAGTAATTGACCCTGCCTAGCTGCTTTCGGTGATGACGTGGCATAAGCAGTGCAAAAGCTTTGTAGCAAAGTGGTTTTTCGTTGTTGTGTGATGCGTTTGACGAAGCCTTGAGGCTAGCAGTCAAGTCATTGGATTTAAAAGAGAGGTTCCATCAGCATTAAGAATAATTTAAATGGTTCTAGTTGTGAGCCGCGTGCGACTAACAGGCTTGTGTGTATTACCGGCCTGAAGTACCTGTGTCCCATTCATAGGCTGTTATTGGTATTCCATTAGGGGACAACTAAGCTCGACGCCGCCAGTCTGCCCCATGAAGGGGCGTCTGGCGTATCATAAAGCGCAGTGCTTAGACGGCAGCAATTTTACAATATGTCAAGACTTTTAAAATATTCCGTCGCAGACAAAGAGACCATAAAGCTGAAGGAGTACGCGAAAACTGCGGTGCATGCCATGTGATGGTAAGAAGTCACTTTTATTCTTTTTCGCTTCAGTTAATCCCGAATGTAACAAAAACGAGTAGCCACATGAGTTATTTGATCAGCAGGCATAAATATAAATGCAAGGTGTCGCGCACGAGCCCGCACCTACTGTCTCTGGACAAAATATTTTGCGTCAATTGAAGCAAATGCTGAGGGAACCTTTCAATGTAAGCTTTTCCTTGTTGAATGGGTACAATTACCGTAGCTTCGGTACAGTTTTTTGGGATCTTTGCTTGAGGAATCCAGGAGAGTGCCCACTTCTCACTTTTCTTCCCATTTGTACATTTAGCAAGTTCAACGGTAACTCTTTGGCAAATTGGCAGTTAGTAAGGTAACATGGTGAAACTGCGCCCAGTTGGGTACATGAAGCCCATACTGCATTGAAATGAATTGAAATTTTCGGAGCACGGTTTCTATGTCTTCGGTTTCACACTATGTAGACGGCTACAGTGATATTATGAGATCAAGTGCTGTAAGACGCCCGTCTGGCTGAGATTAAAAAGTTTTGCCGGGAGCTAATGCGCTTGAACTTTTCTACTGTATTTATATAGGTGTGGAACCGCGGCCATTTATACACCCCATATGAGCAGTAGACGCAAAATATATGCACCCCTAACATCTGCTGATTTTTCACTTGACTAGATAAGTGCAAAACCAAGACAACCGCAATGTATCCTTGATACCTCAAACCTCTCCTTTTACAAGGCATACCTGCGATGGCGGCAGCACACTAACCCTACCCGAAAAGTTATTAGCAATGGACTGGTTCCCAATACTCCCACAAGTATTTACCGCTCAGATAATCCGCGCCTACTATGACTCACACAACCGTGACGCGAAAGCCAATTCTACCATTTATGGTAAGTTCTCATTACTTTTGATTGAAGCCAGATAGACTAACAACAAGCTGTATTTTTCCTAGGCACGTTTAAACACTTAAACGAGCTGCAAGCAATCCTCGTTATCGAAACGTGGTACACCGCCGATATATTGCACAGTAACCCCATCAACTAGCATTTCCCCACGTTATCGTAAACATCGCTGCAAAAGAAAGGCAAAGAATGCCAAATGCAACACCATCACCCATGGAAAGCTTAACGGTTTGAACCTGCACCGCAGACAAATGTACCGCAGGCTCTCTGGCTTTCCGTCTAAAGAGCCTCAGGGTATTTGCACAAATCCACAACCCGCGCAATTCATCAAGCGTGAACGTTGTCAGAACGACCATTTTATTTTCTATTTTGTAAAGAAAAGGACGCAAAGCAAAGCGTGCTGGTAGGTTATTTCAACCTAATGTAGAAACATTGGTCTTCATTTATTCCGTCAGAATTGATTGCACACAGCGGGTTACTATACTAAGTAGGATGACGAACACACCAGACAGGATGTTTACATTGGGTATGGCCAAACTACAGAGAGACGTTGCAGTGGGCATTCCTGGTAGCGACGACAACACGATACTATTAACCTGGATCGGTGAAATGGCCACCAAAAAGTACCTCCTTCCTGTTACACCAGCCGCAGTATTAACTTGAAACCCTTCCGACGAATAATCCGATGCTCCAATTCAGATGCCTTCTTTCTCTCCAACAATGCAGGCGCAGCCGTGGAACACTTCTATCATTAGTTGCAGCAAGCCATAGCCCACGTTGCTGCACAAGAAAAACGAATCAGTAACGCTTTAAAAGAAGTAGCCGAACGTTCGAAGTGTGAAAAATCCGACAAACCAATAGCGCGCTATAAGGGGACAGGATATTTTACGATGTTCCACAGATGCATCGCCTCATCTCCGCAACCAAGCACACAGTTGATGGGAGAACACATAAAGAACAAGCCGCCTACGAATGAGATGTAGAGCAAAAGAGCTGGTCTGTCTTTTCTCTCGCAGAAACAACAAACGCTTGTGTTGATTACTGAAATGGTGGACGATATCCAGGCCCATTTAGCTCTTGTTTCTCCACTTACGTTAATCTTGTCCCTAACGCCATAATTTCACTAAGGCTTCATCTAAAGTGTCACCACTCACCTCAATGTCCATCATGCTACACATTCTATTCAGCCGTGCTCATTTATGGAAGCTGAAGGCATCTCCCCAACGGCCAGGAAAATGGGAGGCCCTGATATGTTACTGCTCCATTTGTATAAGTTTGCCGTTTCACTGGGATTTGTGAGTTGCAGATTAATAGAAAACTTTGGTTAATAGCCCTCCACACAGGAGTTGCGCGAACCAGAAGATTGACAATAACAGGCCAAGCCAAAATACGCTACAGTAGCCGAAATATGCGTAAAAATGGTAAAATGGTGTGAGGGATTTCATCAATTCACTGGAGTTGATAGACAGGTCCTAAAATGCTTTCTTTGACTAACGATGGTACGCATTCTGGAAGCCGCATTACCTGAACTACGTACTGGAATCCATTGACTCAAATTATGCCACATTAATCCAATGCTTGCACATGCAGAAAACCTTTGATCGGGTGCCTCACAAACGGTTACCGCAGAAAGCTTGCTTTGAAGCCTGCAACTCATTAATGGGTTGGCTAGCATTAAACATGAATCGTCCTGCTAAAATACTCACTTTAGGCGTCTACTGCTCTTCGTCGTGTGCAAATACCAGCGGGGGTAAACATGGTTGTGCGCTCCGTACATTAATTTTTCTTCCTGGTTTAAATGGCAGTAATTCCTTTATCAAAAATATTTTTGGTGATGTAACCTTTGTCCACAAGGATTGAGAAATTTGGCTTTCGGATTTACTATCACTTTTAAGGATAGTCTTTCACTTGTGTCTGTGTGCGACATGTGTCTGATGAGGTTCAAGCATTACATTGATGTAGCATATGCTGCGGTCGCTTAAATCCTGAAACAGCGAACGCTTCTGTGCACAGCGGTCTACTCGCATGATTGGAATTAGATACTCCTGTACCTTTGGGTTCTTAGAACACTGGGATTACCAGATGGCATGGGCCAGCCAATCCTACGATAACATCCCTCACACTAAGCCTGCAACCACAGCCACAGTTGAGTTATGTAAAATTCCTATTCGTCCTATCCCGTAGTATTGTAGCATAAGCCAAGACAATATGAGGAAAGCATACAGAACATCGAGTAGAATACTTCAACGGTCTGACTAAGCACCTATTGGGAATAATTCTATCCTAAACTCTCGCGAGCGATACCAGTTATCCACTCTTTAGCAGATTTGGCTGCTGAGACTAAAACACAACTGCAGGCTGTTATGCAAGCTGATGCATGGCAATGCACAATGCAATGGCTTTATTCTTAACGTTGCAGCAAAACGAGGTTAGACGTTCCTGTGGTACGACATTTTGCGTGCTTCTGTGGTCCATTGAGCTATGCTGAGTGGTGCTTTTCGCACTTTTGGTGTCACTCATACCAGTTTGGTCAATGGTTAGAAGCTAGACTAAGTAAGTTTCCTGGAATTCAAGGTTGGTGGCTGGAATGAGGGTGGATCCTTATACCTTAAAACGCACTCATTTTAACTGAACGGTAAACCTACTGCCTTGAGGCCCCGATTTTTGCCACAAAGGTTTTGGCTAAGAACCCTAATCGTTCTCCTGGCTTGGGCAATCTGACAGTATCCTTCCAAAGCAATGCTATTAATCTTTCGTCAAACAATTACTTTTGCTCTGGCCACCACAGAGGATAACCAACGGTGACCTATCTGCTGCATGGAACAGGGAGAATAGGGGTTGGATTGCTACTTCGCAAGCCTACTCATCTACTTATTCCCCCTTTTGCTCTTTTTCATGCTTAATGTTTCTCTACACCTTTACTTTTATCCCCCAGTTTACAACCCAAATTCTCGACCCTTTTCCACCTCACTTGGTAGGCTTTTGTCTTCTAGTTTCAACTCACATGTGAACGCGGAGTGTCATTCAAATGGTGTCCTTCAGGTGAGAGGTATGTGTAAAAGATTGTTAGGCAAACGGTTCCCAAGGGTTTAAGCCTCGGCAAAATTGCATCCGTGCAAGATAACGAATGGTTTGTCCGGTTAGTAATTTAGAAGAAGGGTTAATAAGCTTCCGCTCATATGTAGATAAAGGAAATCTGTACCTTGTATTGTCGAAACGATGGACAATTCCTTGGGTGCGTGTCACCGTACCTGTGACAAACACGGGAAAAGTAGGCACACACACGAAGTTACAACAAGCAGCATTTTTGAGGTGTGTAAGTTAGTATAATATTATCAGATACGCAGAACAACCAAGATGAATGTAATGTAGTTTATCCGGATTAAAAGACTTATGTTAAATGTGGGTTGGTTCAGCCCATCTGCAATGAAGATGCACCATGCATGCAACATAAGCGTCAGCAAGGTTATAGAGGAATGTATGTAAGTGTGCACGTGGGCATGTTTACTAGTGTTTATGGGATTTTTAAACTCTTTCCTGTTCCTTTGATCGTGGTTGAACATGTCGCCAGAGCTCAGTGGATGCTTGGTGTCTGTGGACCTGTAGCGGTTTTCCGGATAGTCAAGTTGTGCCCGTAGTTGGTGGCTAGTCACAACCACCATATTCGTGTTTTTAAACGAGCTTTTTTGGCATTTTATAGAGAGTCTGCTTGCCAAACCAACTCACCACGTCCTGGAACGCTGCCGCCGAATTATTTGTGAGAACGGGGTAAACTGGGATCATTCAGCTGGCACCACGAAGAGATTGTTTAGTTAACCAGCCACGGCATGAATGGCAATCAAAAGTGGATCCGGTTCCTCATGCCACCAGTCTACCAGTGTTTCCAATGGTGATTGGCGTATATTCAGCTCAAAGTAAAGCTGAGATATGGAGCCAAGAGTAGCTAAATTGGAGTGCAAAATGCCTGCTTTAAGAGACAATGACACAGTTGACGGTGTACAAGGTATTACGTTTGGCTCAGAAACCTCGTGTCAACCTAGTTTGGTCCATACTTCGTAGGGAAAGGCTGGAACAAGGTTTGCTTCCAGTAGTGGCGGCCTCGTGATGGTAACGTCCACTGCAAGTATAAGGGCTAGTGGGGTCCCCCAAGTAGCCAGATCTGTAATATTGTTAGTAGCAACATTTTCGCACAGCCACGATTTGTACGACTGGTTCAGTAACAAGGGATATGCAGATGACTAATTGTAGGAGTTAAACATATGTTTAAGAGCATAGTGATAAAAAGCTCAAATGAAAGTAAATAAGTGTAATAGTAAAAGAGGAGAGTTGCGTTGAATAGTGCCGATGGGTTTAAGTAGGCGCTGATAAGAGCAAAGAAGTGATGGATTTCACGGATAATCCGCACGGCTGTGCGCATACACGAGTCGCGGCCAAGTCAAATATCGCGAGAGACTTTCTTGTCCGTAGGTCCTGTCCTGTCCGGATGAAATGGCTCTGCCCGTTTGGTAAGTAGAATATGAATTATACATTTTTAGGCGGTTATATATTCGTCGTCTGTAGAACTGCGTAAGTTCTTCTGGAGTTCCAGGAAATTTCATGTTGAACTACTTTCGGGGAACGGAAATGTCTGAACTCAATTGGAGCGACACTGATATACGACAAATTGACTAGAATAACAAATCAGAATTCGTCCTGGGGTAAGCTTCATAAATAAATACCTACCTAACTAAATGTTTTATTTCCAGCATTCCCGGGTAGGCCTGCGTAGGCTTGAATATAATAGTACAAACATGTGTTGTTTATTATTGTATAAAAATAGCGGTAGCTAGTAACATACTGGATTTGTGCGTCTGTACATACGAAAGTGTGTGCTAGTAGGCACCATTGATAAACTTGTGAGATGTTACTCAATGCTGGAGTTGGTTTGCTATGTTCGCCATCGTATGAATGAAGCAAAGTTACGCTTTGGTTGCATGACATTAGTGGAGCGTGGATTCCCGGAGGGGAAATATTTGCATTCACGGCCACCTGAACGATAAAAGTAGTGTTAATAGCTCTAGAGGTGTTGCAAGTGAAAAGTATTGGCCTAGTAATGAAAATAGCCAAGCATATTTGTCCTGGCCGTATGAAAAATTAGTATTGGCTTACCATATTTCCAAGTAGCAAAGCCTAGCGCCGGTAGGAAAAGCTGCCTTCTGAATTCAGATGAGTGGTCCGTGCAAGGAGTATGAGAAGCTTTTAGGCTAACTGAATCTAATCGTTCGGGCAGTCAGTGCAGGTATGCTAATTATGATACGAAAAAGTAATTTATCCAGTCGGTAGGCCTTTACAACAGTGGCAAATCCATCTCTTCATTTCCTAGTAAAGGAACAGTGCTTCGTTACGGAGTGCTGAGGCCGCGGCGTTGAGACTTTTCTCGGTTGCCAATAGTTGATATTGTGAAAAGCCCGGATTAACCAGGCAACGACCAACGGCGGCTATCTCAAAACTACTGCAACTAGGGTGAGTAGACCTATTTTATCAGCAACGTACTTGTGGTGAATCCTCGTCGTAATCATGTGGAGAGAATCTATACAAGATGGCATACATAAGAAGCAATAAGCTGTATGTGAACGGATAACTTAGGCGGCAATTAAGCGAATGCGTTAGGAAATGTGCATAAATTGTAGAGGAAACGGGTGTTTACACCTATAAACTAGAATGATCCAGGTCAACCACCTAGATGGTCTACTTGTACTGATGTCAAGAGTGTAATGATGGCGTATCTCTGCAGTGTTGTCATTTGCACCGTCCGACTACGCGTACGGCGTGTGGTGGATCACGGTATTTTGTCAGCTTTTGATCACTTTTTTACCTCCGCAGGCGTATTGTCAGCAGAGGGCACAAATCGTCAAAAAATTCTAGTGCATGAGTTTGGCCTTTCACTTGCTTGACTAACACTGAGCAACAGTGTGTCTATTAGCTTTTTGGAAGGCATACGTACTAAGAGTCTTCGAGAGGTTGATTCGGGTCGCGATGTCTAGCTTCAGGAGGTCACTCATCATATTACGAGCGGCCTTGTTTAAAATGGAGCCGCACATGGCTTCCAGATAAGGAAACTACCACTTCAGTAGTACAAAAGATGTCCATCTACCAGTTTTTCTTCGCTTCGGATCCAACAGCGACGTAACAAACACTCGTAGCTCTGTCTTCCTAGCTGCTGGCAGTGGTAACTCGACGAAGGTACCCGTACCTGTCGTGTAACGTCGCACGTTGACTTTACACGGAAACAGACGCCCAAAAGAAGTGTCTCCAAATCTTTTATAGTCAGTGAAGTGAAAGGGTTTGGTTGGCTATAGCGAAGATATAACGCACCAGAGCTTTCATCAAACTTCCCTGTTATGTTAGGTAACGTAAACTGGTTGTAGCTTTATGCTTAGAGCTCTAAATGATCAAAGAGCTGCTGACCCAAGGTTCTGTAACCTGCAGCTCAAGGGCATTGCTGGTCATGATTCATCCTTATTATTATATGACCTTTCATCCTTAACCTGTATATTTTTACCTACGCACTCTATTATTATTCGGCCCACACTAATACGACTTTCTCCATATGAGCCTGCCCTAAAGTCTCGTTTCCCTAATCTCCTACTCCGACTCCTGAGACCTTACGATCAAGGATCGCAGACCCAACTTTCTGTTCATATCACCTCGCAAACGCCGTTGTCTTTTCCATTTCTCATCAGTAATAACCTTTCACTTCCCCTCCCCAAGTTTGCTTATCCACGTTCTCTTTTTGCATTCCTTCTTCAACTCTACAGATAATTCGTCGGGTCCGGCCTTAAGCAAATCAAGGCTGACCAGTCTCCTGCTTTCTGACTGCTTCCAGACATCCGAGGTGTAACCGAGGAAGGCTCCTAAGACCAAACCCGCGGTGCCCATCATCCTGCGTGCGTGGCACGACTTGTTGACCGCCTACTTATATAGCCACTTTCTTCCCGAACTTCCCTTTCTGCTAGCATTCAATACTTTTATACCCACCTTAATTTGGCGGCCTATCCACAGCGCGCCGACTTAGTTTGTTTCACCGGGAGTGTCTTCTGCTTTCTGACCTCTCTCAGAATTCTGGGATCTAAATGACCTAAGCTCTGCCTACCCAATGCTCTGTAACCACCAACCTCAATGGCGTTGACGGTCATGACTCATTCTTATTATTATATCCGCTGTCATCTTATTGTTGTCCATTGTTACCGACGCTCTCCGTTAATAGTCTGATCTTACTAATACGGCTTTCTCGCTATGGACCGAAATTAAATTCTCGTCTCAACGGTCTCCTCCTTTCCAGCTACTGTGACCGTACTGATGAATGTTCGGCAGACACAACGATCCCTTCAGCTCATCATGAGAACGTCGTTCGCTATTCCACTTCTCCTCAAAAAGGTCCTACTTTCCCGACCCTGTGCTAATTTTTCTGCACTCACCGTTTGCATTCCTTCTTTTACTCCACAGCTAACTCCTTGCGCCCAGCCCTAATCCAGCCTTGTTTGACAAGTCTCCTGTCTTTTGACTGCTTTCAGGCATCCAAAACGTAAACCTTCTGGGCTCTGCAGACCCAACCTCCTGTGCCCCTCATCCTGAGAGCCTTGCTCGACCTGTTGTTCACCTATTCATATTGCTACTTATACATAGTAAATGTTCCTATTCTGATGGCGCAAACTACTCTTATTCCCGCTTAATTCGGCTGCCTAGCCTCAACGCGCTGGCTTACATGCTCTCGTCTGAACGGTTTCCTGCTTCCTGACTTCGGAGGTCCAAATCATCTAGGCTTCGCTAACCCGACGCTGCGTAATTCTTACCAGTAGAGCCTTTTCATTATCGACCCTAATCGCCGCGTTCCGTGTGCTTTGTTTGTATTCCTTCTTAGGTTTTCGTTCACGTACTAGAGTCCGTCTGCCCTAACATCTTGCAATCCGCCAATTAAGGAATGAGGCAACGGAACCCTATCACCCCATCTAAGTTGCAGTCCTTTTTCCATATTCAGCACATCACGTCCGCCTCCCACTGGTGTCCTAGAGTTTGGACACCTGCGCTTTCGGTATCCTCAAACACTCTTTGCACCACTTCTTCATCACTAACTTAAAACACTTCTATTCTCTACTGATCCGTGGGCTGCTAGCTCCTTGTCGTATTACGTCACTTTTATGGTGCGCAAGTAACTGAAAAATTGAGATATCTAAATAAACCTTTTATCCTTGACAACACGAGTCACACCTTTACATGCATACTCATGTTAAAATACTATAGTTGGTAATAATTTACAAAAGCATATCTAATATAAGCGTGAAAGTATGTGTGTAGGTGTATTTACGTTTGTAATTATTATGTATGTAACCGTGTAGCTTGTGCTTGTAATTGTGTCGCTGGCTTTTGGCTGTTTGATATCAGCAGACATGTGAGAGTAAACGAGTGATGTCCACGGGTTGGATAGAGTTACCTGGATATCCAGGAATTGATGACTTTAGTGTGTGGCGAGTCACAACCGTTACGTCACCGTTTTTTAGTCGGACAGATGTGGCTTTATAGCTAGAGAACGCTTGCCAGGAGAAAACACAGCACGTCCTGAAACACTGCCGACGAACTATTTGCTGGAGCGAGGTAAACCCGAACCACCCAGCTGGCAAAACACGGATGTTGTTCCACTAGCCAAATGACAAACAACTGGTACGATAGTCCAATCACTGTTGAAATTGAGCATTGGCACGATTGCACTCCGGACGCATTTCTTTCGTCGGTTTGTGGCTGTATTTTTTCCGTTGTCCATTTCCCGAGATTGTCAAGGATACAGCGCCATACACCCGAGTATTCGTTCATGTCTGCGACAATAAGACAATGCGAGGCACAAAATTCCTTTACCTGGATATGACTGGAAAATTATCCATTATCCTTGCAACTTACGGATCGAACAAATTATCCGTTACCTTGCAATGATACAAACTTCCGGGGTCTAAGCAGTTGGGTTCAGTTCGCCTAACAATATCTCTAACACGTACTTATTACCAGGAACTCTCCTGTTTACTTGGGATTGCAGATTCTTCTGCCGATTAAATGTGTTTCTCGCTTGAACAAATCCCGATTCATTGTTGACGTTAACTAATGACAGAACAATTGGTTTGGCTTTTCTTCACTGCTGGATAATTTCTTTTACTTGCCAATCACTCGGAGCTCTTCACAACGCTTTTATCTTTTAATTGGCCTTGGCTGCTTATGTTTTCAAATCATTTTACAACTTCTTTCTGGAGGACCACGATGTACTTTATGGGACACTGTCCTATGCTTATGAGCATCAACAAAACTTCAACATACTTCGTTGGATATCCCTCAGAGACTTCACGTGATTCTGAAGACGCTTAACCCATCCAATTAAAAGTATTCAGTTCATGACCTACAAATCGACCTTAGCCATTCGCTCACGTCAGTAACCGGGAACGAAATAAGCCCTCGCCTATAGCATCAGCCGACGAAAACTGGGAAGCAACTTGATTGCTAATAACCGAGCAAATATAAGCTTAACAAGTAGCATAGCCAGTTACAAGGTGCTTTTCAATGGATCGGCTGCAGCATTCCAGGAAGCAGTGGATTTTCGACTTGCAATTGTCATTTCTAAAAAAGCCACAAATTTCCGTTCAACACCCTGCGACGTGGAGGATGTGACTCGGCACCGAATAAAGCCACAGCGCATGACTTCACACTGGCAAGTCAACAAACGTCACAATTCACTCTTTGAAATGTTCGTTACACTAGCACTTCTACATCTACATATACCGTCGCATCTTCATTTTACAATTTTACGCATGTAGGCGTCTCTTTGCTTTTTACGACTTCACCTTTGATCATTACGTTTCTTGCACACGAACACAGCATTTCTACCCGTTTCTCTTGATCTTGCCCTCCAATTAACTAATCGATCTTGTAGGCTTGTTGGTCTATTATTGGCTGTTATATGACTGTAATATATGGCAGACTGATTAAGTTCATACCAACTGAACCCGATCTTACGACAGCTCAAGTATCCTTCTTACGTTTGCATCATTGTACAGTTCCAATCATGAAAGTTTGAACAGTTTACTGCTGTCGCTGTTATGCAACTGCCGCGAAATCAATAGACATATTTGTATTCCGTTCCGAATTTTTCTGGAAACTTCTTTTGTATGGGCAAATACGGGGCGCACTGGAACAATAACCTAACGTTGTCCATTTATTCTACAGTTTAGCAATGTTTGTGGCATTGACTAATGATCAGCAAGCTGTGTGCGGATGCTTATTTATAGAGTACTTACGAGATCACAACGCAATCGTGGCTTGTCGAAGCACGCGTGGAGTACTAGACACGGGTGCTCCAAGTTACGGTACAGTGGCATTTTAGTTCTACTTATTCACAATAGTCTACTACGATTTTTCCGACATCGGAGGTCAAGGGTGTATTCCGGTGGCCGTTTACAGCATTATCCAGGACTCTCCAAGTGGATCCCAATCAAACTATGCTTGAAGTCTCCACACACCTTGGCCTTCCTAAAACCACCGCTTATGGCCATATGCGTCTATCCGGAATGCTGTCATGGCTCGGACAACTTGTGCGATACGAATTGACTGAAGAGCAGTTATTGAACTGTTTTTCCATTGCATTTTCATTGCTCACACGGGGACGCATTCCTCGATGTCCTAGCGATATCGTTACTTGAGATGAGAAATGAGTGCTCCAGGTCAACCATAGTAGGAAGCTTCAGTGGGTGGCATCTGCTGAACCAACAACACCAGACACGAAAGGCCAACTACCTGGAAAAAGGGTGTTGCTGTCGGTCTGGTGGGATTGCCGCGGCGTCATCTATTAGGAGTGCTACCTGACAAACTCATTGTCACTGCTGATGGCTGCTGTCGGCAACTGCAAAAGGTGGCCGAGAAACATCGAAAAAGCGTACAAAAGCTACCCGAATCTTTTTCCTGCATGTGTACACACGTCCTAATAGGGAAAACATAATGCCTCTCTAAATTCAGCACCTCGGTATGGAAATTTATGCATCCAGCACATTGCCCGGTTCTTGCATCTATTGATTACTACATTTTTCACTCGCTCCAAAATCTACTGAAGGACATGAGGTTATAGTATCTCAGTCATGTCGAAACACACTTTGTCCAATACTATGACAGCTATTCCAGCTGGTTCTACGACAGAGGCGCCAATAACTTACCTGATTGTTGGCCGTACGTCGTGGATAAAAATGGATGGTATTTTTAATCAAATAGTGTTGCTTGTTTGAAATAAATATTGATTGAAAAGACGTGCTGAAACTTCCATCGATTTCAGGACATTTGTCACAAAATGTCTTCGCGGTTGCGCCTGCCTGATCATGCCTCAATGGGCGTGCCTTGCATAGTCACAGATATTTATTTATTTATTTAGAAGGCGTGCTATGGACGTCAGTCATGTATGACCTAAGTTACTGTGTGATACCTCGCGATAAGATTTTGTACTAATGGCATCCGCCGCTTCTGCAACTGTTACAGCACATGACGTAGAAAGCCGTTTACCATCTTTAGCTGTTGGTGCTTCTCTGCTAGAAGGCCCAGAAACTGCAAACTCAAGTGTTTCACTTGCACGCGCTATCGGCAGTGCAATAGGTAGAATTGACGATTTGCTGCGTCCACGTATGTCAGGTTAGTCGTGGCATGCCGTGCTGGCTCGTTCCCTCCTCTCGGCGGACCTGCTGACCACTTCCCAAATAGGTACACGTGGCGGCGTCCATATGCCTGTGTTTTTCCGTAGATCCACTACCTCTACCTACTGCGCTGTAAGACATGAGGGACTGCGCCTGGAATGCAGATGCGGTGGTATATGTGTGGTAAACCTAGGAGGCGCGCTTAGAGGTGTACCCATTAGAATAGTGCCACCTGTCTCCTCCGAGTGTGCCCTGTCAGCCAAGGCACGTACAAGGTCTCATGCACAATATTATTTGTCTGCGACACAATACTATATACAGGTACTTACCCGAATGGTAAAACCATTCAACATCCTGCTCTACTTCACTTAGTGTAGGAAAGTTGTGGGTTCAGACTGTTTGAAAAAAGACTAGTCGGTGCCTTGTGGATTAATGCCGTTCTTCCACCCGGTTGCAGCCAGGTGTCGCTGCTGCCTAGCGAATCCGACTCCGCTCTTGATTTCAGCTTAAAGAGGAAGTAAAAGCGCCGGGAGCTGGCCTCTGCAAAAACTATCAGCCAATGCAAATCTGGCACCGAATAACATAGCTTCTGCAGTAATCTCATGCATCATCTGCGTAGGGCGCTTAACTAGTCTACGAAAGCAGCAGACCCTTGAAAAAGCCTCCATACTCAATGTTATGTCGAACTGTGAAAAGTGTGCGACAATGGCGTAATCACCTTCCTTGCGCCCACACGCGTAAACCTGCATTTTCAACTGTTGCCCGTGTGCTAAAACCAATGAGCTTAGGAAGCAGGTCAAAAGCAACTTAAATGCCTGGTCCTGCTGATTGAATGCTACGACGGTACAGACCACACAACTCCCTGTAACCTTGACTCACAATGGAGTACCATGCTCACTGCTTTGCTGCACTGACTTTAACACATAAAGGTGCTTCTTGCTTACCAGAACATTATCCGTACTACCTGCTGGCTGTCGCACGCTACCAATTAAAAAGGTACGTTACTGTTTGCACGTGCTGAAGCGAAATTCATCGGGACCTCTATTATTGCCTTCATGATGAAATTTTTTAGCCGTTAGTGCGCCTGGATATACATGTTGAGTATTTCACCACCTTGCGTTTTATAAATAAATGAAAATATTTACGTCCGACCAAGCTTGGCACGCTTATTCAGCATGCAAGTTTAGCCTTCTAAACGTTCATTTGTTTTACATCCGGCACTTACGTTTCCACAACATGCCTCGATGAGTTCTGTGCTTCATCTTCCCTTGCTCTTGTTCATTAGCTTTCTGGTTTTGTAACCTGCATAATACACGTTTGTAGTAATTGCCTACAACTACTATACTGTTCCTATTTGCCACGTTGCTTTGCTGTCATTGTTAACCAACTAATATCTTAGGAGTTGGTCAAAATTGATTACCCAGGTTAAGAATACATCGCCCGCCATTTGGGGTTTTCGTTCTCATGAGCTGGTTCCAGTGACTTTGTGATTGAGTTCTTGTGATCATTTTGCTTTCTCACCTACCACAACTATTATTGGCTTTCTGTAATGATTTAGCCAGAAGATAAGCCATCACCATACATCGTTTGGACCGTAACGTTAACAGCTTTACCTTTTTGCGAGAGTGATCCCACGTTATTGTGTTTGCACCTATGATCCATTTATGTACATTCTAGAATTCCTCGAAATGCTGTCATGTTGAAACCGCTAATATCACGCCTTCCTCTGCGTATACCATCGTAAGTGAAAGAATGTGAAAAACTTTCTCATGTCTGTACCGGTGAGTGTCGTTTCCTCAAGAATAAAGGTATTTAATTATTTATCCGTCATACTTTTTCCCTCTAATAATAAAGTAGGAGACTTAACCAGGCTATGATACAACGAAACGCTCCTTCTGACAAGGTCCGTTTGCAGCAACTGGTTAGTGATCTGCAACTCGAAGATAGGAGGCCCCCAGACGTTTTGCGCGAACTGCAACAGCTCTTTGCAAAGTCCAACCTGGACGTAGGGATTCGCCGCGAGCTGTAAATATAACGCTTCCATGAAGATACTCAGTGCATGCAACGTTGCAGTTGGGAAACTCTCTGTGTGTTTGGTATGCAACACGCAACCCCTTTTGAGACAGTTCTATTATAAGTACACCTGATAATTCCGAGCGCGAGGACGGTATCCGAAATAGAAATCTCTCGGTGTTGCTTTTCCCGGTGCCGGGATTGGAAGAAGTAGCGTCCAAATATTTCCGTCTACTCAGGGCGTCCTTGCAACAGCAAGTGACCTGTTACGCATAGCAATTTGAAATCTAGCAGGCCGCGTCATCTGCACCAACCCGTGACTGAACCCCGAGCACTTACGCAGTTCAGCGCTGGGGCATCCATAGCGACACCCGCAACTCGCCAGCCGTCGGCAATAGAAGCTTGCTCATCGCAGATGGCGTCGCTTCCGTGACAAATCGAGAAGCTTAGTTGAAACCGTAAGCACCGCTGTCACTCTGAAGCATTACCCCGTCGCACAAAACTTAGCCACAGATCACCGTATTTTTTAATCGCGTTTCGTTAATAAAGCCCGTAAGCGCATACAGCTATGCAGCTACTCACTTGGCTAACCGCACAACATCTAAGTGGCGCCAGCTGGGTGGTTCGGGTTAATCACCATCCAGCGAAAAGTTCGGCTGCAGGGTTACAGGACGTGGTGGGTTTCCGCCTAGCCAGCGTCCTCCCTACAAAGTACCACAAAGTCCGTTTACCAACACTGCGACGTATCGAATGATTTTCCACTAAATACAGTCACTGCCTCTTCCCCGTACGAAGGACGCTCACTTCACGAAGGTCGTTCAGTTAAAAGAGCATCTTTGATCATTTTCTACGATGGCGAACACAGCAAACGGACACACGAATTCAGTATTAATTCTCAAGTTTGCTCAAAATGCCCAATAACACACACTTACATACATATAAACACGCAACTCCAGTATGTTGCTGGCTAACTAGCTCCTTTATTACCATATCCAAACACACCAATTTGTATTATCATTAGCATGTCTTCGCGGGCATGCCCCGCACTGTCCGTAATAAAACATTTATTCATCTATTATCCGGCTCACCTGTCTGTTAGGACCACGAACGATCTCGGCAAACTCAAAGCCGTCTCATCTAAGTTAAGGATTACGGTTCGGAGACCCAGTTCTTACCAAAGCGAATTGCAGCGTCATTATTCTTATTCCAGGTAGGCCTATAACTTCTTTATCGACCAGCCTAGGTTCCGCCAATGGTACGGCAATAGCCACTTACTGTCATCGGTCGTTTAACCTGGACCAAAGACTTCGTCGCACGTTCTGCTAGGTCTTCACCGTTACTGCCGTCCACATTGCCACTATCGGCGTTGGCTTTCTCAGGCACTTCGAGCTGTTGGTCAATTTGAAATTCCAGGTGATATTCGACCATGCAAGGAAACGCAATGTACGCGGCAACAGCGCCGATATCGTATTTACCACCCTGGTCCACGCCGTTCTCTAGAGCTCGCCAGACTAGGCCAACCTCCTCTTCCAATACTCGAAGCTAGTTTAGTCCCTGAAAGCAGCTTTGCCCGTGGCACCACAAAGCACGCACCACATTTATACGAATAGCCCACCTTGTCATGCCGTTCACGCCGGCTATCACTCGATACAGTTAAGGTGGCTTAAGCGACGTTCGAGCACACGCTCGAATACGGAATACACTGCTCTGCTGACAGTCTTTCGTCCTCTCCAAGCTGTTGCACCTTTATAAAGCTGGTGACTGGCGGCCCTGCAGTGCCTACCGCGCAATCAGTTGCCTAACTGGCCCGACTTGGTATCCCACCCTGCACATGCAGGAACTCACGGCAGCCTCACAGGTAAGACGATCTTCAAATAGATTGATCTGGTTCGTGCCTATCACCAGATACCTGTAGAAGAAACTGACATACCTAAAACAGCCGCCGTCAATTCTTTTGATTTGGTTGGATTTCTGCGTGCATTTCGGACGGTATAAAGCTGCACGAACCTTCCAAGGCCACATCCAGGATGTCACTCGTGGGGTGGACTACGTTTATTCCTACCACGATGATATCTTAGTTGCCAGTTCCACAGACGAAAGGCACTTCGGCCACCTCCGAGTTTTCGTTCAGCGCTTGACCCGACTGGGTCACAATCAAACAGACTTTGCGTACAGCTAGTTAGCAGTAGAATTCCAAGGTTACCATGTTTCATCGTCTAGTATCGAAGCTTTTCCTTATATGGTGTAAGCAATTAAGGACTTCCCAGTTGCAACCACCCTTAAGCACCGGTGTCGATCTTGTAGGTAATTTAACTACTATCGACGCTACATCACGCGCTCAGGGATCTACTGACGGACCTACGCAGAGGGTAGGAACGAAGGTTTACTTTCCTGGACACAACACAGACGGCCTCCACCGAGGCCAACGGTGCTATCTCCAACCTACCTCACCTCGCTCATTCCTAATCGACTGCACTTCATTCAAGTAAGACTGACGCCTCAGTCGTCGCTGTAGGAGCCGTCCTCCAAAAATAGGTTAGTGCACAACGAAAACCCATTGGGTTCTTCTCGAAACATCTGCGGCCAACGCAATCCCCCACAGCCCTTTTGACAGAGAACTGCTCGCCACTATCTAGCCTTTTGTCACTTCCGACACACACTCAATGGCCACGTCTATAGGATCTGAATTGACCATAAGCCCCATCCTTGCCTTCAACTGTGCCTCTGACAAATGCTCACTCCGGGAAACAAGACACCTGCATTTTTACGCAGTCCATCGCTGACATACTTCATGTTTCAAGTCTAGGCAATTAAGTCGCCGACGCTCTCTCATGCGGAAACCTCACCCTCTAGTCGTTGCCTGCCGTCGACATTGCCTCCGTGTCACCGGCGCAGGCTCAAGATGAATACACGCAACGCACACTGCAGTCCACTTTGCTGTGTTTGCAACCTCTTCCTACCCAACTCAAGGAAGGAACCATCCTCTGTGACACTTCCACAGTTTGTTCTTGACCCTTCTTTCCGGTCGCCTTCAGATCTATAGTTTTCGACGCACTCTACACATCATCGAATTCCGGTATCCCCACCTCGTTGAAACTGGCCACCGAGCGCTTTGTTTGATCAAGCGTAAACAATGGTGTCAGTATCCGCGCTGGCGCTTGCCTTTAATGCCAGCGCTTCAAAATAAATCGTCACATCCGCAATCTACTTGGCTTATTACCCACCCTGTACGATCAGTTCGCGGATGTCCAGTTAGAAGCACTAGGTCTCTTGCCTCCTTCACGTGTATTCGTATACCTTCGTATATGTGTCATCCGCTTCATCAAATGGCCTGAAACCGTTCCCGTATAGATTGCACATCTGAAACGGTTATCCAGGTATACTTTGGTCGGTGGGTATTGCAATGCGGGTGCGCATCCACCGTTACAGCTGTCCGTGATACACCCTTCCAACCTTCACATTTTGTTCTATTCTGCACCCTATTTTGGCTGCCGTTGCATTCATACCACAGCCTGGCCCCCAGCAACCCACGGTAAAGTAACACTCATCCGCAGAGGACATAGAGACTTGCTCTGCCCATTCTCTGACTCTAGTTTGAACGAAAAGGTTTCTGTCCTACCCTTAGGCATTCGCAGTAGCATCAAAGCTGAACTGCTATGTGCAAAAGCAGAGCTGTTTTACGGCATCACGTTGAAAATGTTAGCAGAATTCTTCTTGTCCCTGCATTGTTGGATATGCCATTATTTAACTTTACGTTTTTGCTAGCTCAACGCAAGCGTTCACTATGCCTACCTCCGTCCCGTGAGAAGGCCGATGATGAGCAAATGCTTGGCACCCTCTCTATCTTTACTCACGTTTTCCTCCATATTAACGCAGAGAAGCGCCCTCTCCAGCCACCCCACAATGACCCTCACATATTTCTGCAACTGACTTTCAAACATTGTACCTTGAACCAGAATGGTCACCGAACAACTGCGTCCATTATCCTACTCAAGCAGTTTTATTTGACAGAACCCCTGCAACCCATCCTGACGCTATTACACAAGCACTTACACGTACGTAGACTACCAGAGAACTGGATACCCTGCAACTAGTATCCCTTGACTCTCAACCTACCCCGCCGTAACCCTGGACGACCGACTGCTATGATAGACAGATCAAACGTTCGTTCCGTTTAGCATACTTTAGGAACCTTTGCGGTTTACAATAACACACCATTTTGTCTTTCTTGGTAATCGTGAGTCTCATCCACAAACATTTTTCAAAGTCTGCAAGAAGCCCAACCATTTGAAAGCTTAAAAGGCTTATTTGTTTTTATCATGCATGCCATGTTTCTTTTCCGGCAACAAGCCACCCCCGACATTCGCCCACAACCTCTGACTTCTACCTTCCAGATGCTCAAGTACCGAAGCTGCCAAGGCAACCTCGAATAAAGTGCCAACCTGCTCAAGGCAACACCGAGCTGGCTTAGTCCGCTCCTGACCCAAAATCAGTAGGTCGCTCTCGACAGCGACGGCCATTAATGGATTGGTCCCCAAACGCCTGGCTACGCGCCGCCGTCGAAGCCGCCGGATTCCTTAGCTGGGAGAGAACCGCGGACTGGAATGGGGTGAAGGGTGTGATACCATCCGGGCGCACCGTCAGATCTACAGTGGAGGAAATGTCCACTCTGTCTTTCTTCTGGACCAGCCATTTTTCAGTCCGACGTGCCCGCTCCAATGGTCAAGTAATGATGCACTCTGGCCCACACGATCATCCGAAATGATTAAAAAGGCCTGGACCCAGCGAACTCCACTACACACCCTACCTTAGAATGCCGTGTTTAAGGCCGTGCTGTTATTTACAACCATCCTAACCTTCCTCTCACCATACTGACAGCTTCAGCAAAGGCTTTAAACCTCCTAGGGGACGGTACTTGTAGTGCACCTGCATATACCCTCTCTCATTATTTTGCAACATTAATGTTGGTTACTGTTTTAACCTTTAAAACATTCGTTTGCCTTACGTACGGCACTTCGTTTTCATAAACTGCTCCGGTGCGTTTCGTGCTACACCGCGCTGTGCGTTGCCTCCTACCTTTCAGTCTGCACACTATACTTTGGGTTTAGTTGCGTCCGACTTCTATACTGTCCCGTATTTGACGCCACTGAAGACGGAGTTGTATCCCAAGCGCCACCCAACGATCGTTTATTTCTGCACAATGTCGCAGTAACTGCGTAGTCCGTAGGCCAGCAGTGCACAGTAACCTCGTTTACAAGTACCTGCGTGATCCAAATGGAAAATCAGAATAGTTGTCCAGTTGCCGGTACACCTGGACATCATCAACTAAGTGCGACAAACTACGAATTTTGAATGCCAGCTGTGCAGCACAGTGCTATTTGTACTAGTTGTGTAGAAATACTTTACGTGCATCTTCTGCAACACTTATCAGGGCTTGTACAAAAGCGGATAACACAATATGTAAATTATTACGTGTGGGTCTGGGAACTTGCTTTAATATGCTGTACCTTGGATTCCATGCCACACTGCAGGGTCTGGATACAAAACAACAGACGAAACTCAATACCCTTCTATCTCAGCCACATTTTAATTCTCCTACCAGGTTGCTGGAAAGCAATGGCCCAACGCAATTGGTTATCTACATGTAATTCATTGAAATACCGGTTACTGTCCTCAGTGGCGCGATATTGGATGACAGCTGGTGCTTTCGTCTACACTATGCTGATGCGCGTCAGCATCCCAACTTATCCCGACTGCATATAGACGATCGGGAAAAGCTAACCATATCTATTTGCAAATCCTAAAAGGGCTGAACCAGTTGCCTTCGTGAAGCTCGGAATGTAGCATTGCTTCTCATGCAGTAGTTTGTGCCAAGAAAGGTCAGCTTTTTCTTTACATGTCGGCCGCGCTGCACATCGTTCACAAGCTACCATACTCAGTGGGCCATCTTTCGCATAAATTGTGAGCTTGCAAGCGCGTTAAAATCACTGCAGATTGTGTAACTGCGTTAAGTGAGGCACAGCCGGAAGGCTGTCATCAGGTTCGCTGGTCAGCAGAGACAGCAACGCGTTGACGGAGTACGGCTTGTTGGCTTCGTAATATACATCAACCACAAAAGCTTGAGCGATACAAGGGGCTTAGACAGGACACCGAATGGGCCAATTCCGCAGCTGCAATGAGATGGAGGGGAAAGCATTTAGGTGCGCTTGCAAGTAGATGATTTGGTTGTTAGTATGCGTCGTTTATGTAATACGTTGGGTACTCCGCGGAACAGACTGATATGGCCATAAGTGTGTGGATTCCTGACGACAGCCTCGGTCTCCTTAGGTTACCGGAGTTCGGTTGTAATAGGCACCAAGTCAGTTTTATTGCAAAGATTGTTAGCGTCCAAACTGGCTAGGTCATCTACGATATGTGGCATGAGTTGTCACGTTGTTTTGGGAACGCTAACCACCACAAGGAGGCCAGTCCTCATGGTCTTCCTTGGAATCATGTGGAGAGGGGACTCTCAGATGCTGTTAACCGGTCTGTTGACACAGAGTTGAAGCACATGCTTGAATTCGCTCTTGCACCAGGTAAGTTGTCGCAGGCCAATCATCCTGGTCGGGCACTCTTTTGCGCAGCGGCGTGACAATGTGTTGAGCGATCTCCATCACGACTGGCGGAAGCTATGCAGCTGGTCGTATCAGTCGCGGGTATACACACAGTATTTTTGCACCACCTAAATGTACATCAGCAATTCGGAAAACAGAGTTGATTACTGGACTCCTTTTGGAATAACACCTATAACCTCTAGTTTAGTATAACCGTCTAAAACTGTGGCGACAGGTATCAACAGGCAGCTCAAAATACCGGAGGAAATTGATACGGAGGATTGCGAAGGTTAAATAGGCAACCATGAAAACCCACTAAAGCCTCGAGGGTGTTTATTGTCCAGGTTCATCATGCGCTGACCAAATGCAGTTGTCGCAGAACCGTTGGGTGCACACCTGTTGTACGTAGGCCTTGAATGCACCTTGTCCGCATGCGCTAGGAAGACTGACCTTCGCTCCAGTGTTGATGCGGTAGATGACGAAAGAACGTCGATTTCTAATGTAAAACAGACGATATGTTTGAATATTGATACATAGGTTGGTAATCTTAGTATACGGGTCATTTGCTTTGCCTAAATTCGCCGAGCCGTGTCTAATGCAGTGTGCCCGACAACATCTAGCTCTTTCACTATATTTGCCGTGATACCAACATCTTCCTCTGACTGCCTTGGTATTGTGGGACCGAGAAGATGCAGAGAAAATGTTGCGTTTTCTTGGCGAACGAGTACTCAGGGCACAGACAAACCGCGATAAAGGCTATCTGAAACGTGGTAAGCGCCTGACCGTTGTATACGCTGCTTCAGAACCTACACTGCCTTTATCCAGTTGCAAAAGCGCGGAAGGATTTTGTCTTTATGGTTAGGTCGGCCTGACGACGGAGTTGATATGAGACACGTGTTTCAATTTCAATCTTTTCAATTTCAACTGCAATTTGGACGGGAGCGGTAAGGAAATTCCCATGTGTGTTCCTTCTTCAATGCATCGTTGAACCAGGTTGGAGTTCGCGGGAGCGATTTGAAACCGAGAAGAGCCAAATAAATACACACGAAGCACATAACGGTGAACCAGTTAACGCCCACGCGTCCTACTGTAGCAGTCCCCGCTGTACCGGCCACGTAAATAGAACAAAGGATAAGCGAAGGGAATCAACAAAACAAAATAATGATAAGTGTTGTACAGGAGAGAATGTGTTGATAAGGCAATAATAGTAATAGATGTGAGAAGCCAAGGAAAAGGATGTAGAAGTTAAGAACCAAACGGAAAGTTCTGAAACTGTAACCCAAAGGAGTCGAGTCAATGTTAAAACTCCTTCACCGTTAGTGCCAATACTACTTCGCTGGGTAGCGCGTTCCATGAGTCGATGACCCTGCATAATAAACGAAAGTCAGCTCTAACGTGGTCAGACCTGGACTTATGCAGGTTCAGAGGGTGACCACGAAGAGATAGTATCCGAGCCGGCTGATACAGTCCAGTTGAATCAGGCCCAATCTTGCTGATCAATATACGGTACGTAAGAATCAGGTCGCCCCGAATGCGTCTATAGTGCAGCGAAAACATCTGCAACCTGAGCAGCCTATCAGGATACGAGAGATGCCTATATCCTTGTACCACTTTAGTACGAACCCTCAGAACTCGTTCAAGTGCCACCTTGTTGCGTACCAAGCATGGACGACAGGCCTGCACGCAGTACTCCAAGTATGGCCTGACAAACGCTGAGAACAATGCAACAAACATCTCATTTCTTATAATGCCGAACGACCACAGCATTCGGAAACCCTTGCGGATAGCATTTGTCCAGTTCTCGCTGGATTTGAAGTCAGAAGCTAGCGAGATCCCCAAGTCGGTTTGCACAGTCACTTGACGAAATAAATTTCCGCCAAGTACGTAAGGAGTTGTGGAAGTGCTTGATCCTATGCGCAGGACCGAACACTTTGCAAGATCGACTGGCAGTTACCACAATTCTGATTGTCGAGAGCTGTCAGTAAATTCGTGGGTCCAACAGAATCGCTCACTGTATTCCAAAATTTTAAGTCATCCGCAAACATAAGGGATGGCACCTTAAGCATCTCAGGGAGGTCATTGCCATACAATGCAAACAGTAGAGGTCCGAGGACCGACCCCTGAGGAACACCACTCAGAACGGCTTGTCGGAAAGACAGCCCGAAACCCACTCGAACGCTCATCTGCATTCCTTCCAGGATGGCCGAAATCCACTTCAATACTAGGCCTGAGACGCCGTAGGATTCTAGTTTAAACAGAAGACGGCAATGCGGTACGGTGTCAAAGGCTTTAGAAAAGTCGATGAACAAAACGTCCACCGCCTGTCCTGGATCCACAGCCTCAGCCCAACACCCTCGAGCTTCCAACAGGAGTAACCACTGCGGAACCCATGTTGAGACATGTTGAGCAACTTGTACTTAGCCAAGGGTCTCTCCAAAGAATCTCTTACAAGCTTCTCTAATACTTTCACTAGTACGATGGTTAGGCTAACCGGTCTATAATTTGCAGGTATGTACTTATCACCCTTTTTGAAAATACGGCACACGATAACATCTCTCCAGTCAGCATGTAGGGAACAGCTACGAAGAGACTTCACAAAAATACATTTAATCGGTTTACACAGCGATCAAGCCAGCTCGTACAAAAGTTTGGGATGAAGGGCATCTATCCCGGCAGCTTTAGTGGGATTCAGGTCACGCAGGAGCTTGAGTACCTGAGCTTCTGAGATGGAAAGGCTCATTAGAAAGGAATCTACTAGTATCTTTGCCTGCAATTTTATATCAGACAACGGAGGTTCATGAACAAACGACCTAGCATACTGTTCTGCAAGTAAGCACGCCTTGGCCTGCTCGGTTGATACTTCAGTGT
>OX104071.1:51626334-51690652 GCA_944474145.2 Dicrocoelium dendriticum
TAGTACAAACGGGCTGGGTAGATACATACCGCAACTCCAAAGGGTGACCATCAAATTTTGCAAAGCACGTCCTGATACCGTTGGCGTCAGGTATCTTGCTGTTCGTGATAATTAAGGCAATTTCAGGGATTACATTGAAAAACACTTGGTGGACTTCGCACGGCGAAATCCTGCTACAGTGGTTTACGTGAAGCCAAGACGTCGAAGACCACCGCTGATTGTCGCAGAGTATCGTAAGTGTCTGCCATTTGAACAGTTTAACGTGAATTTGTTTGTATTTTAGTTTGTGGTAACTGGCAATATGTGCAGGCTTCCATGATGGATTGTGACGAAGTGTATAATTGGATGGAGTTGCTACGTAACCGATCTGGTTTGGATATTTTGCCAATATACAAAAAATGGTCTACAAAATTCCCTTCAATCCAAGGAATGTGGCATCTCTTTTATCACGATCAGACAAACGACACACGGCTGCTTACTCCTGAAGAAATTGTCCAAAAGCTTGACGAACTGTCTCAGCCTCCCATTAAAGAGGTCACTGCGGAGGATCGGCTTATTGAACTGTCTAAAAAGCAGCAACAAAGAATTGATGCATAATGACGTTGTTACTATGCAGTGACTGCTTTCTACTATGATTGTGTACAACATCACATACCTCGGTACTCATCCTATAAGTCACTGCAGGTTTATTGACACTGTATATGGGTTTTACGGCTGTTTTTTGACCTACATTTGGTTGCTGGAAGTTCCATTTAATCTTATCTCTGCAACAAACGCGTTTCCTTGATCATCACGAGTGCCGCTTGCCTGTCTGAGGTTGTTGCATTCACTGTTTTCGTTGAATTGATTTTTCATGAGATTTCACATGTGAACGCTATTGAGTTGGCTTTGTGATCAACCGGTGAGCGAATTGTTCAAGCGTCCGGCTAGTAGTCCACACATCACAGATTTGATCCTGCGTGGGCGACCGCATGACCCCAGTGGTTGTGTGGTAGCCAAGCGTCAGTACAAGGCGCCGAGGTGTAATTCCAGTGCGCCCACTGTATTCACATTTAATGGCAAATAGGAGGAATTGGAATGCAATATCCACGACATGTCGACAACGTTAACACCAGTGCCTGCGAGTCGCATAACTGATCTTCCTTGAAAAGTAAAGCGATGTGTGTAGGTCAGCTTTTTCGTTGCTTCAGCAGCCAGAAATTTTGCTGCTGTTTGCGTTTGTCCGGCCGTTCATTACTAATGACAATTCATATCGTGATCTGGGGTACTCCTGAGCTTGTTGATACTGTCCAGAGGCCACGTGATTTTTTGGGCATGCTTTCATTACTAACGATCTTTGTACGGAAGCCGTGATGATTGCCTGTGTATCCTCAGACTGATCGTCTCGTGGGGAACTAACTGCGTAGGCCGTCATTGATTAAGTTGTCCAACATCGTACTGTGTCAGGGTGCTTTTTCCTCGCTTTCTCACATGAGCCTGCCACATAGTCCGATACAACTCGAAGCACTATGGTTAGATAAGTGGGACGAATGTCTGACAGTTTGTTCCGCCTATGCTTCTTTTTTGCTGTATTCTACAAATAATGCGGTTTGTCTGAAACTATCGTTGCTGAAGCACGAATACTAGTTACTAATAAAGCGTAATACCTGTGCTCGGGTTGACTGTTCAGCTCTAGATCTATTCTCCGAGTTGAACTATTTTATTGCCCGACGTTTTGTCACCAATCGAAGTGACTTCGTCAGTGCGCATTAGGCAAACTGAGTGTCTCGTCTACCCTTAACGGACAAGTAAGTGATTTTTGAAATTAACCACCTCGATTCACGTCACGTGCTCATTACAAGTTTGCCGTTCAATCGCCGCCATTTTTAGACTCATGTGGTAAATGACCCACCTTAAATTTTTTTTCGCAGTTGATGGTGGATTGGGTCTGTCAATGCGCAGGTTTATTGAATTCTCCATAGAGAACTATGCTTCGAGATATTTTCTTCCTTGTCATCCCCTGCGCTAGGACCTCTATTTTCTCCAAAGCAAACATGTGCCGTTCTTCGTCAACTGGTGTCGAGACCAGTGATGCTGAGTAATGGTTTCGATAGGCTCGCTTGTCTTCTTGTAACCTTGTAGATAATTTTCTTCCTGTTTGGCCCACATTGTGTTTATCACAATGTTTACACTGTTTCATGTTAACAACATTCCGATGTTTATGTGCTCTCGTTTTCCTTTTCGGTCTAGATAAAGTTCCTTTCAGACTAGCGGTTGGTATGTGAGCTAACAACAGTTGGTGGGGCCTGAAGAGTCGAGCAGTCATTTCCATACCTTCTTGATGTACGGTAAAGCGATCCGTTTCGTTGTTGGTTCAGATGTGGCATTTGTAGTCTTGCAGTTTATTTATCTTCGGATGAAATTTTGTGGATATCCGTTGCGGATGAAGGATGTAAACATACGGATTTCCGTTTCGTTTCCTCAATATTACACTGACTCTATCCTGCGAAACAGGGTTTGTATGTAGCTGCTTTTGGTTGGTTACTGTTGCAATCATGATTTGATCTGTGTGCATGTCTTTCCTGTGAACTGATATTCGTAGTTCCCTTTCCGCTGTTCTAGTAACCAGTACGTCCAAGGAAGAGTTTCTTTTCCATTTCTGACTTCATGGTGAAGTGAATGTCGTCTATTGCATCGTTCAGCGAGCCTTGTGCGTTTTGCAACTGGCTGCATTTGTGTACCACGAGCGTGTCGTTAACGTATTTGGCCCCTACTTACGGGTTCAAGACGGAGTAAATTTTCCCCTAACCTTTGCATGACAATCTCTGCAATATGTAGGTCTAGGGGACCGCATAGGGTCTCCTTTCACTTGTTCATAGAATGTTCCATAAAAGTTTAAGTGCGTCGTGAGACACAGGTCGAAAAGCTCGCACACACTCAGTCGTCAGGTTCCAAATTATTCCTCCGCCAACATTCAGGCGTTCTTTGATGTTTCTTTCGCCATTTGTAAGTTGACAGAAGTGAACAGTGCACTAACGTTGAAGGACACCATTGTTTCTTCATGATCGATTCGCAGTCCTTTGCGCTTCTCTATATGTGGACCGCGTTCTTATTTGCGTTTTCACCTTTGCAGTCTGATTGTTAACACCCTCAACTGAACCCTTTACAATGAACAATGATTTATCACGGGATAAAAGCAAGTGCTTGACACGTCCCGTAGGATGGTAGCGGTGAATATGGTGCAATTAAAATATGTCTGGGTCATCTATCGAACGTCTGCCGAGATGAATACTTTGATAATTAACATCAGTGTAAAATGAAAAAGAAATATCGCGCGTAAACATTCAGAAAGACACTGGGGCGCAGTGATAGTTGAGGTAAGGAGTGAGAAAATGAAATATGGTCGCTCACTTAGGTCCATTTGATACATTAGTCCTGTTGAAAACATGCTTGGCGTAATCCACAACAGAGGAGCTTAGGTAACAAAATGTTGGGAGCTGAGAGCAACATCTAATCACCTTCTGAAAACATCCAAGGTAGGAGAGGATACAACTGAGTCTGGGAGTGCGTTCCATGGTTTGCAAACCCGAAGGGAAAAGTAATTCCGTCGACACTCTAGACGGCTATATTGTTCCTTCAACTTTAAGCAGTTACCCCTGAGCTGCGTGTTGTGGCTAAGCTTCAGCAAATGGCGGCATACGTGGTTGGGGTCACTCAATATCTGATACGCTAATATGAGATCGCCGCGCAGCCTATATGAGATCGCCGCGCTGTCCCACTCTCAAGTCGACGAACCACATATTCCGAGTCTATTCTCTTTTGTGTTAGCTTACAGGGGACTCTGCCCGTCCGGATCAGCGATCTGCTCATCATCGAAATTAAACAGTTTGGTATCAGCTACTATCATATATAGGCCTATGACTCAGCTTCGGCGTTCGCGCAGTGTCTCACATTTATGGGACCCCATTGAGTCCGTTAGGATGAGGCGAAGATACCAGGTCTTCTAATCATATTTTGCATAAGATATGCTGCCACCCGTCTCCTTCCGTTGTTTCCGTGTCAAAAGTACTCATCAACTCGCGACTTTCGTCTCACTTATTCTGGGCTCCACTGTGAATCATAGATAAGAGAGGAACATATCGGCAGTGTACCAGAAGTCCACAGTGATACCTCACTGTCACACTCGAACCCAGAGGATAGCGAATGAGACTTAACATGTGAATGCATTCATTTGAGATTGCATACCATATTTGCTATGGCTGATGCTGATGTAGTTTTCTACCTGCGTCAGTTACTGGTTCGCAATAACGACCTATTGATGTTCTCAAAACAGCTTTAGAATGTTGTCGCTCTGTGTAATTTATGCAATTTAGGATCAAAAAGGCGAACACAAGACATTACCGATGAATATTCACTGTTGATTGCCCCGCTCTATGAAACATCACAATTTCAAAGATAACTTGGTGAGCTCGCACTGATCTCAAGCAAGGATTACTCAGTGCATTTCAACCCACACGCGGCAGGCCGCTTGCATCTTGCTTTGAGCTGTATGATAAATTTGCGGTATCAATACCACAGTTTGTCGCTTTTATTCTGTTTCTTTATCGCATTCTAGCATATTCAGATTATGCTCTTATAAGATGGATAGATAAGGTGTAAACGATGAACGTACGCACACAATACATGATCGAACACTGCGATTCGCTAGGCTTAACAGTTTGACCTGGCAGACCACGTACCACTTCCTATGGAATTCAGTGACATCTGGGGAATTCGACACACCGTTCAGCGACGCTTGACTGTCCTGCATTGTCGACATAACTTCACTGCGTTTGCCACTCATCTTGAAGAAATTTCCCCATTGTGAGTATCACAGATTCGCAATGATTGAAACAACTTTTAATTTCAAGGCGAGCCTATTGTTGAAATTGCTGGCTCTATCATGAATCCGAGAGATGTTGTTACACTAGGCAGTTTTGTTACGGAAGCCGAACAAACATGGGCATGCATGATAACAGGATAGCGCCATTCGCGTACCTGTATTCGAACAATCTCCTGAGGATACACTGTTGTTTCTTATATTTGATTCTGTAACGGAATTAGAAGGGAGCTGGGATAACTGATCCATGTTTGCTTGTTACTCGTCAAAAGTTATCATATTCATCGACCTCTATCTTTACTATAAACCATCCCTGCCGCGACACTCACGTGTTTGGATAATGAAGCACCCAGTTAATTCGATTGTCCTTTATAACGCAACCCATCTATGTTGGAGACACCTTTCGGGTTATGCCGATGGCGTCATCGGGGCTGGTGCTGACTGCTAAACTGGACAGCTTGAATGGCAACAAAATCTCGTTCATTAAATACTATCATATACAAATCACTGGGTCTAGCTGTCCTTCAGACCGCAACTATCAATCTCCAGCATGTCTCTTGCCGATGGATACTGATTAGGCAAACCCAGTGGTGAATGATAAGCTGCTTGCTCGCCAAGTCTTTCGTTTATTATGTTCAACGAGATTGCGTCATCATATTCAGGTGAAATTGTCCTGTTGATGTCACCTATCGAACTGCCCATCTAGCATTCGAAGTATTCCGTGACCTCATCATCAACAGCAGTACATCAGCCATTTGAACTGATGCTTCGCTGCCATACAACCATGGTGACCTATTAAATAAAAAAATAATAAGAGAGAGAAAAGGGGGACTTACCTGAAAACCTTAATGCCCTAAACAAACATTCATGGTCAAGGCACCTACACCTTGTGTTAACAACATACCGTCACAAACAGCTGGCTATCGTGCAAAGATAAGGCGGCAACGGCGAGACAGCTTCCTTGCGGCTTTCATTGCCCCGCGTCATAATCAGCCATTACCATGCAGATAACTTAGCACCAAACACACTTTACACAGACACTCCGACTAGCAGACGGCAACAGATGCGCCACTGGTGCATATCAGCTGGAGGAGCTTGCGGTAATTGCCTACCGATCCTGCCTCCTTCATTTCTTGAGTCCGAATGGTCCCCCAAACTTCCTCGTCAGCACTTAGGCTCCGCTTTAGTTCGCGCCTTATTGCCCGTCTAGTCACATTGTGCTCAGAGCCAGCCGGGAGGTTTCTCTAGATTCCATGTTCACCGTGACCTAGACGACCAGACACCAGGGGTACGCGGGTACACCACATTGACCTCCTCGCTGCCATGCAACTGCTACCAGTTGCGTGTGCCCCGGGTACACTGCGAGGTGGTCGTCTGCATTTGCGCGCAGATTCGAACTGGTGACCTTTGGATTGCGAATTATACGCCGCTCGACTGCTGTTGCCAGTTCTCTCCCCCGATCCCGCAGCTTCATCCATCACAAATTCCCTTCTGACTAGTACACTTGACATATGACAAAAACCGCTCCATACCATTCCTGTGGTGTTCTTACGATATACGAATAAAGAAAGCAGTAATTTTGTTATTCGGTTGTGCGTCCTGATCCACGCACTAAGTTCCATTCTGAACATGTATACGCCCACTTAGGCTTTGTCAGCGATGAGGTCAACACACTCGCTGTGCCGAGCGCACACCGGAGTATTAAATCGGAGACAGTAACGCCAATGCCCCCGCCCTAATTGTCAAACAACTCGACATCTGAAACAAAAGACAAACGAATATGCTAGTTTTCGGTGGTCTGCATCAGGTCAGTACACTACAAAAGATAGGAATACAACTAACACAGGATGTTTAAATGCGATGAAGCGAATTAACTGGTTAATTAGATTAAGTCACGACACTGGTTAGGGCAATATTAATGGAAGTTTTAACTACATCGTCTTTACACTGCGCGGCTTGAGGCCATGGTAAATGAAAAGCCTGTACAAGCTGCTTTTGGGCACATAAGTTGGAGTTATGGAGCCGAATAGCGATCGCCTCCGCTGTCGTTAATTGGCAACATCGGAGGGCTCGCGTGTCACGTCTAGATATCTGGTAGATTGGTTGGAATGCGTCTCGCACGTTGATTTGGTGACTTGAGCCGGCTAAATGTCACAGCACCGCGCTCGCTACCGTCTTTCTCACACCCTTGTTTAACCACACCGGGCAATGTTTCCGGATGCTCTCAGACAGTCGGCTGGTCGTCTTTCTAATATAACTTGCTCGACACGAGCACGAAATGGTACGCGCAGAAGCAAATATTACACCTCGGTATATTGTCCTTGAGTGGCTGACACAGATGACTGGTATAAAAGTGAAGCTGACATAGAGGTCAGCTTCAAAGTAGGTTCTGGCGGTGGCTTCGCGGCATCTGTTTGGTAACACCTGAGAGATCGTATCCGTGAGTGCCGGCTAGTCGTCGAGATCAATCGAGTTTGTGGATCAGGCACTACTACACGCGCTTGGCGGACATCCGCCCACATTTATGGATTCGTGTGTGCTCCACCAGTTGGTATACAACGGTAAGATGAGTTGATGGCAAACCACTCGCTATGGTCTCCGGACTGCGCATTGGTTTAGCTGGAACGATAGGAGGATAGAGCAAATTTTAAAACCACATATGACAAATTATATCCACCGTTATTATTGACTTACAGATACTTGGTGCGTTTACCGTGGCTGTGTTTACAAAGCAACATGCCTCTTATCAGAGCACTTTGTGATCTCATTTATTAACGCCTAGGTGCTCTCCAGTGGCTACATCGGGGAGCATCGTTCGCTTACGATAACTACATATTTCAGTCGTCGTCGCCGCAAGAATTTCATGGAAGCGAGGTTTGGCGATTGAAGTGGCCAATTAACCATTCTATCTGTATCATCAATTTGTGATAGACTGAGCATTTGGTTGGCCAAGTCCCACTTGGTGGCGAGGATCTACCAGATAAGTTTCTCACGCAAATGCTCATGTAACCTGGATATTTTAGAGTAAGCGGAACACGCGAGGTTGTAAGCAAGAATCCACCTGGAACATTACCAAAGGAAAGACAGCAAATGCATGTGCGCCCGAGCTGCAGACTTATCGGGTTAGCGATTCAGCGGGTTTAGCCACCGCCTTCTAGCATTGTCCGCGAACATGAATTTTGTCTTCAGCATTCTTCCGTCAAATCAAACTACAGCCTGGCTAGTCGACAGAGTATGCAGTTTCGACGCTGCATATCGTTGATCAGGTTGTCTATATTGTCGGCTACATTAGCATTGAGGAGCGCACCGCTGGCAACATTCGTTCACGTGTTGAAAGAGCTACAATACTATCCTTGCATCCACGGCGCCAGGACATTTTCTTCGGTATGGGAGACAAGAGAACCATATACTAATGATAATAGTAACAATATACTATAATTATACTGGTGAGAATCCAGGGCCTGACAGGTCCTTAGGATAGTTTATCTGAATTAAATATGTTCAAAAATAGTGACAATAAATTGAGACGCGCATCTGTGCACTCAACATAATACTCATTTTAACACACAAATATATCCGTTTCCCCAATTTCGTGATAGGTTGATAAGCATAATGTCTCTCTGCATCTTATCGTCACTGGATGAACATAATTCAGATCAAGTACTTTGTAGTTCACCGTCTTGTACTTGAAGATGGTTAAGGTGGGTGCAGGAATCTCATGATTCGAAAAAGCGTTCAACGGCTGACAAACTCGAAGTTAAAAGTAGTTCCCCTGGCATTCCAGCTGAGTGTACTGAGTGGTCACTTTCAGCGGGTGACTACTCAATATTGTGTTGCAGCTAACTTTCAGGAGGTGGCGGAAAGCATGATCGCGGTTTTACATGATCTGGTACGCCAAGCTTAGGTCGCCCTATGAATTGCGATAGCTTCTGCTGTACATTCCTAGGGTTTTCAATCGTAACTAGTATGGCAGGTGGAACAAATCCCTTTACCTCTGTTGCTCTTCACTCTGGGAATTCCAGTGCAGCCAGACCGAGTTTTAGCTAGGGCTGCGAGGCCGGAATCGCGTTGGTCACTTGAAGGAATTTGGTGGGTTTAAATCACCTGAACGCCGTCCACAAAAGACCAGCATGTCAGTTTGCGGTTTTGAACGCTTTCAAACGCTTCCTAGATGAACTTTTCTCTTAGCTTGCAATTATTTTGCAAACGTTTCGTCACCATTCGAGGTGACGTCATCAGTGCGTAGCGTAGTGTAGTATAGCGATGTATAAGTAAGTGTGAACCCAGGAGTCACGCGCTTACCTTTAGCTAGATCACCGTCCTCGGCCGGGTGGGTATGCGACCTATGAAATGGCCTCAACTCGTGACTACGGTCCGTTTGTCTCCACTGCTGAGAATACGGCCTGAGCTGTTTGTATAGTGTCCTTTTTCATTATGGTCACTGGACTGCGGTGATGATCCTTCGCTCTCAGATTTGCGTAGATGGTGTCCAACTCAACGTGTGGATTGATGGAACTCTTCATGGAGTGCCATGATTCTAAGAATTCTCTTGTCTGTTTCTTAATCCCATGTTTGGAATCTTAACGTTTTCCATGTCAAAATGATGACCAGCTTCATCCTCGTGTATCGAAACCAAGGAATAGGTACCATGCCTCCTTATGCCTTGTGATCCGAGTGGAAAGCTTTCTTTCCGTTTGTCTCATGTAGTGTTTATCATTTACGCTGCACTTATTATATGCGCCTGACTGACATGGTTGATTTTGTCCTTCGATATTGTAATCAACCGTCAGGGTAGTAATTAGTTTGTGTGCTACGGTGGCAATGTGTCGATGAAGTAATTGTGCTGATAGTTCTGAAGCGTTCATCGATACAAAGTCACCGTAACACACAAACCAATTGCTACACTGGGGGGTTGATGTCAATATCGAAGGACAAAATCAACCATGTCAGTCAAGCGCATATAATCTACCGGATAAAGTACAGCGTAAATGATAAACACTACATCAGACAAACGGAAAGAAAGCTTTCCACTCGGATCACAAGGCATAAGGAGGCATGGTACCTATTCCTTGGTTTCGATACACGAGGATGAAGCTGGTCGTCATTTTGACCTGGAAAACGTTAAGATTCCAAACATGGGATTAAGAAACAGACAAGAGAATTCTTAGAATCATGACACTCCATGGAGAGTTACATCAATCCACACGTTGAGTTGGACACCATCTGCGCAAATCTGCGAGCGAAGGATCACCACCGCAGTCCAGTGACCATAATGAAAAAGGACACTATACAAACAGCTCAGGCCGTATTCTTAGTAGTGGAGACAAACGGACCGTAGTCACGAGTTGAGGCCATTTCATAGGTCGCATACCCACCCGGCCGATGACGATGATCGAGTTAAAAGTAAGCGCGTGACTACCGGGTTCACACTTACTTATGTATCGCTATACTACACTACGCTACGCACTGATGACGTCATCTCGAATGGTGACGAAACGTTTGCAAAATAATTGCAAGCTAAGAGAGAATTTGTCTAACGAATGAACAGTGTGAGCTGCTAACATTTACTTTGCATTAGGCTTCAAGGACTACTCCGAACAGACGAGGTCATCTTGAATCCAAACCCAAGGTCGCGCTCCCGGGGGTGGTTTTCATGATGTGGTCTCCAAACTTATATGCGTTAGGGGGCCTGTGGCGTACGTTTACAGTTTTGAACTTGCCGGCGTTCAAAGAAATTAGGTTCGCCTTTGACCCTTCAGAAGCACGGTCTATGTATCGTCCAAGTTCAAGTTCAAGTGGGACCGGAACAGTAGGATAAATCCCCGTGAATGTTCCTTCCGTGGCGCGTCGTTGATCCAGGGTATTATTCGTCCGCGATAACTGGAATCCAGAAGAGTCAGATCAGCGCGCGCGAATCACCACAGTCAACCAATTAATACCCACGCGACCTGCATTGGCAGTCCCCGCCGCACCGGTCACGTGAAATAAGAGAAGTACGAAAGTAATAAGAGCGTCAAGGAAGAAAACGTAATAGATTTAATAATTCAATAAGACGAATAAACTAGGACATGAAGGGGAATGTTAAGAATTGAAAGCCAAGTCGAGTCGGTGTTCGAACTCTTTCACTGTTGGTGCCAATACCACGTTCTCGGGCAGTGCATTCCAGGAATCCACCACTCGGCGTGATAAACGAAAGTCCGCCCGGACTCCATCGCTCCGAGGTCACTCGCTGAAGCTACACAAACCTCGATCGGATGGAGTCCGGGCGGACTTTCGTTTATCACGCCGAGTGGTGGATTCCTGGAATGCACTGCCCGAGAACGTGGTATTGGCACCAACAGTGAAAGAGTTCGAACACCGACTCGACGCTCTTGACCTTCAATTCTTAACATTCCCCTTCACGTCCTAGCTTATTTGTCTTATTGAATTATTAAATATATTACGTTTTTTCTTGACGCTCTTCTTACTTTCGTACTTCTCTTTATTTCACGTGACCGATGCGGCGGGGACTGCCAGTGCAGGTCGCATGAGTATTAATTGGTTGACTGTGGCGTGATTCGCGCGCGCTGATCTGACTCTTCTGGATTCCAGTTATCGCGGACGAATAATACCCTGGATCAACGACGCGCCACGGAAGGAACATTCACGGGGATTTATCCTACTGTTCCGGTCCCACTTGAAGTTGAACTTGGACGATACATAGACCGTGCTTCTGAAGGGTCAAACGCGAACCTAATTTCTCTGAACACCGGCAAGTTCAAAACTGTAAACCTACGCCACAGGCCCATTAACGCATGTAAGTTTGGAGACCACATCGTGAAAACCAGGAGCGCGACCTTGGGTTTGGATTCAAGATGACCTCGTCTGTTCGGAGTAGTCTTTGAAGTCTAATGCAAAGTAAATGTTAGCAGCTCACGTTGTTCATTCGTTAGACGAAGTTTTCTCTTAGCTTGCAAGTATTTTGCAAACGTTTCGTCACCATTCGAGGTGACGTCATCAGTGCGTAGCGTAGTGTAGTATAGCGATACATAAGTAAGTGTGAACCCGGTAGTCACGCGCTTACTTTTAACTGGATCATCGTCATCGGCCGGGTGGGTATGCGACCTATGAAAATGGCCTCCTCCATTTGTGACTACGGTCCGTTTGTCTCCACTGCTGAGAATACTGCCTGAGCTGTTTGTATAGTGTCCTTTTTCACTATGGTCACTGGACTGCGGTGGTGATCCTCCGCTCGCAGATTTGAGTAGATGGTGTCCAACTCAACGTGTGGATTGATGGAACTCTTCATGGAGTGCCATGATTCTAAGAATTCGCTTGTCTGTTTCTTATTCCCATGTGTTGGAATCTTAACGTTTTCCAGGTCAAAATGATGATCAACTTCATCCTCGTGTATCGAAACCAAGGTACCATGCCTCCTTATGCCTTGTGATCCGAGTGGAAAGCTTTCTTTCCGTTTGTCTGATGTAGTGTTTATCACTTACGCTGCACTTTATCCGGTAGATTATATGCGCTTGACTGACTGGTTGATTTTGTCCTTCGATATTGACATCAACCCCCAGGGTAGCAATTGGTTTGTGTGCTACGATGACTTTGTGTCGATGAACGCTTCAGAACTATCAGCAAAATTACCTCATCGACACATTGCCACCGTAGCACAAACTAATTACTACCCTGACGGTTGATTACAATATCGAGGGACAAAATCAACCATGTCAATCAGGCGAATATATAAAGTGTAGCGTAAAGGATAAACACTACATCAGACAAACGGAAAGAAAGCTTTCCACTCGGATCACAAGGCATAAGGAGGCATGGTACCTTGGTTTCGATACATGAGGATAAAGCTGGTCGTCATTTTGACCTGGAAAACGTTAAGATTCCAACACATGGGAATAAGAAACAGGCAAGCGAATTCTTAGAATCATGGCACTCCATGAAGAGTTCCATCAATCCACCCATTGAGTTGGACACCATCTACTCAAATCTGCGAGCGAAGGATCACCATCGCAGTCCAGTGACGATAACGAAAAAGGTACACATACACTAGTACACTGACTCACATCAAAAATTGCAAATAATTGCAAGCTAAGAGAAAAGTTCATCTAGGAAGCGTTTGAAAGCGTTACGCAACTGACATGCTGGTCCTTTGTGGACGGCGTTCAGGTGTTTAAACCCACCTCAAGTGAGCGTCGCTCAGCCCTAGCTAAAACTCGGTCTGACTGCACTAGAAATCCCACAGTGAAGAGCAACAGAGGTAAAGGAATTGTTCCACCTGCCATACTAGTTGCGATTGAAAACCCTAGGAATGTACAACAGAAGCTATCGCAATCCATGAGGCGACCTAAGCTTAGCGTACCAGATCATGTAAAACCCCGATCACGTTTGCCGCCACCTCCTGAAAGTTAGCCGCAACACAACATTGAGTAGTCACCCGCTGAAAGTGACCATCCAATACACTCAACTGGAATGCCAGGGGAACTACTTTTATCTTCGAGTTTGTCAGCCGTTGAACGCTTTTTCGAATCATGAGATTCCTGCACCCACCTTACCCATTTTCAAGTACAAGACGTGAACTACAAAGTACTTGATTTGAATTATGTTCATCCAGTGACGATAAGATGCAGAGACATTGTGCTTATCAACTATCACGAAATTGAGGAAACGGATATAGTTGTGTGTTAAAATGGGTATTATGTTGAGTGCACAGATGCGCGTTTCAATTTACTGTCACTTTTTTGAATATATTTAATTCAGATAAACTATCCTAAGGACCTGTTCGGACCTGGATTTTCACCAGTATAATTATAGCATATTATTACTATTATCATTAGTATATTGTTCTCTTGTCTCTCATACCGAAGAAAATTTCCTTCTGGTGCCGTGGATGCAAGAATAGTATTGTAGCTCTTTCAACACATGAACGAATGTTGCCAGCGGTGCGCTCCTCAATGCTAACGTAGTCGACAATATAGACAACCTGACCAACGACATGCAGTGTCGAAACTGCATACTCTGTCGACTAGCCAGGCTGTAGTTTGATTTGACGGAAGAATGCTGAAGACAAGATTCATGTTCGCGGACAATGCTAGAAGGCACTGGCTAAATCCGCTGAATCGCTAACCCGATAAGTCTGCAGCTCGGGCGCACATGCATTTGCTGTCTTTCCTTTGGTAACGTTCCAGGTGGATTCTTGCTTACAACCTCGCGTGTTCCGCTTACTCTAAAATGTCCAGGTTACATGAGCATTTGCGTGAGAAACTTACCTGGTAGATCCTCGCCACCAAGTGGGACTTGGCCAACCAAATGCTCAGTCTATCACAAATTGATGATACAGATAGAATGATTAAATGGCCACTTCAATCGCCAAACCTCGCTTCCATGAAATTCTTGCGGCAACGACGACTGAATTATGTAGTTATCGTAAGCGAACGATGCTCCCCGATGTAGCCACTGGAGAGCACCTAGGCCTTAATAAATGAGATCACAAAGTGCTCTGATAAGAGGCATGTTGCTTTGTAAACACAGCCACGGTAAACGCACCAAGTATCTGTAAGTTAATAATAACGGTGGATATAATTTGTCATATGTGGTTTTAAAATTTGCTCCATCCTCCTATCGTTCCAGCTAAACCAATGCGCAGTCCGGAGATTATAGCGAGTGGTTTGCCATCAACTCATCTTACCGTTGTATACCAACTGGTGGAGCACACACGAATCCATAAATGTGGGCGGATGTCCGCCAAGCGCGTGTAGTAGTGCCTGATCCACAAACTCGATTGATCTCGACGACTAGCCGGGACTCACGGATACGATCTCTCAGGTGTTACCAAACAGATGCCGCGAAGCCACCGCCAGAACCTACTTTGAAGCTGACCTCTATGTCAGCTTCACTTTTATACCAGTCATGTGTGTCAGCCACTCAAGGACAATATACCGAGGTGTAATACTTGCTTCTGCGCGTACCATTTCGTGCTCGTGTCGAGCAAGTTATATTAGAAAGACGACCAGCCGACTGTCTGAGAGCATCCGGAAACATTGCCCGGTGTGGTTAAACAAGGGTGTGAGAAAGACATTATCGAGCGCGGTGCTGTGGCACTTATCCGACTCATGTCACCAAATCAACGTGCGAGAGGATTTCCAGCCAATCTACCGGATATCTAGACGTGACACGCGAGCCCTCCGATGTTGCCAATTAGCGACAGCGGAGGCGATCGCTATTCGGCTCCATAACTCCAACTTATGTGCCCAAAAGCAGCTTGTACAGGCTTTTCATTTACCATGGCCTCAAGTCGCGCAGTGTAAAGACGATGCAGTTAAAACTTCCATTAATATTGCCCTAACCAGTGTCGTGATTTAATCTAATTAACCAGTTAATTCGCTTCATCGCATTTAAACATCCTGTGTTAGTTGTATTCCTATCTTTTGTAGTGTACTGACCTGATGCAGACCACCGAAAACTAGCATATTCGTTTGTCTTGTTTCAGATATCGAGTTGTTTGACAATTAGGGCGGGGGCATTGGCGTTACTGTCTCCGATTTAATACTCCGGTGTGCGCTCGGCACAGCGTGTGTTGACCTCATCGCTGACAAAGCCTAAGTGGGCGTATACATGTTCAGAATGGAACTTAGTGCGTGTGATTAGGACGCACAACCGAATAACAAAATTACTGCTTTCTTTATTCGTATATCGTAAGAACACCACAGGAATGGTATGGAGCGGTTTTTGTCATATGTCAAGTGTACTAGTCAGAAGGGAATTTGTGATGGATGAAGCTGCGGGATCGGGGGAGAGAACTGGCAACAGCAGTCGACCGGCGTATAATTCGCAATCCAAAGGTCACCAGTTCGAATCTGCGCGCAAATGCAGACGACCACCTCGCAGTGTACCCGGGGCACACGCAACTGGTAGCAGTTGCATGGCAGCGAGAGGTCAATGTGGTGTACCCGCGCACCCCTGATGTCTGGTCGTCTAGGTCACGGTGAACATGGAATCTAGAGAAACCTCCCGGCTGGCTCTGAGCACAATGTGACTAGACGGGCAATTAGGCGCGAACTAAAGCGGAGCCTAAGTGCTGACGAGGAAGTTTGGGGGACCATTCGGACTCAAGAAATGAAGGAGGCAGGATCGGTAGGCAATTACCGCAAGCTCCTCCAACTGATATGCACCAGTGGCGCATCTGTTGCCGTCTGCTAATCGGAGTGTCTGTGTAAAGTGTGTTTGGTGCTAAGTTATCTGCAAGGTAATGGCTGATTATGACGCGGGGCAATGAAAGCCGCAAGGAAGCTGTCTCGCCGATGCCGCCTTATCTTTGCACGATAGCCAGCTGTTTGTGACGGTATGTTGTTAACACAAGGTGTAGGTGCCTTGACCATGAATGTTCGTTTAGGGCATTAAGGTTTTCAGGTAAGTCCCCCTTTTCTCTCTCTTATTATTTTTTTATTTAATAGGTCACCATGGTTGTATGGCAGCGAAGCATCCGTTCAAATGGCTGATGTATTGCTGTTGATGATGAGGTCACGGAATACTTCGAATGGTAGATGGGCAGTTCGATAGGTGACATCAACAGGACAATTTCACCTGAATATGATGACGCAATCTCGTTGAACATAATAAACGAAAGACTTGGCGAGCAAGCAGCTTATCATTCACCACTGGGCTTGCCTAATCAGTATCCATCGGCAAGAGACATGCTGGAGATTGATAGTTGCGGTCTGAAGGACAGCTAGACCCAGTGATTTGTATATGATAGTATTTAATGAACGAGATTTTGTTGCTATTCAAGCTGTCCAGTTTAGCAGTCAGCACCAGCCCCGATGACGCCATCGGCATAACCCGAAAAGTGTCTCCAACATAGATGGGTTGCGTTATAAAGGACAATCGAATTAACTGGGTGCTTCATTATCCAAACACGTGAGTGTCGCGGCAGGGATGGTTTACAGTAAAGATAGAGGTCGATGAATATGATAACTTTTGACGAGTAACAAGCAAACATGGATCAGTTATCCCAGCTCCCTTTTAATTCCGTTACAGAATCAAATATAAGAAACAACAGTGTATCCTCAGGAGATTGTTCGAATACAGGTACGCGAATGGCGCTATCCTGTTATCATGCATGCCCATGTTTGTTCGGCTTCCGTAACAAAACTGCCTAGTGTAACAACATCTCTCGGATTCATGATAAAGACAGCAATTTCAACGATAGGTTCGCCTTGAAATTAAAAGTTGTTTCAATCATTGCGAATCTGTGATACTCACAATGGGAAAATTTCTTCAAGATGAGTGGCAAACGCAGTGAAGATATGTCGACAATGCAGGACAGTCAAGCGTCGCTGAACGGTGTGTCGAATTCCCCAGATTTCACTGAATTCCATAGGAAGTGGTAAGTGGTCTGCCAGGTCAAACTGTTTAGCCTAGCGAATCGCAGTGTTCGATCATGTATTGTGTGCGTACGTTCATCGTTTACACCTTATCTATCCATCTTATAAGAGCATAATCTGAATATGCTAGAATGCGATAAAGAAACAGAATAAAAGCGACAAACTGTGGTATTGATACCGCAAATTTATCATACAGCTCAAAGCAAGATGCAAGCTGCCTGCCGCGTGTGGGTTGAGATGCACTGAGTAATCCTTGCTTGAGATCAGTGCGAGCTCACCAAGTGATCTTTGAAATTGTGATGTTTCATAGAGCGGGGCAATCAACAGTGAATATTCATCGGACATGTCTTGTGTTCGCCTTTTTGACCCTAAATTGCATAAATTACACAGAGCGACAACATTCTAAAGCTGTTTTGAAAACATCAATAGGTCGTTATTGCGAACCAGTAACTGACGCAGGTAGAAAACTACATCAGCATCAGCCATAGCAAATATGGTATGCAATCTCAAATGAATGCATCCACATGTTAAGTCTCATTCGCTATCCTCTGGGTTCGAGTGTGACAGTGAAGTATCACTGTGGACTTCTGGTACACTACCGATATGTTCCTCTCTTATCTATGATTCACAGTGGAGCCCAGAATAAGTGAGACGAAAGTCACGAGTTGATGAGTACTTTTGACACGGAAACAACGGAAGGAGACGGGTGGCAGCATATCTTATGCAAAATATGATTAGAAGACCTGGTATCTTCGCCTCATCCTAACGGACTCAATGGGGTCCCATATATGTGAGACACTGCGCGAACGCCGAAGCTGAGTCATAGGCCTATATATGATAGTAGCTGATACCAAACTGTTTAATTTCGATGATGAGCAGATCGCTGATCCGGACGGGCAGAGTCCCCTGTAAGCTGAAACAAAAGAGAATAGACTCGGAATATGTGGTTCGTCGACTTGAGAGTGGGACAGCAAACTAAAGGGTTCAATTGAGGGTGTTAACAATCAGACTGCAAAGGTGAAACCGCAAATAAGAACGCGGTCCACATATAGAGAAGCGCAAAGGACTGCGAATCGATCATGAAGAAACAATGGTGTCCTTCAACGTTAGTGCACTGTTCACTTCTGTCAACTTACAAATGGCGAAAGAAACATCAAAGAACGCCTGAATGTTGGCGGAGGAATAATTTGGAACCTGACGACTGAGTGTGTGCGAGCTTTTCGACCTGTGTCTCACGACGCACTTAAACTTTTATGGAACATTCTATGAACAAGTGAAAGGAGCCCCTATGGGGTCCCCTAAACCTACATATTGCAGAGATTGTCATGCAAAGGTTAGGGGAAAATTTACTCCGTCTTGAACCCGTAAGTAGGGGCCAAATACGTTAACGACACGCTCGTGGTACACAAATGCAGCCAGTTGCAGAACGCACAAGGCTCGCTGAACGATGCAATAGACGACATTCACTTCACCATGAAGTCAGAAATGGAAAAGAAACTCTTCCTTGGACGTACTGGTTACTAGAACAGCGGAAAGGGAACTACGAATATCAGTTCACAGGAAAGACATGCACACAGATCAAATCATGATTGCAACAGTAACCAACCAAAAGCAGCTGCATACAAACCCTGTTTCGCAGGATAGAGTCAGTGTAATATTGAGGAAACGAAACGGAAATCCGTATGTTTACATCCTTCATCCGCAACGGATATCCACAAAATTTCATCCGAAGATAAATAAACTGCAAGACTACAAATGCCACATCTGAACCAACAACGAAACGGATCGCTTTACCGTACATCAAGAAGGTATGGAAATGACTGCTCGACTCTTCAGGCCCCACCAACTGTTGTTAGCTCACATACCAACCGCTAGTCTGAAAGGAACTCTATCTAGACCGAAAAGGAAAACGAGAGCACATAAACATCGGAATGTTGTTAACATGAAACAGTGTAAACATTGTGATAAACACAATGTGGGCCAAACAGGAAGAAAATTATCTACAAGGTTACAAGAAGACAAGCGAGCCTATCGAAACCATTACTCAGCATCACTGGTCTCGACACCAGTTGACGAAGAACGGCACATGTTTGCTTTGGAGAAAATAGAGGTCCTAGCGCAGGGGATGACAAGGAAGAAAATATCTCGAAGCATAGTTCTCTATGGAGAATTCAATAAACCTGCGCATTGACAGACCCAATCCACCATCAACTGCGAAAAAAAATTTAAGGCGGGTCATTTACCACATGAGTCTAAAAATGGCGGCGATTGAACGGCAAACTTGTAATGAGCACGTGACGTGAATCGAGGTGGTTAATTTCAAAAATCACTTACTTGTCCGTTAAGGGTAGACGAGACACTCGGTTTGCCTAATGCGCACTGACGAAGTCACTTCGATTGGTGACAAAACGTCGGGCAATAAAATAGTTCAACTCGGAGAATAGATCTAGAGCTGAACAGTCAACCCGAGCACAGGTATTACGCTTTATTAGTAACTAGTATTCGTGCTTCAGCAACGATAGTTTCAGACGAACCGCATTATTTGTAGAATACAGCAAAAAAGAAGCATAGGCGGAACAAACTGTCAGACATTCGTCCCACTTATCTAACCATAGTGCTTCGAGTTGTATCGGACTATGTGGCAGGCTCATGTGAGAAAGCGAGGAAAAAGCACCCTGACACAGTACGATGTTGGACAACTTAATCAATGACGGCCTACGCAGTTAGTTCCCCACGAGACGATCAGTCTGAGGATACACAGGCAATCATCACGGCTTCCGTACAAAGATCGTTAGTAATGAAAGCATGCCCAAAAAATCACGTGGCCTCTGGACAGTATCAACAAGCTCAGGAGTACCCCAGATCACGATATGAATTGTCATTAGTAATGAACGGCCGGACAAACGCAAACAGCAGCAAAATTTCTGGCTGCTGAAGCAACGAAAAAGCTGACCTACACACATCGCTTTACTTTTCAAGGAAGATCAGTTATGCGACTCGCAGGCGCTGGTGTTAACGTTGTCGACATGTCGTGGATATTGCATTCCAATTCCTCCTATTTGCCATTAAATGTGAATACAGTGGGCGCACTGGAATTACACCTCGGCGCCTTGTACTGACGCTTGGCTACCACACAACCACTGGGGTCATGCGGTCGCCCACGCAGGATCAAATCTGTGATGTGTGGACTACTAGCCGGACGCTTGAACAATTCGCTCACCGGTTGATCACAAAGCCAACTCAATAGCGTTCACATGTGAAATCTCATGAAAAATCAATTCAACGAAAACAGTGGATGCAACAACCTCAGACAGGCAAGCGGCACTCGTGATGATCAAGGAAACGCGTTTGTTGCAGAGATAAGATTAAATGGAACTTCCAGCAACCAAATGTAGGTCAAAAAACAGCCGTAAAACCCATATACAGTGTCAATAAACCTGCAGTGACTTATAGGATGAGTACCGAGGTATGTGATGTTGTACACAATCATAGTAGAAAGCAGTCACTGCATAGTAACAACGTCATTATGCATCAATTCTTTGTTGCTGCTTTTTAGACAGTTCAATAAGCCGATCCTCCGCAGTGACCTCTTTAATGGGAGGCTGAGACAGTTCGTCAAGCTTTTGGACAATTTCTTCAGGAGTAAGCAGCCGTGTGCCGTTTGTCTGATCGTGATAAAAGGGATGCCACATTCCTTGGATTGAAGGGAATTTTGTAGACCATTTTTTGTATATTGGCAAAATATCCAAACCAGATCGGTTACGTAGCAACTCCATCCAATTATACACTTCGTCACAATCCATCATGGAAGCCTGCACATATTGCCAGTTACCACAAACTAAAATACAAACAAATTCACGTTAAACTGTTCAAATGGCAGACACTTACGATACTCTGCGACAATCAGCGGTGGTCTTCGACGTCTTGGCTTCACGTAAACCACTGTAGCAGGATTTCGCCGTGCGAAGTCCACCAAGTGTTTTTCAATGTAATCCCTGAAAATTGCCTTAATTATCACGAACAGCAAGATACCTGACGCCAACGGTATCAGGACGTGCTTTGCAAAATTTGATGGTCACCCTTTGGAGTTGCGGTATGTATCTACCCAGCCCGTTTGTACTAACTGCTTGAAGGAGTGCTCTTGGAATAACATTACCAGACATTCCTGCGGGAAAATGTACGACAGTTTTAGATAGAGATGCACAGAGGTAAAGCGATTACGGAGGTAAGTGCTTATTAAGAGGTGTATATACTAAGGCTGATGTTGCATTCATGATGTTTCTTCAACGCAGTTGGACTAAACCAACTTACACTTAAACTAGGTCTCTTTAATGTGGATAAAATGCATTACATTTTATTTGGTTTGCTCTGCGTACTTGACAATTTTCTCCCAACTTGCACACGTCGCTCATGCAAATGTGGTAAATTTGCGTAATTTTATCGCGTGGCATGTTTTAAATAACTCGGACATTTTGTACTTACCACGGATTCACATTTAACCAATTTCTTCCACGTGCTCATTTTACGAGTATTTATGTCGTCATATACGTTTACTTTATTCCATATAGACATTTTGAATGATTGGCTATTGTTTGACATCCCAGGTGTGGCTGCGTTTGATGTGCATGTTGACAAGGTGCCTACCTGTCTATTACCCACTACCTCGTACATACTGGCTCCAGGAAACAGTTGGTCGTTGCTGGAGGGGACGGGGTGTACGGTCCTTGTGGCCGTGTTAGGCTCGAAGAGTGGTTCCATGCATCAATTGTTCATTTGTTCTCCGAGCTTGGCGGTTTTCTCGCAAACGTTTCACCACCATGCGAGGTGGCATCCTCAGTGCAGTGAAATGTAGCGTGCGAGCTTACTAAATGAATCCTCCATCCATGATCGACCTGCAGGTGACTTTGAACGTGGCAGTGTCGATTTAGGTCCCGTGTGGAGCGGACTACGGTCCAGCCACCGCCTTGTGTGCGCTTGATTCCCCAAATACAGTGTGCTTGTGTTTGCCTCTGAAGGAGTGTGGGCCGGCTCCGTTGATGAAATGTGGCTCCCATCCACATGCCTCCCGGTCTTATTCCTTCGGGTTTACACTGGATATGGGGTGCGTGTGGGTGGAACTGTGGATGGTACAGCGCAAGCCAACCATGGTCCCTCTGTAGGTGCAGGCCACAGTGACAGGCAAGTCCGGAAACGGATGACGCCAACCATATGTAGCGACCCAAATGATAGCAGTTCGCTGCGTAAAATATTCCAAAATCATAGCTTCCTTCTGCATCTAGAGTTAGGCAGTCCGCCTGTTGGAACGTGTAACGCATTTGTTTGAGTCAGATAGGCCAAACGCGTGTGGCGCCCTATTCGCTACCGATCATGAACGTCGGCCGGTGGCCGAGTGGTCTGCACGTTTGCTTTGCAACCATAAGGTCACCGGTTCGAATCCGCGTAGGGGCGGGCGTCCTGGCGGTATACTCAGCCCGCGCGCGACTGGTGTTGGTCGCGCGGCAGCGAAGCGCCGTTACGACGTACAGCTGACACATTATTATTATTATTATATATTATTATTATTACATGAACGTCTGTTTAATGCTATTCCCCTCCCCCCCCAAAAAAAACTAGGATAATTGTTGATGCCCTGTGGCTAGTTTGATTATTCGTTCCGGTAATAAAAGTTTATCCATCTTCTCGCGTTCCGTCTAAGATCGGTCGAACCTGAACAAATAGCGAGTGATTCTCGTTCTATGGGTTCACCTCATGCATCACAGCTCAACTCAGTTGATACGTGCACCGAAAGTCGGCGGATCCGGTTGACCTAATTCATTTCATAACAACAACTAAGGCAGGATAGCGACTGAAATAAAGCCATAAGGTGTGCTGCATCCAGGAAAGCTTCAAATCATCGGTGTGACCAATGTCGAGGCTTTTATTCAGGCTACTCAATATTCCGGTCAATTCCTTTTCGTTCTTTTGCCATGTCATGGACTAGCCACCGCAAGGCTCCCGTCAACCCAGTACAAACTTGATGCCGTCCTCACAGACGTGGAGGAAAAGCAGAAGTATCTTGAAGCGCAGAGGGTAACATACTGCTGAAGCTCGTACAACGCTGCTTCAGAGTCAATGTGATTGTTGTGGTTTCCGTTGACTACACGGATAACCTGCTGCTACCGCGCAAGCTGACCGGCCAGCTTCCCAGATTAGAAGACGAAGGCCTCAGGCGAAAACCGTATCGTGCACTCGCCAAGCAAAATAAGCAAATCCAATAAGGGATCGAATCAACAGTTAATAAGGGAATGGCGTAGCGCTCACTGGGGGGCTTCTAGATATTATTATTGTTATTATTATATACACGTTAGCAAGAGGTGGGAAACACCTCAGCTACTGTGCCGCAAAACATTAAAGAAAAAAAAAAATGCAACAGATGCAAGCTAACTGAGCTACCGCTAACGGATGGGCCACGTTCCGGTAAGCTACCAGCCGGCTACTACGCAGCAAAAAAAATTTACTATGCAAAATCATATGAGGCTAAATAGTGAGATCGTGGTTGGAGGGGAGACTAAGAGGGATGGGGTAGGACAAAGAAACTCACAGCACGAACGTCACTGAGGTCGGCTCCTAGCCATATTAGTAAGTGTATCCAGCCAAACGTGTTCATCGTCTTTCGGACCTTAAGCAGGGAGCCGGGACGTTCCAACCGACGCCAGCTTCGAAGTGAGGGCCTTCATTCCTCTCGACTAAGTCATCGGTTGGCAATCCCTCTTCTTCCATCCACAGGCCCGGCGCGCAAAGAACGCATGTTGCGGGAGTCCGTGGGCTGGCATGCGTAACAGGTGGCCGAACCATCGGAGCCTGATGCATGAAATAACGGTGCTGAGCGCTTCATTTCCTTTTCCTGTGCCATAACAAGATGTCGAACACGCTCGTTGCCTACACGGTGTACCTACCAGATGTGAACTAAATTGCGAAGACACCGGTGGTCGAACATAACTAGCCACTTCATATCCGCTGATCTAAGGGGCCAGGTTTCACAACCGTACAGTAAGATCGAACGTACCGCTGCATTGTACACTCTACCCTTAAGGGCGAGAGTGATGTTGCATCGGCGCCATAAGTGCCGAAGGTTAGCAAAAGTGCCTCGAGCTTTTACTATACGGTTCGTGATCTCACCATCAATCCCACGAAAGCTGATACAATTTCCCAAGTAGTTGAATTTTCGAACGCCCTCTAGCTGATCCCCACAAAGGGTCAGCGTAGGAGGCAGTCCAGGTCAATCTTGGAGGAACGCTTTACACTTCGAGGGTGCGAAGGGAAGCCCGAACTGACAGACAGCCAGTGCCGCTTGACACGTTTGTGAGCTGTCACAGGTTAGGGCAATATCGTCTGCATACTCCAAGTCAAGAAGTCGTTCTCCTGGGAGCACATCAACACCTAAGTCGTGTCTTGTAAATGCAATCTCCATGAGTTCATCAATAGCGAAGTTGAAGAGGAAAGATGACAGCGAGCATCCTTGTCTCACACCGCTGGAGATATTAAAGGGCGACGGCACCTTGCCGTAAGCGCTCACTCTGCCTGACCTACGCGCGTATAATGCTCGGATACTATTTACATATTGCTCGGGCACACCTTTCTTGAGTAGACAGTCCCAAAGTGCACGTCTATCCACAGAACCGAATGCACCTTTGATATCGAAGAGCACGACAACGGTGGGCCACCAATATATGTGACGGTGCTCCAACAACTGACGCAAACTGAAGATGTGGTCAATGCAGCCACGGCCTCGACGAAACCCGGCTTGCTCTTCACAAATATGGATTTAACGAGTGCCAGTCTGTGAAGAATAACAGAGGTAAGCAATTTGGAGGCGATGGAAATCAGATTGACTCTTCTATGGTTGTCGCATTCAGATCGTGAGCCTCCCTTGAAAACTAGGACTATGATGGAGCGGCTCCAGTCGGTTGGGACAGTTTCTCGCTCCCATAGTTTCACAAGTAAATAAATCATCCACAACAGCATGTCCCCTGAATTTGAAGAGCGCTGGAGGAAGACCAGTTGGTCCCGCGGCTTTATTTAACTGCAACCGTCCGATCTCAAGTTCGACTTCTGAGCGAGAGGGTGGATCCAAAGGGACAGCCCACAGAGCGGGGAAATCAGTGGCCGGCGAGAAATCGAACAATTTCGACCGATTAAATTGCCTTTCAAAGTGCTCAGTCCAACGTTCCAAGTGTTTTGAGAAGTTGTGGATAGGCTGCCCACTCTCGTCACGTATAGTTTCACTAACACCAGGTCTCCTGCTGCCCGTTTCCCGTATCAGCCGGAATAACTTCAAGGTGGACCATCCTCATTGGCAGCGTTCAAGGTGAAGCGCCATCATTAGTCTGCTCTCATTTGTGGGACAATAAGCTTCGGCCCTTATCATGGTCAAATGTGTCGACTGCTAGAAAAAGGGTGCCTGACAGTTAACAGTGATAAAACTAGCAATCCCTTACTTGTACAAGGGGGCGAGTACACGACAGAGAATAAACGAACAAACTTGATGACCATCGGTCTATGTATAAACTTTCCACTCAGACACAAGGAATGGGAATGAACCCGTATTTTGTAGACTATCCCCAAAGTATGGTGGCAATTTCTGGCGCAATGAGACATATTCTGTTTTTCGTGTTATGCAACAATTCATGTGCCACGGTGGTGCACATTGCTCAAAAGTGGTGTTGGTTTAGCTTCGGTTACAGACTCCTAACGGTCGCGATATACTTTGTGAGACAAATATTCACAACTTAATGTGCAGAGTTTGGCTCCCGAAGTCAATCTACATCCTTGGTCTGGGCGGCCAAGAAACGATGTTCCCGACCGATGTGTTGATGGTTGACCTACGAAGTCCACACACAGACCGCGCAGCATACAACTGACCTAGTTCCACATTTCATTGCCATCCTTAGTAAACTCCATTTCTAAATCTCCATCAGCGTGCTACCTTGAGCAAACGCTATGGACCAAAAGTGAACAGTTCAGAATCGAGTGCACGCTGCCTAATTATGCTGACTAACCTATGTTACCTCACATCGAATTCCAGTTTGATGCTTCCAATGTTCGAACGCTTGCGCAGATAGGAGCAAATACAACTCTTGAAAGTAGTCTGGCAAGACACCACTGAAGCTAAATAGATAAAGTCCAGTACAACAATGCGCCTAACTTCACACTGTGAAATCCGGCCACGCGAGTCTTTTTGTTATCCCGAGCGGCACTACCAGCAAACTCCAGCAGCCAAGTATTCCAGAACGGCAGCAAGATAGACAGGAGTCCCGGCGCCGATACCTTCTGCGTAGTTGCGCTTGCGGAGCAGACGGTACACACGACCGACTGCGAAATTCGGTTAGAACACCCAGAGAGATTGTGTAGTTGTTTCGGCAGAAGTCGCTAATTCGCTATAACGGAATATACCTACAAAGATTGAAACAAGGATTCAGCTGAAAACGAGTTCTGCGGTTAATTCACTCACATCTGTCATAAAGGACATAAGCAGTACCCCAACACACCGCATCGACGCCTTGCTGCAACGCGACCACCAACAGTCGCGCGAGGGCTGCGTATACCGGGTGGTCGCCCGCATCTTCGTGGAGTCAAACCGGTGGCCTGTGGATTACAAGGTAAGCCTGCAATCCCCTCGACCATCAACTGTGAAAAAACATCGCATCAGTACCGTCGCGCTTTCGGAGGGCTTGAGTGTACAGGTCGGCAGAGTAAATCGGGGAATGAAAACTACCTGGCCATCGTAAACAACGGTGGTTACCTCTTTCAGCTTTGTACCAACCATATTCTACTCTCGATAATCAATGTCAACACACTGCCTGTCCACATCCATCGCCTTACCAATCATGGAGGAAGACTGTACCGCCATCAGTTACAGTTGGTTAGGCTGCGTTAAAACCGCAAATTAGTCTAGAGCACTTATGCAGCTTGAATCACACGCCAATGTGAACTAAAAGTTATGTGGGCAACTAACAGGGTAGCCGTAAACGTTCTGGATATTGAAGAAGCCATTAGCTCTGGGTCTATTGTTTTCTATGCGTACTTGGTGCGGTTCGCGAGGTTATCAAAACCAAATGTCTCCAGTAGAAATACCACCAACCAATGGATTTTTACACATCCACTTCAACTGCACTAAGCTCAACTGGCAAATTCCGTTAGCTATGAGGACAATTTAGTCGGAAGTACCGCTACTGCTGAACTCTGACGACCACGTAGGGAGGAGCGTGAGGTATGGTAGGTAAAATGTGCTATTGAGACGGAACAGGCAGGCATCTCAGGTAATCCCTTCCTTCTGATGAAGGCAAGCTGCCGGCTGTGAGCGAAGTTTTATATGAAAAAAACCAACGGTACTCTAACTCACGCTTGTCAAAGTTGGCTTTTGTTTGAAAAGCGCATGTCAAACGGCTACCGACTATCAAAGTAGATCAGTTTATCTCATGGCATCAACAGCGCTCTTGATGTGCGGTCGATTCATCGCCACTGGAGAAAGACGCTCAGGTAGAGGCGGGGCGCCCACTTGTTGGACCAATACCAAAGCTCCGGGCCGGGCAAATTCCATTCAGTTCTTTTCAAAGGTAGTTCCTTATCAATAAGCTTTGAACTGATTTGCGTCTTACAAAAGACTTCGATACACGTATCCGTTCAGTCCAAGTTAAGTGAATGTCGTGCCCTCGTTAAGAGTTTAACTTCTGTGTCGTGTCCAAGGTGCCAACCGCTACGCTCATTTGGGCACACAAACAGATTATACGTCAACAGCAAATTAAGCTCTATTGAGATTGGGATTGTACAGAGCACATCACAAAATCCGGTAAATTTTCGGGGCTACCAACAGTTCTCTATATGTACACGCACTGCATATACTTCAGCTGACGGTATTACTTGAAACTGCCAACAGAAAAACCGCGCGAGATTGTGCAGCTTCGCCATTCGTATCCAACTTCGCCATAAATTCTTGGAGTGCATTCTGTGAAACCGCAAGTTTCCAGGTGTCTAACTGCTTCCAGGTGACAGACCTCATGGAACAAAATGTGATGTGAATGTGAGAGATGCTCGTCCCACAGTTTGGAGTAAGCCTCGACTGTAGAAGATCAGCAGAAAGCTGTTCGTACCTTCGTTCTTTCAGAGTATCTGTTGGGAGTGGACAACAATATGTTCACTGAGAGTTACTCCAGTACTGAGATTAAACGGCGGAGACCACCGTTGCGATTCCGAAATATGCACTATGCCGCTCCACGGGACGTCTAGCCCAACCGAGGGAAAAACCAGAACGCAAATGTCCTTGACAAGATAATGTGTTAACAAACGACAAATATCAATGTACAACTGAAGCAGAGCTTGGTTGTAGTTATGGGTCGCTTTACTGACCTTCGACTTCTGGAATAGGAAGAGAAACCGTCAAAATTAGTAGTTGCATGCCAATCTGGCCAATTTTCAGGTTGGCAGTCAGGTGCAAACCTTAGAAGCTTCCAAGAAGCGAAATCGATGCGGTAATCGGTGCAATCGATTAACTGTCAAAGTAATGGCTTTTCTGGAAAATTCTTATCTTCTCAAGGACAGCACTGCTGAGACGGCGTCTACGATATATTATGAAAGCATTGGATTAATTTGCAGTATTCTGGACGGTGTACTGCGTCTGTCGATCTATCGCTTCGGCTGAATTGCTCGAAAAGTGGGTTCTGGGGTCTGTGGTCTTGTCTCCTTGCTCGACTGACAACAGTCGTGCACGGGCTCCTTTGGCAATTTGGAGCTTACCATCAATAAATCAAGCAGGAGATCAGCAGGCTTTGCTTCTTCTGAGTAGCACAGCAGTGACCGTAGCTGGTTTGCATTCCAGGTCTAGGTCTGTGTTACCATGATCACGTCATACATGACATTTCCGTGTTTGTTTTGAATCGTGCCGATCATCCAATTCGCGTGGCCTTCCCGACAGTCACGTACTAGCACTGTCTGTCCGAGTGGGACTAAACGCATAGCGACCTCCAATTATTTTTGGCTGTGTTGACAAGATCACTTAGTGTTAGATTTCTTCGTTCATTGGAAGTAGTTCGTGGAAATTTAGATACTATTCAGTTTCAATATTGAATCTGAATGTTTAGATCATAAATACTTGTGTTTTCACCGCTTGATTTCGGCGATCTTGCTATTGCCATTTCTTCAGCACTTAGTCGCCACTTAGTTTTCGGATTATTCACAATGCCGAAGCAGCCATCCTGTGGTACTTGTTCCAAGATAGTCTGATACCGTGCGAATGCGCACACGTGTTTTGTGCCAAGTTAAATAACACATTTCATGTGTTGGATTATCAGTTGAGCATTTTCATCGTCTTCGTGAAATCCAACACGATTTCGTTCAAACTCTATGTGAAAATTGCCGAAACAAGATACAGCCAGGAAGGCCGACTTATGGGCTTCATCATTCCGTTGCGAACAGTCGGAAGAACCTACAGGCTTCACCTCAGTCTTCCTCCTCTGTCTGTGCAAACTCATCGGCACGAAGTCCAACCGTCGTGAGAAGCCTAGTTTACATGGTATAAATGCTTTACCTTTGTTGTGTCCAACGAGTACTGACGTCCCAGCAGGTGAAAGCCTGAGTGTTGAAGACCAGTGGAAAGAAGAACGAAATTACGAAGGGATGTTGGACATTTAACTTTTGTAAGTCAACCGTTAGCCAAACAACGTGAGGCTGGTAATATACTTCGCCATGCACCGTCAACCTCATCAGATCAGAGGCGTCATAACCTTGTGATCATCCACGCGCCGGAGTCCAATGATCCATCAACTTAAGTGCGCTACGATCAACGTGTCGTTTTTACTATATATATATATATATATATATATATATATATATATATGGCGGGAGAGCCTATGGTGCGTTGAGGCTGGTGGTGGCTAGATCCTGACAGATGGTCTACCCACTGCTGCTACTGTTGCGCCATAGTCTCATGTCCTGGGCGCCTCCACGTGGCGACCGCTGGGTGGGAGTTGGGTTTCGCCCTTCTCCCTGCTAAGATCCAGGACACCTATCCGCATGAGTCAGTGAACTGACCATGTGCTAGACCCGCTGCCTTTCGGGTGCTCATTTAATCGAAGGCTTTGGCTGAGGACCCGAGTCGTTCTCCTGTCAGGTGTGGGCGCCCTGGCAGTATCCTAGTCCATCCTCTCCGGAGGTTAGGAAGTGGTCGATGGCCCTCTTCCCGTAAAACCTAGCCATGGGAGACAACAGGTTTACGGGTTATAATCTCACAGCTCGATTGGCGTAGAGCACGAGGGCCACGCATTGTCTCTGACGGTGGGAGGACACCTCCGGGTGTTCAATGGTTTGCTACTGCCCGCCTCAAGCCAGGCAGCCCCTGGTCAAATTGGTGCAAACCCGCCAAAACCCACCTGCGTCTGGCCGTGGTCGCAGGTGCGTATCCAATTACGGTCGCAAAACATATAATAATTGTTCCAGAACCTCAAAGGCTGCGTGTGACGGCCGTCAAGCAGATCCCCATCTGTCTCTGCAATCACATTCCCGAGCTGGATCTGCTCTCCACTGCCTTGTGGGTCAGGCTATTGAGCCAAAGGCTCCGGGTGGAGTCCCTCAAGCAAACCTCCGAAGCACAACGACCACCTCGCGTGCGATTGCCCACCAATGCAATCGTATGCCTGCGCGCAAAGCACTCAGCATCGGGTGCTGGAACGTGCGCACACTACTGGACCGGAACTCCAGCGAGCGCCCGGAGCGACGCATTGCACTGGTCGCGATGGAGCTGGCGCGCTACCACATTGATATTGCGGCGCTCAGTGAAACTCGGCCCGCTGAGCAAGGTAAGTTACATGAAGCAGGTGCTGGCTAAACATTCTACTGGGTGGGCAACGCCACCTCAGCACCACGTGAACATGGGGTCGGATTTGCAATATCCGATCGCCTGAATGGCCAGCTGGTGGGTGAACCAACGGGCATCAGCGCGCGACTGATGACTGTTCGCCTACGACTCGGAAGAGGTAAGTTTGCCACTTTTATAAGCACGTACGGTCCGACCATGTGTTATCCTGATGACACGCGTGATCAGTTCTACACTGAGTTATCCTCCGTGATACGGTCTGTGCCGAGGAGCGACCGACTATTTCTGCTGGGTGATTTCAATGCGCGCGGTGGGCGTGATGCATCGGTGTGGACAGATGTTATCGGTTCGCATGGCATTGGTTCAGCGAATGCGAACGGTGACAGGCTGCTCTCACTGTGTGCCACTCACGGCCTGACGATCACGAACACTCGGTTTGCATTGAGTGCGAGTGATATAGCAACTTGGACACACCCACGGAGTGGTCACGCTCACCTGCTCGACTATGTCATCGTACGTCAGCGTGATATGCGTGAAGTGCGCATGACACGTGTACTGCGTGGAGCTGAGTGTGGCACTGATCACAAATTGGTTCGGATCAAACTGTACATATATTTTCGTAAATTGATGTATTGCACTCCCGCCGTGAATCGGCGTAAATTTAACATTCTCTCCCTCGGTACTGTGGCGAAACGTACTGAGCTGGAGAAGGCAATGGCTGCACGCCTGTGTGGTGATGTGGACTGCATAGCCACAGTGGGCGACCTGTGGCACTACATTCGCGACCAGGAGACAGCTGCTGCCGAGCAGACCATCGGGCGCGCAAACTGTAAGCGGCCTGATTGGTTTGATGAGAACAATGCGACGATTGGCGCATTGGTGTCGGAGAAGAATGCAGCATTTGCTGCACATGTGGCAGATCCCAGTGACTTGGGGAAGAGTAGTCAGTTTCGCAAACTTCGACGGCGACTGACTCGAGAGCTCCGTCGCATTAAAAATGCATGGTGGACGGAGAAGGCGAAGCAGATGAAGTGCTACGCCGAACGCCGCCAACACAAGGAATTCTTTGACTCCTTGAAGGCGGTGTATGGACCGAGATTGGAGCCGCTGAGGACACTGATCGATGGTAGTTCAGGCGCTACCTGCACCCAGACTGCAGACATAATGCAGGTCTGGCGGAAACACTTTGACTGTCTCTTGAACAACCGTTCAGAGATCGACTGGCCTACATTGAACGGCCTGAAGCAGCACGATGTGAAGGCGAATCTGGCGGATACACCGACACTGGATGAGACGCAGAGAGCACTTGCTCAGCTGCGAAACGGCAAATGTGCCGGAGGTGACGGGATCCCACCTGAAGTATTGAAACGCGGCGGACCCGCGTTGTTGACTGCGCTGCACCACTTGGTGCAACGCGTGTGGATTGAGGAGGAGGTGCCTGCTGAGCTGAAGGGTGCCTTTGTGCTACCACTGTACAAGGGCAAAGGTAGCAAGCAATGTTGCACGAATTATCGTGACATCAACTTTCTGAGTTGTGTGGGCAAGGTGATTGCCCGAATCCTGCTCAACCGCCTCGTCAGTCAGGTTGTGGAACCTAACGTGGCGGAAGAGCAATGTGGATTCCGTTCGGGTCGCAGCACTATAGATATGGTGTTTGCGGCTCGTCAGTTGCAAGAGAAGTGCAGAGAACGACACCAGCCATTGTACTCGCTTTTCGTTGGTTTCACCAAGACATTTGATACGGTGAACCGCGAGGCATTGTGGCTGGTGTTGGGTAAGTTTGGTTGCCCGCGTAAGTTGGTAAGTTTAATTGAATGTCTGCACATTGGCATGCGAGCGAGGGTGCAGCTGAGCGTAGAGACCTCGGATGACTTTGCAGTTGTCTCTGGTGTGAAGCAAGGCTGTGTCTTAGCTCCTGCCCTGTTTAATATATATCTTCATGCAATGTTATCTTGTGCTTTTGATGCGGCTTGTGCTTACGGTGTTCGTGTGGAGCACCGTATGGATGGTGGGTTGCTGAACATCCGTCGTTTCGGTGCGAGGACTCTAGTCTGTGAGACAACTATCCGTATGTTGCTGTTTGCTGACGACTGTGCATTGTTTTCACACAGCGCGGATGAGTTGCAGCACATGACTAGTGCTCTGGCTTCGACGGCGGCCAAATTCGGGCCCACCATCAACACAAGCAAAACTGTCTGTCTCTTTCAGCCTTCACCGGAGGTGCAATCTTCAATATTACCGCAAATCAGCATTGGTGCTGAAGTTTGCGCAACAACAACCGAACTTTCCATGCATCATCTTTTGCCTCCAATTCAATGCGGAAAATATCTTCATATTTCTTAAACCAGGATTCAAGTTACTCCGTTTGGTTCATCAAAAAGGAACTCCGTAATGGATGCTGTAACGGCGTCTACTGAGATCCGTGCGCCAACATCTTGGGATTCTGGTTTAATGTTCAATTTCTGTGCGAATAAGTCGAACAGCTGCTTCTGGGATCTCTCGAACTACACCTGCTGTTGATGGAGGAGCTGCTGCATCTGCTCAAAAGAAATGGCCATTATCCAACAACTCCGTCGCCAGAAAATCTGTTGTGTCCCCAGGCGTTCGACTTCTTAGATTGCGCCCCACGAGTCAAAAAGACAACGCACCGGACAGGAGGTATATTTGCGGAACACTACACGGGCCGGCGTGAGTATGAAAACACGGCTGAGGGCTAATTTGAATTTATCGATCTCGAAGAACCACGGGACGTGTGAGGGGTATGTAATAAGCGGTAGTAACAAATGTGCTGCAACATGGAAAAAACACTAGTCTGCTTGTAACTAAGACTGTTCTAATGCAAGGCACACGGTTCCTTGTGGGAAATCGCGCACTTATCTTTCCGAACAAGTCAATTTGTTTCGTTTCTGTGAGCATTTGACTTTGGTCTGTGTGAAATTCTGTTTTTCCATCCAAGTTACAAGATTTGGCCTGAATCAGTGGCGCCAACTCGACTTGATTTTCAGACAACGCGATTTTCCTTGGAGCAGGCCGTTCGAGACCTAACAGAAACACGACAATGGTGGGTCGCCAATAAACATGGCGGTGCTCCAACAAGGCAAACTCGCTGCCTTGCGGTCAAGTTTCTGAACCAAAGACTTTGGTTGAGAACCATAATCGTTCCCTTATCTAGGCCTGGGCAATCTGACAGTATCCTGCCCACGCAATAGTATGAATTTCTCTTCCAACAGTTTCTTGACGCTCTGGCCACCGCAGAGGATAATCAACTGTGCCCTATCTGCTGCATCGAGCAGGGCGGATAGGGGTTTCGATGCCACTGCTCAAGCCTTCCTATCTTCTTATTTCCCCTCTTACGCTTTTTCTCTCTTATCGTCCCGTTCCAGCTTCACTTTTATCCCCGTTTTCAACCCCCAATTCTCGACACTCCCCCGCCTTGTTTTGCTAGGCTTTTGTCTTCTAGTTTCAACTCATGTGAACGGCTTGCACCTGTTGCCTTTTATTCTCTTTTCTTTTAGGTATCGCGGCACGGTAGCTGAGGCGTTTCCTACCTCTAGCTAACGTGTATAGTGTGTTTTCAAGGATAAAGCCAAGGGCCTTCAGTGTCAGATCGAAATCCTGATCCAGCTTAGCCAAAAGCCGCGTGCAGATCTCAGCATCACTAGGGGGGGGGGCATGGAGCGCTGACGAAAAGGAAACACTTAAACCTATTGTCCGTTAAAGAGCGTAGCTTGAAACGCTCACACTCGCGCTTAATCATACATGCTAGGGCCCCAAAATCGCCCGTGTCCCGTTTGACAAATTTCAGTCAGTGACAGCGGATACTGAATAAAGCTACTGACTCACTGAAAATTCCACTGGGCTGCGACACTGCTTCATCAAACATCAGATCCTTCGGCTGTTTGAGCAGGATGTAGTCCATGAACCTTGAATGTTCACTTATATCGAGCTTGCGGAATAGTAATTGCATCTTCCAGGGATCGTCCTGACGAATGAAGTCCGTCCAGAACACTTCTATGCAGTGCTTGAACCGCGCTCCGAATGTGCATCCAGAATCCGCAGTATAATTGAATTCACTTATGGCATTCGTGAGATCAACGGAATTGACCTGAGCGTCCCGCGCCGCTGTGGACTGCAGACTTAGGCACTGCGTCAAGCTTTCAAGCACCTTTATTTGAGCATCCCTTTTGGATTGTTCTTGGAGAAGCAGATTTTTGAATCGTTCAGTAAAAAATTCATCACATTGCCAACTTTCTCTGTCAGCATTTGTTGTAATCTCCCCAACTGTTGGGATTCGGGAATGTGGACTTTACTGCTAGCCAAGGCTTCTAGCACAACCGAAGGAAAAACAAGAACTCAGGTGTCCTTGGCAAAATGGCGCGTTAACCGTTGACAAAAATCAACGTACAACTGAAGCAACCCTTGGTTGTATGTATAAATCGCTTACCGACCTTCGACGTCGGGAGTAAGAAAAGCAACCGTCAAAACTAGTAGTGCCATACCGACCTGGTCAATCGACAGGAGGTCGACAGTCACGTGCAAGCACTGGAGCATCTCAGAAAGTTCGAAATCGATGCGATAATCAGTGCAATCGATTAAGCACTGAAAGAATGTCTTTTCTGAAAATTGCTCATTTTCTCCAGGACAGCAACCAATGCCAAGTTCGGTGCCAGCATGACATCGATATCTCACTGAAATGCGACAACACAGGCTGCTCTAGTCAATGGTTGCGAGACTTATAGTGTGATCAGCAACTGATTGTTTTAATCTTATCCATTTTCAGAGCATTGCGGGGATAAAATGGCAGAAGCACATCGACAACGATTAAATTCACTGATGGATTTTCAATTAAGACAGAGTTTACCAACCGTTGAGTCCAACAAATTCATTGCGAGCGCTAGTGAATTAGATACGTGCATCAGGTGCCTACATAGCGATTAGATTGCTGTGCACTCTGTGCGTGTTGACACTGGCTGGAAGCACCAAAGCATAACTTGGCTTAAAGAACCGAAGTGCTAACCAATGTTATCGATGACAGGGCGTCTCCGAATCACGGTTTGTGGGCCTAAGCAACAAGTAAGTAGGACTGGAAGTGCCACCTGACATAAAATGTTAGTAGCGCATTGGAGCCCCATACCGACGTGCTGCTACCATGCAATCATCATAGATTTCACACAGGTTGGGAGACTGCGAGTTCCTCAGCACTTACGCAGGTCCCAATCAGTGCCCCGTAAACAGTGGCAACAAAAGAGAATCGAATGGCACATTGGGAAATATGCTAAGATGATTTAGTTATGTTGATTTATTGGAGTTGTGCATAAAGAGGAACAGGACACAAGATTTATCTCCAGTAGACCGTACAGACAGTTTGCTGTCACACAATCACCATCAGTCGAGCGAGAGCTGGGTACATCATGAAGGCCGCGCGGTCTCCTGCGAAGGCTCGAAACGGCAACGCCCGGGTTGAAACGCAGACGACCTGTCATTTCAGGCTCACAGAGTGCGAGTGACGGTTCGCAGGTGAAAGTAGTCAAGTAAATAAATAAAGGATTTATTCTCGACAGTATACATAGTTTACGGCACCCGGCTTCGGATTTTCCTGTCACTGTGGCAAGCCACAGGACGCCTGCGCCTACAGAAGGACCATGGGTGGCTTGCGCTGCACCACCCACAGCTCCACCCACACACACCCCATATCCAGTGTAAACCCGAAGGAATAAGACCGGGAGGCATGTGGATGGGAGCCACATTTCATCAACGGAGCCGGCCCACACTCCTTCAGAGGCAAACACAAGCACACTGTATTTGGGGAATCACGCGCACACAAGGCGGTGGCTGGACCGTAGTCCGCTCCACACTGAGTGCATGGAACCATTCTTCGAGCCTAACACGACCAAAAGGACCGTACACCCCATCCCCTCCAGCAACGACCAATTGTTTCCTGGAGCCAGTATGGACGAGGTAGTGGGTAATAGACAGGTAGGCACCTTGTCAACATGCACATTAAGCGTAGCCACACCGGGGATATCAAACAACAGCCAAACACTTGAGAGAGAGAGAGAAAAAGAGAGAAAAACTCGATTAATGCGTAAGAAAACGGTGACATAAACCTTAATTAAATAGCATATGTAATAAGTTGTTTACAAACAAATCCTAGCTAAGTGCACGATGTCAAAAAGTATAGTTCACGGAATGCCAAGAACACAAAAAATGTTATGGAAATCGAATACAATTGGCTTAGGCGAGGTGTGCAAGTTAATGGAATAGAGTACAGGGAGATATTTATACGAGAAAGAAAAGCATTAAGGCAAAATTGAAAACCCACCACCTGAAATATATATATATATATATATATAATAGGCATCGAGCCATCGAAAAACCATGGAAGGCATGTGCAAAATAAGTACAAAGACCACAAAATGTAAAATACACATAGAGAAATTTTGTGTGTTTCTCACACGCCACTGTTAATTTTTTAGGTTTGTGAGTACGACTTTGATCAATAGAGTCAATGAATAGACTGATGCAAACCTTCCATTGGCTCCGATTAGGCGCCGTATCCTCAACCGTCTCTAACCAGCGATGTTCTTCATCTCTTACTCCCCAGCGCGGAAGATATAAGGGGCTGACAACAGTTAGACTATGAGTTAACGTCTTGAGGTTTTGTCGCCATGTGGCAGGTTGGCCACCGTGCGATTTCTTTCAGTGCGGCCCTGCAAGAGCGAATGGAGCGCGCCATGGTGAACGCTCGCACGGCATGCGTAGGATATGAACTAGCCACCTCAATTAGTATAGCGACATCAGCTTGTCAAGAAGGAGGCCCGTGTTACCTAGGATGCGACGTCCAACATCGACGTTACAAACGTATTCATTCCGCACATGAACTATCCTCCGCAAACAACCGTTGTCAAAGGTTGAAATCTGACGCGAATCAGTTATACGGAACGGCCAGGATTCATTACCATACAACAGTACCGCGCGAACACAGGCATTGTACAGCCTGCCCTTCAATGAAAGAAAAACGTCACAAAAACGCAAGATATGCCACAGAACAACGTAAACTGATCAAGGTTTCGCAACACGGAGAGAAATCTCGCTTCCAATAGTGCCGTGAGAAGAAACGCAGTTCCCAAAGTAGATGAAACTATCTAATTGTTCAGGCTGTGCGCCTTCAAGAGCAGCACATGGGCAGGTGGATGCCAATCTTGGAATAGGACCTTGCATTTCGATAGAGTGAAGGTAATGTCATACATGGTAGCTTCAATCACCAAGCGGTTTGGAACAACTTGCATGATATGTGCGTCGACATCGAGCAAGGCAATATCATCAGCGTAGCCCAATTCAGTTGCGCGGCCGACTGGAAGAGGCTTTAAGCGAGAATTACGGAGATATTCCAGAGCGATTAATGGGACATCCTCAATCGCGAAGTTGAAGAGGAACGGGGACATGGGGCATCACTGTCGCACACCACTAGCGACGAAGAGAGCGAGCTGTAAACCCACTCTGCCAGAGACACCATTGTGTAAAGCTCGAAGTATGGCGATATACTTCTCAGGCAGTCCATTTCTTTGCAAACGCCATAAAACAGGTCGATTGATAGAGTCGAACGCAGCTCGGATGTCCAAAAATGCGACAGTGTACGGCTGGCGATAAAGGTGTCGTTGCTCGAGGAGTTGACGAAGCGTAAACATCTGGTCTACACACCATTAGCCTGTTCCTCACGGACGTGTAGTTCTCGAATCGGTGTTACCCTGCGCAGTAGAATGGAAGTTAGCAATTTTGAGGCGAAGGATATTAGGCTGATTCCTCTGTGGTTGGCGCATGAGGTATAAACACCATTTTAAAAATCGGTATGATAATCGACTCGCCTCAATAGGATGGAACCTTTAATTCACACCCGATGTTTGAAAATAGAGCTATTAATTAGTTGACAAATGCCTTGTCGCCGTGCTTGAACAACTCCGGAGGAAGTCTGTCTGAGCCAGTAGCTTTGAGTCGTTTTAAGTGACGAGGTTCAGGACAGACCTCTACTTCGATGGATGGTTCCAGTGAAACGTGCCAGAGAAGGCAAGTAGACATACTTGTTAAACAACAAGGAAGAGACCAATTGAATTGAGAGTGGAAGTACTCAGCCCTAGCGGTCCACGCACCTATGCAAATGAATGCTTGATTAAACCAATAACCTAGCAAATAGCTTCAGTGGTTCCGGATCTTCTGCGGCCAGAGGTCCGAATGATCTGGAAAAGTTTGCGAAAAATGCAAGAGATAGCTGCTGTCATCTGGGAAGCGCGCTGAGACCACTAAGTTTTGCGATCGTTACACAGGTTTTGCTTAAGTTGTTGGCGGAGGTTGCGGCGAAGTTCATCGCAGCTTGAATCAGCTGTTACAGCTCTACGACGGTCAAACAATTCCAAAGAGCGAGTAGAGATAAAGCCTCCAAGAGGACGCTTAGTGAGTCCACACTATGATTGACCTAAAGAAAGCAACGCCTTCTGCAAGAAATTCCAGTGAACTTCGACATCTGTAAATGGGGCAGCGATCGTAACTGATAAGGAGAATTGACAGACAAGTTGAAGCGAGGGGTTAGCTAGCCTGTTGGTATCCAGTGTAGGGTGCTTTGGTTTCGAGGAAAAACCAAACCGCATGCAGATGCCCACAAGGACCAGAGCGTGATCTGAGTTGAGGTAGGTGGACAAATCCATCGTATACCGCTCTGTCATCTGAAGCTGATTGCAATGTGATCAATTTGTGACCACGCTTGCATTGACGAAAGGGGACGCCAAGGGGCGGCGCCTGAAGTTCGTGCTCGCGAGAAAGAGCCGGCTGTCCTCAGACAACTTGAGAAGCCTATCTCCGCAAGAGCGTGACGACCACCAAGATGACATTCGCATGACAGTAGGCTACCGACCAGTGCACTGAAGTCTCCGGCAAGGACGACATGATTTTTTTGCTTTACCCAAACGCTAGTGGAATCTGCGATAAAAATCCTCCTTGACCGATGAACAATCGCAGTCGGTTGTAGCGTAGGTTGAAACCAAAAACAAATTGCGTTCCTCTGGACGATGTCTATTGATGCCGCATGAGTCTTGTGGTAGAACCGCACACAAGCAGCTGTTAATCGGAAACCAAACGAGCAGCGAGGCTTTAGCTTGGTCACTCAATGAGATGCCAATATTGGCCAGGCCAGCTGCAACAACCCCTGTGTGACCAAACAAATGCAGGAAATATTTGGTCATGATCAGCAAGGAACGTCAACCTAACTACAGTGTTGGAGTCGTATCCGAATATCCGAAAGATAACAGACATCAATAACGAGGGACTCTAAGGTGCGTGCCAGACCGGCCTGTTTTCCGATCTGCATTAGGGTTCTAACTTTGAAGACTACCAGCCGAAATGGAGATCGAGGACGAAGAAGGGCCAGTGGCAGGACTCTCTGGACATAGATGAGACTGTCATCAGAGATAGATTCAGAGGAATTATTGATGAATGTATAATTAGCGTGTAATGAAAGTGCGTAAACAGTCAGGAGTTTCGAGATACATGGTTGTGTCAGCGGGCGAGATACTACCCGGCTGCCGAAGCCGAGGTAGGAAATTGTCGTAGGGGGCACCACCCGGAGCGTTCGGGTGAATAGCATACCAGCAAGGCAAGGGGCAAATTAAGGGAATCGCGCTTAAGGGGAGCCAGGGACCAATTACTAAGCTCATACGCCTACCGTTTGGACGCTTATCAAACAGGGACACAATTCTCCCTATAGCTTCAGCATCGGATTGCTGGATTTACAATGCTCCGTTAGAGTGAAGCAAAGAGCAGTTACCTTATTTAGTGGCGAGCCACATCCGCCAAGTCGCAGTGTTTTAACGAGACATTTGTGGCGTTTTATAAGAAAATGGCTTGCCAGGCGAAAACTTCTGGAACACTGACGCCGAACCACTGGAAGGAACGGGATAATCCCGAACCACCCAGCTGACACCACGGGGTTGTGTGACAAGTTAGCCAGTCGGTGCTGAAATTAAAAGGTGAATAAGTGCTTTGGCAATGTTTACGTATTACTCCAGCACACCTTTTTTGAGTAGACAGTGTCAAACGTCACAACGATTCACCGAAGCGAAGATACCTTTGATGCCGAAGCACAGTACTACAATAACTGACCTAAAGTAAAAATGTGGTTAACACAGCCTCCATTTCGAAGAAGTCCGCTTGCTCTTCACGTATCTCGCTCTCACGTGTCATTTAGTCTATGGAGGACGACAGAGGCAAGCAACTTGGAGGTAATTGAGATCAGGCTGATACTACTATGGATGCCGCGCTCCGAACATAAATCTATCTTAAAAAATGGGACAATAATGGAGCAGCTCCAGCTCTTACAGCTTCACCAGTAAGTCGTGCAAGTCACTCAAAAGAGCAAGTCTTGGAATTTGTAGAGGGCTAGAGGAAATCTATTTGCTCCTGCGGCTTTATGCGGTTTCAACAGTCTGATCTCGTGTTCGACTTCTGCGCGTGATAGCGGATCCAAGAGGACGGCTTAGCAAGAAGGGCGATCAGTGGCCCATAAGGAAGCTGGTAACTATGCCTCTTAGACCCCGCGCTCTAAGTGTTTTGACAAGCAATGGATTGACTATCCAATCTCGTCGCATATAGCCTCGCTACCACCAGGTCTCCTGCTACACGTCTATCCTATCAGACGGGATAGCTTCCGATGGTTACTAATGGCAGCAGTCATTTTATCTTCGATGAGTGGTGACATCACCAGAATCCGCAGTCGCCCTTCAACTAATGACGCAGTTTCTCCCAGATGTCTTTGCGAATCCCACTGTGTTCGTTTCTAGGCGGAAATTGTCGGCGAACATCAGGGATCCCAGAGACTGTGCTGAGACCCAACGTCCAGGATTGTAATTTGATTTGCCACATTGAGATATGCCTGCTGCTAAAATGGTCTAACGGATATGTCACCAGTGACTATGTGTGGAGAGCGCTTACTCGAACCGTATGCCAAATCAGTTTGATATACATTCAGAACACCTGGCTTAGCCAGCTGGCTGATGTGCATGCACTCACACCGTCATCACAGACGTCCACCAGACAAGAACAACAAGATCCGCCAAAACGCATCCGCAGACCGGCACATGTAAATGCATGGGCACAGTCCACGTTTGCGCTGCAAAGCGAGGGACAGTTTTGAACAGAGCATCTTCAACGGGAACTGATCGTGATGTGTTCAATTCGCGTCCATGGTTGCTCCAACGGTGGGGGCGTCATACCATCCGTTTGCGGGTGCTGTGACGGAATTTAGTGCCCGCGATAAATAGATGAGTGTTTTCACAAGGGTGTGACAACCACACACCGTTATCACTACGAGATCCTACACCGTGTTGGCTGCCAATGAGCAGCTCATCAGTGAGCACTTCTCTAATTGTAGCGTTCAGATAACCATCCAGTACTACAGTATCCGCAATTCTGCTATGACGAAGGAGCCCGTAGAGTATGTGACAGAAGTCATCTTTCACCGGGTAAGCACTACCGTTTGTGGGGCGTAGGCCGCAATGATAAACAGGCGCCGTTCGTTCGTGTGCGAAATCGAAGCTTTGAATGAACCAGTCAATCTGACGGCGCGCACAGAGCTCAAATCTTGCAGGCGGGTTTCTAAAAAACAACATATCGATGCTTAGGGTTTCTAGTGTTCACACAAGTGCCGTTGTTGGTCAATCTGCGTCAAAGCATGCAGGTTGATGAAAATCAGTGTTAGTGAGGATTGAGGGCTCCAGATGAGTGTAAATATGCTGGTGTTGTCCGCTTGATTGAATATGGACTTGTCTACTGGACTGAAGCGACGTCCTGTAATTACGTGTGAGTTGAATCTAGAAGACAAGCGACTACCGAAGCAAGATAGTGGAGGGCCAAGAAGTGGAAGGAGGATAAGAGTGAAGTTGGAACTGGACGATAAGGAATAAAAGATGCAAGAGAGGAAATGAGACTGGAAGGCCTGAGCAGCAGCATCTTCGCCCCTGTCCACCCTGTTCGATAAGACTGATATGGCGCTGCTGATCATTCTCTGCGACGGGTAGAACATCAGTAAATTTGGGGTATTGTGTGGGCATGAGACTATCAAGGTCTAGACAGGAGAACGATTAAGGTTCTCAAACAAAACTTTTGGCTCAAAAACTGACCGCAAAACGACGGGGTTTTGACTATGGGCTACAATGCGTTCTATGGAATAACAGGCCACCCTCATCCCAACCCCCAATCTGGATGGTCAGAAGACTGAGTTTGTTTGGCTTCTAACCGTTGTGTCGCATGCATTCACTTACCCCGTTTTACGTCACATCATAATCAAATGCTTTGCCTTTTAGCTGAAGTACCTACTTTGTTACACGCGTAAAGCGTATACTTCCTACTCCGTGTCATTTCGTCTGTTATGCCATCTCCATCTAAAGCATCAATTTACTGGTTTAACAACACCATGGACCGCTATCTTCATCCTGATTACCTCAACACTGCTTTGAATGCTTCAGATGCCTCTAAACAGTGGACGAATTGACTTCTAACATTCAACGCCTTCTTAAAGTGAGTTCCATCTGACGATTCGGATAAGCTAGACATGCTTGTCAACTTGCTGTCTCCTTCCATATATCAACATATCGTTGAATGCAAAGCCTTCGAAAGTACTGTTTCGCTTCTTCGATCCCCACATATGTGTCCTAAAAATACGGTGTCGGCTCGATATCTTTTAACCACGTGCAAGCAGGAATGTGTACAAAAGATCAGTCAGTTTGTGGGAGGCATCCAACTTTTAGCGAAGGACTACAGTTTTTGCGCGCGCTCTCTCTCAGCTGACGGTGCCATGCGTGATGCCCTTATAGCCGCATTACAGTCAAATTACATTCGAATGAGGCTCCTGAAACAACCAGTCTTAAGCTTTCACACTATTTATGAAATAGCAACGTCGTTGGAGTTTGCTCTGAAACAGTCACATATTTACGGAACTGAAATCATCCTCTGTACCTCGAAAACGTTTGTTCCAGTAACTCAGGCGAGACCGAACCGACTGTATCAGTCGTATGCAGAAGAAATTGCTATTTCTGCGGATATCATACAAACCCCCTTGAAGTGTCCCGCGAAAAATGGCATTTGCAAAACTTGCGGGAAACGGGGCATTTCAAACACCTGTGCAAATCCAAACCCGCCATTTTGTCCATTACTTCAGTACCACATCCATGTTTTCTTGTTGTGACAACCACAACTTCAGGCTGCTTGTCACGTACAACAGTAAAAATGCTTGCAAGTAACACCAAACTGTATGGCTTGACTGATACTGGCATCTTTGATAGTTATGTGTCTCAAGTCGTTGTTTAATCTCACCTATGGAAAATCTATGCTTGTGACTTCAAAATCACTATGGTTTCCACCTCTCCGTTGTGCGCCGTTCACAGATACAGTAATGTTCGAATTTGCTACCAAAGCGTTGTATACGACGTTCGGCTTTCCGTTATTCGCAATCGGCCATGACTAACTTGGCTTGTAAAACAATGTGGCAGTATCATTCGGTGGAGGACGCGGCACTTTCTCGCTGGGTGGACTAACAGCAGTTGACATCGAATCATCTCTACTACTTGCCAAATTATCATGACTGCAAACCGTTCGCTACAAAGTGCCGTTGACACTCGATTGATGATGATCATTGTATAAAAGCTGAAATATAGCGATTACTACATTGAATCGTCAAGATCTCTAGAGGGAGAACAAATACTGGTTACTACCGTGTTGACTTAACGTAGGAAATGGTCGTTGATTACAGAAAGATGGCCAATCGTTTCCATTGCTAGATGATTATCAGTTACCACGAATTAGCAAAATTTTAAAAACGATATATCATTATGTCACATAGAGTACACTGGATCTGAAAATTGCCTATCATCAGATCCCGGTTGCTGAGCGAGAAAAGCCGTACACCACCTTTGAAGCCCACGGAAACCTTTTCTAATTTGGCCGTGTTCAATTCGGGGTCACAGATGGTAGGGCTTGTTTCCCGTGTACTACCGGCAGGACACTGAAAACGGAAGGTCTCAATGACATTTGTTTATATAGGTAACGTTATGTGTGCGGTATAACTATGGATGTTCACAAACAAAAGCTCCAGAAATTCTTGGTAGCTGTTGTTAAATACGGCATAATTTTGAACGAGGAAGTTCGTCTCCTGCGTTACCATATAACTAATGGCAAAGTCATGCCCGACCCAGAACACATGAAACCTCTGCATCAACTTCCCCCTCCAAATGGTCTGAGATCTCAATGACGCACTGTTGGTATTTTCACTTATTACCCACAGTGGTTCCGTTCTCAGACAAAAGCAGTCCGTTAGTGAAGAAGCAAGTCTGTCTCCTACCAACACATAGAAAATGCGTTTGAATAGCTTAAGATGGTCTTGGAAAGTGCTATGATGGTGAGAATTAATTATACTATGCCATTAGTTGTGAAAATATGCATCTGACAGCCATAACTGCCTCGCTTAGTCAGAGCAATCGTCCAGTCACCTTTCGCTCATGTACCTCGTCCCCCAAGAAAAAACATCATTCAGCTGTTGAAAAAGAGGCGTAGGCTATTGTGGAAGCTGCTAAAATGTGACGATACTATCTCCTTGGAACACAATACGAACTTATCACTGATAAGCGATCCGTAGCCCACATGTACGGCGATGGTCAAATAAGCAAAATTAAGAACTATGAAACCCAGAGTTAGCAACTGGAACTGTCATCATACTAATACGGCATGAGTTGCAGATCTGCTAAAGCTAACCGGGTCGCAGGCACTTTCTTGTATCACGTGAGCCAAAAAGTCTAACGGTACGAAACTGCAAGATCTCTAAAACTCAATGTGCCACCCAGGAGTAACCAGAACGGTTTATTCCCCGAGCTCTAAAAAGTGCACTGTGCACCTTAAGAATCCTGATTCTGCAAGCCATCCACGGACTGACTCAACAAAGCTACGCAGCCACACGAACGGTTCAGTATAGATTCCAAAGGATCATTATCAACAAGGATTCGCAACAGATAGTTACTGGCTATTGTTGAAGAATACAGCAGATTTTCTTTCGCATTTGTATGCTCGGATATGTTTGCTTCAACCAGCACCAATTGCCTCTGCTAGTTGTTCGCTGTTTTGGTATGCCGGCGTGCATGCACTCTCACTGAAGACCTTAATCCATGTCTGCATTGTTTACTAACTTCGTACTGGACAAAGGAGTGGCGACTAGTCAGACAATTGCCTACAACCCACAAGCTAATGGCCAAGTGGAACTCTGGAATGCTAGTTCTTTCGCTCTACGAACCAGAAACCTGGCAACTTAGTAGTGATAATTTATCCTTCATGACGCATTCCAGTCCATCCATTCTTCGCGTAGCACTGCTACAAACACCACTTCTCATGAACGACTCTTTTGCTTTGCTCGTCGTTCGCCGAATGAAACTTCCATACCATTAAGGCTCATGGTCCCTGGCCAGGTCTCACTCAAACGAATAGACAAGCCTTCAAAATGCGGACCTAGAATGGAGGAGGTAGATGTCAAGCTGCAACCGTTATTACGCCCGTGTGCGACAAGCTGATGGTAGAGAAGATAATGTCTCCACCAGTCACGTGATCCATCGTGGCGATATTCTCTTTTTACCATCTGAAATCCAGGAGGCACCAGATACCGCCTTAACCACTCAAACCGACAATACACGAACCCCATCACCAGAGCTTTCAGAGAATGGCTGCTCGTGTGGTCTCTATTCGCCCATATTCTCATTCCGATATTCTAAGCTAGCAGCAGAGAACATGTACGTACCACTTCCAAAATAGGCAGGTTTAGCCTAAGGATTTTCCCCTTGTAAAGCACATTCTTAAAAATGATTTATTTTTTCGCTATTTTGAAAGTCGTATGAATTTGTTTGCCTTCTCTTACACAGTATATCATAATCAACCCCTTAACCTTTCAGCTGATGCACCTTTGTTGTTAAACCAGTAAAGCGCATGCTTGCTACTCCGTGTTATTCCGTTTGTTGTGCTATCTCGGCTCAACACATCACATTGACCCATCTTGCATGAATGGCTCTAAATGTGCAAAGAACATCAACAGGTACAACTCAATGGATCGTTGAGGCGCAGACCGATGCGCTATAATTAGCAACTCCCCACTGAATGCCAACACTTGTTGGCTTATGTTGCTTAATAACACCGTGAACTGGTTGCTGGGTTCACAAGATGACGAGTTGTCATGAGGCGCTTAGTGATAGATAGTGAGGAGCCCAGATTCATCCTGGGATCCGTTCCGTACTGCTGCATACTTAGCCGCCCTATGAGACAAGTGTCCACCAGTTCTGTTTATGTAAATGTCACTGCAGCTGCAGCTAAACTGTTGAAAAATGTGAAAGACCGAACTACCTGACGAGCTGCACTGAAAGTTAAAAAGGTTTTACGTGGGGTGCATGAGTCGCAAATTGGCAGCCGTGCGTATTAAGGCGGATCTGAGTTTGTGTCCAATACCATTTGTATCATGGTCTTTATGAACGACGAAAGCAAATGGTCACCACTGTTATTTGCCGCTAATACTTGTATCTGCTCGTTAGGAGGCTTGCTGTGGATTTAGATGAACTTTCCGGGATACCCATTTGACTCCAAGGGCCTCTACAGGAAACCTTCGGCTTTAAATATTCCCAAGCTGAAAATCCGTCTAGCACTGTAGAACACTACATTTGTAAGTAACCGGGGCGTAGCTGGAATAGAAAAAATACTGCTCACTCTAGATCGCATTGTAGTGAACAACACGCCGTAGTGTACCTCCGACCCGTCTCAAGGTGAAGTTCTGTTGAAACAGGAATGATAGGATAATCTCGCTGATATTCCTTCTATAGCATATCGTTGAACTGGGAACTAATTAGCGTAAAACAAAAACCGCATGACACTGAGCAGCCAGTTACTGCCCACATTTTCTGAACAGCGGATCCTTCAAGGTTGATTTATGTGAAGTAAGAGTGAATCATAAGTTAAGAAAACAATAGGGGAAATGACAACGAAATGATTATTTTGCAGACCTTTCGCTGTCAGACTAGACAAGATCGTCAGTGCGGCTTTAAGGTCCTGTTTCGCAGAGCCGCGTAAGCGACTTCGAGATCTCGCAGCATCCTTTCGGAAATACGGTGCGCAAGCCTCTAGACAGTATCATAATCATCAACAACAGCAGTTAATCAGCCATGTGAACTGATGCTTCGCTGCCATACAATCATGAGGACCTATGAAATAAAGAATAATAAGGGAGAGAAGGGGGATTTACCTGAAAACCTTATTGCCCTAAGCAAACAATCAGGGTCAAGGCGCCTACACCTTGTGCAGACAACATACAGTCACAAACAGCTGGCTATCGTGCAAAGGCGATATCGGCGAGACAGCTGCTTGCGGCTTTCATTGTCCCGCGTCATAATCAACCATTACCCCACAGATAACTTAGCGCCAAACACACTTTAAACAGGTAGTCGGACTGGGAGACAGTAGCAGATAAGCCACTGGTGTGGGCTGCGAGCCGTCCTGTAACGTCTCGAGCCAAGTACAAAGGGGGTAAAGTGAGCTCCAGCCCGGAAGGCGAGAAGGACCGACGACCCCAGTTGGGTTGTCAGTGACTTCATTCCCTTTGCGAAGTCAAGTTCTGTCCACTTCAAGCCTTGCGCCAATCTATACCTGGCAGACTAACCAAGGACCTCCTAGGTAAGCGGTGACCAGGCATACGTAGCACGTGCCCAAGCCAACGCAACGCATTCAGTGCTATATGCTGTTCTAAGGAGCTAGCATGATTATCACTACCTAGTATTCGCCTAAGGAACATCATCGTTGTAGACAGGCTGGTGCCACCCGACACCAGCAAGGCTTCGCAGACAAGGATGATAAGAGACTTAAAGGTGCCCTAGATTTTCAGACCGAAGGGGTCAAGTCTCACTACCGTAGAGCAGAAAGGCCCACACTGTGGCACAGTATACAAGGCCTTTCAGAGCGAAACTACCTTCTGTCGCCAAAGATGCCGTAGATCCAATAAGGCAGTTTTGCCTTTGCAATACGTGAACTGACTTCAGTTTCTCTGCGCCCATCGTTGCCGATGCAGCTGCCAAGGGAAGTGAATCGATCAACCACCTCGAGTTCCCCGTTAGCAAAGTCAAGGGGTCATCAAGTGGCTGGTGTTCCTGCAACAACACTTGGAAGGTGCGAAGCGCATACCAAATAATGGAACCACTGTAGAAATGCTATTTAGGGTTTGTTGGGCCGCCCCAACAACGTCAAAAAGGAAGATGATATCGTCCGCATAATTAAGAGTAACTAATATTTCAACAACCAGACAGGACCTCAAGGCCAACAGTGTGAAATTCCGTGAGGTAACATCGCATGATTAATTCCTCGACGAAATTGAAAAAAATGGGGAAATCGGACAACCCTGACGAACGCCATTTGTGGTCAGAAAGCTATCCGACAGATCACCGTAGACCCTGACGCGGTCTGTAGTGTTCTAGTATAGAGCATGTAGGATGTTCATATATTACGTGGGAACACCTTTCCGCGCAAGTATTTCGAACAGAATGCATTAGTCGACTGAATCGAACGCACTCTCGAAATCGAAGTGCACAGTTATTGTCGGTCTGCGGTATGCGTGGCGCTGCTCTATCACCTGCCTCAGAGTGAAAATATAACCTATACAGCCACGCCCTGGGTAGAAACCTTCCTGGTCTTCCCTTATCCGAGATTCCAGTTCGATAGTGAGGCGACGAACGAGAATGGAGAGAATTTCGTCATAACTGGCGTTAGGCTAATACCCCTGTAGTTAGCACAGTCAGTAAGACTGCCCTTGCATATTGCCACTATACTCGATTCACTCCAGTTAGCCGGGACAATTCCTTCCACATTTGTTTAAACAGAGGTCAGTGCTTTGCAGAGGACCTCATCTCCAACCCTAGATAGTGCAGGTGAGAGGAAATCCGGAACAGCAGTACGAAAAAGAGTGAGAGCTGTGATGGCGTTTCGGACCTCAGCCTCCGATGGAGCCTCTAAAGTAACCGTCCATGGCTCCTCCTGCATCACTTGAGTAGGAGAAGGTCCGGGAGCAGGAGGCCAGCTGAACTAACCTTGAAAGTGTTCCGCCCTGCGAGCCATACGGCGCTCCTTATTGTGTAGCAGTGCAACCGCGCTGTCTCTGATTGTCTCACTGACGCCTAGTTTTCTGAGATAAGTGCGGAGCAGCTGAAAGCTTGCGGTAACTGCCTACTCCTTCTACCGCTATGCCTTGAGCCCGACTGGTCCACCAGGCTTCCTTGTCTGCACGTAGGCTCCGCTTTTGTTTGCGCCCAATAGTCCGTCTGGTCACATGTTGTTCAAAGCCAGCCGGGAGTTTTCTTCTGAATTACAATAGGTTCACCGACCTTTCTGATTTCTGGTGTGTGGTGCGGTGACGACTGATAGTGCCACATGCAGACGCTTCTGCGTCGTGCACGACGACCGAGATCCTATTCCACTGAAGCCAGTGTCATTAGGAAAAGACAGCGAAAGTTCGGTACGCAATGCGCCTCGATAGGCTTGCTTGATCGAGGGCTGAGACAATCTCACAGTTGCCAATCGGGGGAGACGTTTAGTGCGCCTCCCGGTAAAGTTGATGGAGAAACGACAGCGTACCAACGCATGATCAGAGTCGACCCAGGTATTCCAGAACGAGCGGCAATCCAGGATGGAACCAGGCCAGCTGTAACTTATGGCAATGTTGTCCATTTGAGTCCATCGCTGCCAAGCTATAGGAGGATGCCAAGTGGCAGTTCGATGCCCACTGTGTCTAAGAGCAATGCTACTAAGAAACTACTGGCACCCCGCACACAGTTGCAGCAGGCGCTCGCCGTTGTTAGTCAGTTCATAAGCTCATAAGTACCACCCAGCTGAGCTTCGGAATAGCTTATACGCCCTACTTGTGCGTTCAAATCCCCTGTAAGTACTATAATATCTGAACTAGTAGCACTGCGTAGTAGCGCGTTCAGTTCGTGATAGAATGTGTCCATGGTAGCATCAGGACTGCAGTCTGTGGGAGCATAAACGGAAATCACAAACAACGTTTTGTACTACTTCTTGAATCAACCTTAGCTGATGTCGTCAAACTGGCTGCACACAAACGGCTGTTCACTGGAATTAAAGTAACCAACGATGGCTCGGACTTAGGGTTTAGAATGATACCTATCCCAGCCTGGTCTGTAAGTGCTGCATCGGCATCTCCGGATGCGTGCAACAAATGGCGAGAGGACAAACCGGGCGCAGTAAATTCAACAACCCCATGAGGGTCATTAATCCTAGTTCCGGACATACAACGCACGTGTGTCTAACGAACGTGCGAGTGCAGCCTGTTAACCTATTTGTCTTAGTGTGAACGTTGAAACGGGAAACTGGACAGCGTGGCCTTATAAAGGCCTGTTGCCGATATGCGTCCGGTTGGTGTAGCGTGAAGGTGGCTGCAGATGGTTTTCCTCCAATGGCACTTCGGTTGCTGTCAATTAAGTCGGGAGTTATAGAAGGTAAGTTAGTAATGGGGGTCGGGATGGGAGTAAGATAAACAGGTAAAAAAGAAAGAATGGCGTGCCAGCAGTAGCATGTATTCGCTAATCTGTCCTGCTATATGCAGCAGATAAGGAGACCCTTGATAATCTGCGCAACGGTCTATGCAAGATGTAGTCAAGGTTGCATGTGAGCTAATATACAGCCGAGGCGCCCAGACCTAGATAGGAGGACAATTATATATATATATATATATATATATATATATATATATATATATATATATATATATATATATATATATATATTCACAGTCTGTTAACAGACATTGTGCCATCAGAACCACGGCAGAAGAAAAAGGTGAAGAAGATGGGAACACTAATGCGATTTTTAAAAAATATGGGAAACGATTTTTTTTGGTTTTACACACGCCATTTTGTATTTTTTGTTTTGTGAGTTTTTGTGTGTATCAAAGGGATGGTGAAATTGCGGAACAACATTGCCGCCACTGATGTCTGTTGCGGGCCATGACATCCAATGTTTCCAACCACTGCAATTCAACATCTCGTGGTCCCCAACCTGGAAGGCGGACTGGTCCGACTTCTGCCAAACTAGAGGTCGCCTTCTTCATACTCCTTCTCCACGTCATCGGCTGTCCACCGCGGCACTTTTTCCAATCGCTCCCTGGGAGTGCAAATAGCGCTCGACGTGGAAGGCGATGGGCTGGCATGCGCAGAACATGCCCGAGCCAGCGCATGCGATGTCGGAGAATAACGTCTTGAAGACTGGCACTATTCGCCCCAAGCACGCGGTCTCTCACCTCTGCGTTGCTTACGTGGTGTTGCCACCACACCCTAGCAATCCTTCGTAGACAGCGATTATCAAAGACTGATAGCCGCTTCATATCTTCCGAGCGAATAGGCCAAGTCTCACAGCCGTACTGCACGGACGGAAGCATTGTACACCCTGCCCTTGAGCTTGAGACTGACATCACGACGACGCCATAGATGTCTCAGTTTGATGTATGCAAGGCGGGCCTTTGCAATGCGTTGTGAGACTTCATCTCCAACACCGCCACCAGCCGTGATGCAACTCCCTAGGTAAGTAAAGCAAGGGACTTGCTCCAGAACATGTCCAGCAATGGAGAGCGCGGGTTCAGGCACCTGCCAATCCTGGAGCAGCGCTTTACATTTTCCCGGAGTGAAGCATAGGCCGTACTTAGACGCCTCCATCGCCAAGCGGTCCAGAGCGTTCTGGACGGATTGTGGGTCGTCCCCCAGCAAGGCGATATCATCGGCGTAGTCCAAGTCCGTGAGTCTGTCTCCAGGGAGAAGCTCAACACCGCAGTCCTGGACACCTTCCAGTGCTCTTTGGAGAACATCTTCGATGGCGAAATTGAAGAGGAAAGGTGAAATAGGGCAACCTTGGCGAACACCGCTGGTCACAGCGAATGAAGAGGAGTGCGTGCCATAAGCCCTAACTTTGCCCGACGTGTGACTGTAAAGTACTTTCAGGATGGTTACAAACTTGTCGGGCACACCTTTCTTCAGTAAACAGTTCCATAACGCAGATCTATCTACCGAATCAAATGCCGCTCGGATGTCCAAAAACACTACGATTGTTGGCCGCCGGTGGATGTGACGAAGTTCGAGAACTTGCCGAAGCGTGAAGATTTGGTCGATGCAGCCGCGGCCTGGACGAAATCCGGCTTGTTCTTCTTGGGAAAACTCCTCTCTAGTCGTTGAAAGCCTGCCAAGTAGGACCGATACGAAGATTTTGGATGCGACAGAGATTAGGGAGATTCCGCGGTAGTTGCAGCAATCGGTGCGGGAACCCTTCTTGTGAATCGGGACAATGACCGATTCTCCCCATGAGCTCGGAACCTTCTCCTCAGTCCAAACTTTCGTGAACAGCGATAGGATTTCGCTGATAAGTACACTCCCACCATCTTTGAATAGAGCTGGTGGTAGGTTGTCGGGACCCGAAGCTTTGTGGCGTTTCAAAGATTGGACTACATTTCGAATCTCTGCTTCATTTGGGGGGGGGGGGGGCTGTGGAGACAGGCCAAGCATCATACATTGGGGCTGGAGGTGTCGCAGGAGACTGTGTTGAGTGGTTGAATTGAAGAGCGAAATGCTCTGACCAGCGACCCAATCGTCTGTGAAGGTTGGTGATCTTCGTGCCGTCTGCCTCGCAAATCGTCTGGCTGATAGCGTGGGAATTGCAACCAGTGGCCCTGATAATGTAAAACAGACGGCGGAAGTTGCCAGCTGATGCAGCGGCTTCCATCTCACCAGCTTGTTTTGGCCACCAAGATTCACGATCAGAGCGAAGGCTTGCTTTCAGCTGTTGCGTAATAGACCGGCGGTGTTCGTTGTACTCTGCGCCAGCAGGCACCGCCCGTCGACGATCCAGCAATTCTGATGATCTTCCCGAGATCCAGCATTTGGGAGTGGAGCGAGTGAGGCTACAGCTGGACAAACCGGCCGACAACAAGGCTTGCTGGAGACTTGACCAGTGTTGATCAACATCCAGAGTGTGAGAGAGAGGGAGCTTTTCGCGAAGCTTTTGTTGATAATCTCTCTTCACCATTGGGTCCTCCAACTTGTAGGCGTTCAGTCGGGTGTGTTTTGACCTAGGCGAACCACCAAAACGCATGCAAACGGTCGCACACACCAGTGCATGATCGGTGTCGACGCATGTCGACCAAAATGATCGGCAGTCGCGTACACTGCCGCGCCACCTGCGACTTATAGCTATGTGGTCAATCTGTGACCAGCGCTGGGTTGATGATGGGGGGTGCCAAGTGGCGTACTGGCGTCTAGGATGACGAAAGCTGGTGCTGGAGAGGAATAGTTGATGATCAGCACAAAGACTGAGCAGTCTCTCTCCATTGTCTGAGCGAACATCATCATATCCATGCGGTCCTCAGAGGTGGCGCTCACATGGCAGCAGACGACCGACACGCGCGTTGAAGTCACCTGCCAAAACAATGATGTCTGTTTTAGGAGCCCTTACGAGCAGCTCATGAAGGTTCTGGTAGAACTGGTCTTTGACGGTGTCTGAGCTACAGTCAGTGGGCGCGTAGGCAGAGATCACGAAGAGAGCACGCTTTTCGACTCGACGTCTGCTGACTTTACAAGAGCCATGGAGCCTCATCGCACAAAGGCGGCTATTGATCGGAATCCAATCAATCAAAGCAGTCTCGGCTCTAGCACTGAGGGCGATTCCAACACCAGCTTGCCCAGATGCGGCAGACTCGGCGTCACCAGAGAGGCGGAGATGGAACCGGGTGCGTGGGTGGAGCGGTGACACCAGCTGGTAGACCGAGTTAGAGTCCTGGAGTCGTGTTTCAGTCAGGCAGCAGATATCAATTCCAAGGGTTTCTAGCGTGCGTGCAACTCCAGCTTGCTGACCGATCTGCAGTAATGTGCGTACGTTAAAAGCTGCAAGTTTGAACTGCGTTCCGGGTTGCAGGAGCGAAGATGGGCGACTTTGGGACCGGCAACTCTCTGTTGAGTACTGTGTGGTTGAGTTGGCAGATGTCACGGGAATAGGTTCATCAGTGTAGGTGAGATTGATCGTTGTAGAGGAATCAGGTAAAAATGGGTGTGAATGGTACATGTAGGAGGACAATTAGGATCCACAACCAAATCCTTTGGCTCAAAAGCCTGTCCGCAAGGCAGCCGGGGGGCCAATGATTTAGTTTCCAAGAAATGGACGCCATCCCATTTCAAACCCCCAACTTGGAGGATCAGAAGACTGAATTTGTCTGACCACTAACCACTGACCAACTTGATAGTAGTAGCTCTCAAGGGAAGAGAGGCACCACCCAGTATAGCTCAAGGAGTCAAACCGTCGCACTATGTTAAATAAATAAATAAATGTTTTATTCCCGGCGGTGCGGGGCCCGCCTACGAAGGCATGATGAGGGTCCAGTCTTATCGCGACGGAAGGTCATACCATTGCCTTATATAAGGGAAGAAAAGAACCGGGTTTAGCGTTGCATAACGCTCGCTTGAGACGGAATAGCTCCTACCGCAAATCGTTGGCTGCGTGCCGACACTGTGCTGAGGATTTGAAAAGATTTGTCACAATGACACCCAGATCACGTGCATCATCAACGTACCCCAATGTCAAGGTACCATTGGTAGTTTCATTGGATCAGTAGATTGTAGAGAGCAGAAGGAAAGTCCTTTGTCATCTCCTTTACTTCCCGATCATTGCGTGGAGGACATGAGTGGCTACGAGACGGTATTCCACAAAGGGCCGTAACAGCTACACTGGAAGAAGCAAGGTCCCAGCTTACTCATCAAGGTCATTGGCGTTCTGCTTTTTCCCTCGGTTGGGCTAGTTCTGTGGAGCAGGAGTGTCAATTTCGGAATCGCGTTCAGTGAGATTATAACAGAATCCAAGAATCGCTTGAAACAGCGACCACATGTTTCGGCAAGTCGTTCCAGTCATTTACAATGCGGATTGGTAGAGGGAGAGTGGAGCGAACTCTGAGTCTTCTGGGTTTAAATAGTTTTCAGTTGTGCCCCCGAGTGGAACTATTAGTATTGACTTGAAAGAACGCTTGCACCTCCCTCCCCATCTCCCCCATCAGAATTCGCTTAGTAAAAATCAGATCACCTCTACGTTGACGATATTCCAGGGAGAATGTGCATCCGCGTTAGTTGAAGTGGGTAAGGCAAGTCGCTTAACTCCAGTATGGATTTCGAAGCACGCCGCTGGACCTTCTCAATCATGTTACACTGGGACTAGATAAGACGACAGATGGCGTGTGGTCCTTATACAAGGATCGGGCAAACAGGGGAAGTAAACAGGATTCTGAAGATTTCCGGACTCAGTCGAAAGAAGGCTCTCTGTCAGGGAGAAAGTAAAAATTGCCTAGGAAATCCACTACTTTAGCGATTAATCGATTACTAACGATTATCGCATCCATTGCGAGCGTTCCGGAATGTTCTAGTTTCTGCACGTGACTAAAAACCACTTAAAAACCACCTGACACTTTGGCAAAAGATACGGGGAACCACTAACCTTGGCAGCTGACCTTCCAATTCTAGTTCAAGTTAAAGTGGGACTGGAACGATAGGATGAATCACGTAAGCGTTCCTTCTTGAGCGGGTCGTCGATCCAGGGGTTGATAGGGGTGTTCCGACTTCTTGTTGGGTCTAAAACAAAAACGCGAAAAACACCGTCGTCCACCACTTTAATGCCAACGTTCCTTAAATTAGCTGTCCCTGCTATCAGTTACGTGAAGTAAGCGAAAAAATATCGAATGTAGAGAGTAAGGGAAATCAGTCAAAAGAAGAGAATAATACCAATGGTGAGGGAAAGTGCAGGAAATAGACTCGAAATATGAAGACGGGAATAAGTCAGGAAAATGGAAAGGTTTCGTGTTGCCACCCAAGAGAATCTAGTTGACGCTCAAATCCCTTAACCGTAGCTTCCTTGACAGCATTTTCTGGAAGTAAGTTCCAGTGCTCGATGACGCGACGCGATAACCGTGTCTCCTCTCTAACTCGATCGGACCGCGGTTTGTCCAGCTTCGTACGATGTCCGCGGAGACCAGATAATCTAGCAGGACTAAATAGCCAGGACAAATCAGGGCCAACCTTCCCAGTCAAAATACGGTAGGTTAGGATTAGGTCCCCTCTAATCCTTCGATAGTGCATTGAATGCATCCCCAAACTAAGTAGGCGTTCGGGGTACGTTTGTCCTCGTAACCCCACGACCAACCTAGTACCGACACGCAACACCCTTTCTAGTGCCATTTTGTCCCGGACAAGGCATGGTGGACAGGCCTGGACGCAATATTCTAGGTGGGGTCGCACAAACGCTGAGAAGAGCTTCACAAACACATTAGCGGTTAGGGTCCAGAAAGAACGACGGATAAACCACAACATCCGGAACACTTTACTAGCCGCCTTCTTCCAGTTGTCCCCAGAGTGTAGTGTGGAACAGTGGACGACACCTAGATCAATCTGATGAGTCACATGAGGAAGTTCACTTCCATCGAGCACATAACTTGTGAAGGAGGCAGACACTCCGATACGCAGCACTGAACACTTTGCCCGGTTCACGGGCAGCAACCATAAGACAGACCAATCCCAGGGCTCGTTGAAGAGCCACAGGACTTCCAGGGATATCAACAACATTCCAGAGCTTTAGGTCATCAGCAAATAAGAGCGATGGTACCTCAAGCTCCTCCGGCAAGTCATTCACGTAGACTGAGAACAGCAGCGGACCTGGGACAGAGCCTTGCGGAACGCCGCTAAGGACAGCTTGTCGAAACGAAAGACTGCTTCCACACGAATACACTGTTCCCGTCCATCCAGAAAAACTGACACCCACTGGAGAGCGCGAACAGCTATTCCATACGACCTCAACTTCAGTGACAATCGCGAATGGGGGACAGTGTCAAAGGCCTTAGCGAAGTCAATGAACACCACATCCACCGCATGTCCACTGTCTACGGCTTCAGCCCAAGACTCACGAGCCACCGACAAGTTCGTCTGAGACGAAAATTCCTTGCGGAAGCCATGTTGCTCTACGCAAAACAGGTTAAACCTGTGTAACGGGTTCTCCACTATATCTCGTACTATTTTTGCAAGTAACTTAACGGCCACGCTAGTCAAGTTGACAGGCCTATGTTTAGCCGGTACGTCTTTGTCCGCGCACTTGAAAATCGGGTAGACAACATCCTCCTTCCATTCGGTAGGCAAGATAGCTGTTGAGTGACTAGGGAAACGCACAAGTCAGCGGTCTACTGAGTTCCACTGCCAATTCATGCAACAATTTTGTATGAACAGAATCTGGCCCGGAAGCCTTAGTTGGGTTTACCTCCCTTAGCAACCGGAAAACGTGAGAACGTTAACGGAATTTCATCCAGACAACAGTCCTCAGAGGCTCTTGAAGCTAACTCTTTGCATGGCGTATTTGTTTCGCGGACAAAGACGCTTGAGTACTGCTCACCAAGCACGCATGCCTTGTTATAGTCGCTACAGGCATGCGTCTCATCTCCTCGAAGCAATGGTGGTATGGGCGAGTTTGCACCACAGCGTCGTTTAACGTAAGTGAAGAATTTCTTGGGATTTTTCGAGGCAGTATCAGCTAAGCGCTTTTCCTACTGCAGCCGAGCTGACCTAAGACGTAGCTTGCACTCATTTTGAACCAATCAATACTTGTCAAACATGCTGTCTGACGGAGATGTTCGGTAAGCTCGCCAGCATCTAGGCCGCTTCTTTAGCAGATCCTTCCCGCGGAATCCAACCACGGAGGCTGCGCTCTCGATTCCCTTCTTTTACCAGTGGGATGTGAGGTGCAGAAATGTCGATGAGGTGAGCTTCAATTTTTTCCAGGCTATGTGAACAGTGTCGGTCGCAGATATCACACAAGGCGATAACCTAGCTTTATCCCGCATCGCTTAGAAGTCCGCGGCCCGAATGTTCGGATACCAACTGTAGTAGCTTGGCATGACCTGATGAGAGCACACTGGAAAGACAAGCAAACGTGATCGCTGGCAACAAGAGGCGAGTCGTAAGCAATATCATTTACAAAGTCAAGTGACTTAGCAAAAACAAGATCTAAAATGCACGGCTGCTGATTTCTCATGTACCTAGTGGAAAGGTCCACGAACTGGTGTAGTGGTACCTGCAGCGTTAGGTCCAGCAGTTCTGTACGGAACGATCCCAGCGCCGAACTGCAAGATAGACCATCTCAACAAACCTCTGGGAGGTTGAAGTCTCCCAGCATCAGACACTTGTTCGCAGAGTGAGTGCGAATAAATGCAATGATTCCATCGGAGGTGATCATAGGACTTCTATACACTAACACGACCGTTACCTGGACTGAGGAATCGCAGACTGTGAGCCTCAACAGGTTTGTCGAGAGACTGAAAAACGCAGTTCCTTAATACGTCGACGTGATAACTCACATAAAGAGCTACACCACCCCCTTGACGGCCAATGGAGCGATCAGGCAGATATACTTCGCCATCTGTGATTTCCTCAGACAACCACGTTTCAGAGAAATTTGCCTACAAGCAAACGCACCTCGCACATCTTGTTCCTCAGGCTACGCACGTTACTAAGTACTACTTGGAGGACTTCGGCACGACCAGCCCTGGGTCTTGCGCAAGTAGGATAAGTTCCGGCGGGGCGGAAACGGACCGCCCACTGACCACCTGAAAACCCACCTATCGGAGACCTTGCTCGCCAGCTGCATGCCAGGCTTTTAGGTCTCTGATGTCTTCATTTAACTTTAACCTATCCGCTAACGGAAGGTCTGGTTGCACATTAACGTTGCTACCTTTGAGCTCGAAGGCAAATCTCAATAAGGCCCTACGCTCTTCTGGGGTGGAGGACCACCCTAAGCAGATGGGGTCGAGAATTTGCTTGACCAACCGGAACGTTCCCCAACCGGATGAGCTTCCTGACAGTAACACCAGGGAAATCTGGTGGTAAAAGCCTGGTCATGCAAATTTTAAGCCAACTAAGATCATCAAGCATGCGCTCGCTGGGAAGAGCGGCAGTGGATTCAGTGACGTTTCTGAAAATGACACTGCTATCTGTGTAAGAATCGCCCCGACGAGGTGTATTTACTCCACATGCTCTACCATCCACGCCACATGGTTGTTTGACAGGAATCGGTGGGACCGAAAGCGACGGCACCTCATGTATCACTGAGGGAATTGCAACACCATGTAGTGTTTCCAGCTCAGATGCTCGTTGCTCGAGCATCTTATCACCTCCCGGTTTGGAGGCGGAGGTTTTGCGCGCTTTTCTTGCCCTTTAACGCTTACTTTTTTAATGGCCCAGAAGCTCGTGACTCGCCTTCCATTTGAGGCGGATTAACAATGCCGTAAGAGGCATGTGTCATTTATCTCCATGTGAACTGAAGCGTCCGGCAGGATGAACGCCTCGTCAGCAGATCGACTGTCAGCAGGACAGTCCGTTACAGCGTCCACATGCGCAATATTCAGGGATTTCATAATCGAATCCACTTCAGAGTTGAGTGAGGCAAGCTCGGCTAACGCCTTCTCAGCAACTGTGAATCTGAAAGCCAGTGCTTCAAATTCAGCAGAGGTGAAAGCCGGGAGCTTCGCTTTCTGAGCGCAACAATCAGCACATCTAAACAGGTTTCCATTGGATGATAGCATATTGTTCTGATTCGCTCGGAGGCCAGTACAATTTTTGTGGTACCAGCGGGAGCAAACATCACTGCATACCACCAGGTTTTGAACAGGCAGAATCGCTGCAAGCCGCATTGGGCTCATCAAACGAGGACGCAAGGGGTTTATGCGCCTCGGCTTTTAGCGAGAGGACCGGTGGAACACAGAGCAGACTTTAAAAACACGTATACAACCGTAAAACGACCACAATAAAAAGGCAAAAGGGTGTAAATAGGGATTAAAAAACGGAACAAGTTCAAGTTCAAGTGGGACTGGAACGATAGGATGAATCCCGTAAGTGTTCCTTCTTGAGCGGGTCGTCGATCCAGGAGTTGATAAAGGTGCTCCGACTTTTTGATGGGTCTAAAAGGAAAACACCCGAAAAACACCCTGGTCCACCAATTTAATGCCCACGTTCCTTACATTAGCTGTTCCAGCTATGTCAGTTGCGTGAAGCAAGTAAGAGAGGAAGAAAAAACGAAGGTAAGAGAGTAGGGGAAAGCAGTTAAAAGAGAATAATACCAATGGCGAGGAAAAGTAAAGAAAATAGAGTCGAAGTATGAAGATGGGAATTAGTCAGGAAAAAGGAAAGGTTTCGTGTTGCCACCCAAGAGCGTCCAGTTGACGCTCAAACCCCTTAACCGTAGATTCCTTGACAACATGTTCTGGAAGTAGGTTCCAGCGCTCGATGACTCGACGTGAGAACCGTGTCTCCGCTCTAACTCGATCGGACCGCGGTTTGTCCATTTTCATACAATGCCCGCGAAGACCAGATAATCTAGCAGGACTAAATAGCATGGACAAATCGGGGCCAACCTTCCCAGTCATTATACGGTAGGTTAGGATTAGGTCCCCTCTAATCCTTCGATAGTGCATTGAGTGCATCCCCAAACTAAGTAGGCGTTCGGGGTACGTTTGCCCTCGTAATCCCTTGACCAACCTAGTACCGACACGCAACACCCTTTCTAGTGCCATTTTGTCCCGGACAAGGCATGGTGGACAGGCCTGGACGCAATATTCTAGGTGGGGTCGCACAAACGCTGAGAAAAGCTTCACAAACACATCAGCGGTTAGGATCCCAAAAGAACGATGAATAAACCACAACATCCGGAACCCTTTACTAGCCGCCTTCTTCCAGTTGTCGCCAGAGTGTAGTGTGGTACAGTGGACGACACCTAGATCAACCTGATGAGTCACGTGAGGAAGTTCACTCCCATCGAGCACATAACTTGTGAAGGAAGCAGACGCTCCGATGCGCAGCACTGAACACTTTGCCCGGTTTATGGGCAGCAACCATAAGACAGACCATTCCCAGAGTCTATCCAGAGCCCGTTGAAGAGCCACAGGACCTCCAGGGATATCAACAATATTCCAGAGCTTTAGGTCATCAGCAAATAAGAGCAATGGTACCTCAAGCTCCTCCGGCAATTCATTCACGCAGACTGAGAACAGCAGCGGACCTAGGACAGAGCCTTGCGGAACGCCGCTAAGGACAGCTTGTCGAAACGAAAGATTGCTTCCCACACGAATACACTGTTTTCGTCCATCCAGAAAAGCTGACACCCACTGGAAGAGCGCGAACATTAGCATATTCCAATTTGGATCCACGCCGTTGAACCTTTTCAATCATATCACATTCAAATTTCGTAAGAGGGTAGGCGGCAGGTAGCCCGTATTCCAGAAGCGGGCGTACATGTGAAGTAAACAGGAGTCGGAAGATCCCCGGGGTCAGGCAAGAGAAAGCTCTGCGTATAGAGTGAAACATCCTGTAGGCCGCAGTGACCTTTCTCTTGGTATCTTCATTAAATTTGAGGTCGGACGAAAGTACCACTCCCAAATCCCTCTCCTAAGTGGCGTTTCTGAGCGAGGAACCACCAATATGATAGATTCCAAATGGGACAGGCGCACCAACTGGGAGAACCGAACACTTCTCATGATTCATTGGCAACTGCCACTTAATTGACCAATCATGTAGCAGGTCGAGTGTCGATTGCAACCTGTCAGCATCTTCCATACTGGATACCTCCATCCACAGCTTCAAGTCGTCGGCGTAGATTAGGCAATCCGTCTGGAGTGTTGACGGTAAGTCATTGATGAAGATGTTGAAAAGCACAGGGCCGAGGACCGAACCCTGTGGGACTGCACTAGTCATGAGAACAGGGGCGGAAAATGTATCGTTTACTTGCACCTGCAACGTGCGGTCGAGAAGGAAATCAGAGATCCAGGAGAGAAGATTCCCGGCAATACCGATTCCTCGGAGTTTAAGCAAAAGTCGTTCGTGCGGGACCCTGTCGAAAGCTTTGCTGAAATCCACAAATACAACGTCCAAGCGTTTGCCGGAATCTAGCGATTTCCCCCATTTCTCCTTAGCAACTAGTAAGTTCGAGGTACATGAGCGGGCTTTTCGAAAACCATGCTGTGCACAAGAGAAGAGATTCAGTTCCTCGAGGTAGAGATGATGAGTCAGCTTCAAGATCCGCTCCATAACCTTACATAATATCAACGTTAGGCAGATAGGACGATAGTTGGCTGGATTTTGCCTGTTCCCTCCTTTGTAAATGGGTTTTACAATGCCCACTTTCCAAGCCGACGGGAGACGCCCAGCTTCAAAAGAAAGACGGAAAACCTGACAGATAGGAGGAGCGATGTACTGCGCCACAATCCTAAGGAACAGGGGGTGCAAGCCATCCGGGCCGGGTGAAGAATGCGGATCTAAATCAAGGAGAAGTTTAACCACAGAATTGATGTTAATGTCTACTTGATCCAACTCATAAGGAAAACTGGACACAGTGTTGTCGCAGGCGGGCGTTCCTTTCGTGAAGACAGAGGCGTGCTGCTGGGCCAAATGACTGGCTTTATCAGCGTCTTCGTAAAGTAAATTTCGATGTTCAAAGGAACAAAAGGTGGGGATGCCACTGCCAGCCCTGGTACTTCTTTTTAGATAAGAGAAAAGCATTTTGGGTGTCGTTCTGGAATGTGTGCTAATGATAGTTCATATTGCTGACGTTTCTGTCGCTTCAACGCGACACAAGCATTTCTGGTGGTCTTGTAGGAAGAGTACTCGAACTCTGTTTGAGATTGCCTAAAACGATCCCACAATTTGCTTCTTCTGTTTATCAGAGATCTCAGTTCACTGTCAATCCAAGGTGGACCCCCCTTGAAGCACTTTCTACGGGAGAAAGGGACGAACTGCTCAATTAGAGAAGTCCTTTTGGAGAGCAAAGGTTCCACGCTTCATCAAGGGGAATGGGATCCGGAATACTCCAGTCCATAGCGCTTGCGGCTGTTCTCAGACGCAGAGGATCCGCTTGACAAAAGTTCCGACGACAACCACCGTTGGCTATGATCGTGAAGGCGACGTTGTCCACTTGGAATGAAACGACACAATGATCACTTTTGCCGATGGGTGAAGAACGTTTAGGTTCGTGACATCCTGACCTGAGCTGGGGGTGAGCACAAGGTCCAGAATGGTTGGCGTTTGGTCGGCAACAATGCGGGTTCGCAATGGTGACGTGTTGAAA
>OX104071.1:51691149-51831863 GCA_944474145.2 Dicrocoelium dendriticum
GGAACGCATGCTGGATTACCTCGAGCTCTGCATCAACAAGATGCTTCCACCTGGTTTCCCCGGTGTCACTATCAGGAAGCTAACCTGATTGGGTAACGTCCCTGTAGATACGCTAAATGCGCGATCCCGACTACTTCATGTAGTTTTCTCAACCCCCAGAGGAACTCATAGCGTTAATGAGCCATCAAAAACCTCAAGAGCAAGCGGGCGGCTGGTGAACAAGGCCTCCGTCTGGTGGGTTTTCAAGTGGTCAGCCAGAAGTCAAATCCTGTCCTACCAGAACCCCTCCTGGTAGCGTACGACCAAGGGCTGGTCGTGCCGAGTTCGGATAGTGCTTAGTAATGTGCGTAGCCTGAGGAACAAGGTACACGAGGTGGGTCTACTTGTAGATAAATCTCGTCCCGACATACTTGCTATCACCGTAACGTGGCTGTCCCCGGACATCACAGAAGCACTGCTTAGATGTGATCGCTCCGTTGGCCGCCAAGGTGGGGGCGTCGCTCTTTATGTGAGTTGTAAACTTGGTGTGTTGAGGACCTGTGTGTTCCAGTCGCCGGGTCAAACTGTTGAAGCCCTGTTGACTATTGTGTGCACTTCCTTTGCACAATTTACAGTTGTAATGGTATATCGAAGTCCTGGAAGTATCTACAGGGGGTTATTTAATTTATTCTTACTCAAGCTGCCAATAGGTGTCTACTACTGTGTGACTAACTCCCTGAAGTCTGCTGGGCTGATCTATGTTGCAGTTCGGCGGTGGGTACTTTCTGTTCGGATCTCCTTGAGCTAACATTGCAACTGTCTTCGCATCAGTTTGTGGACCTCCCGACTAGATATATAAGCAACCAACTTCCGTCTACCTTGGATTTCATTTTCGCGAAGTCACACGATTTCATAAGTGATATTACCTATATATATATGTATATATATATATATATTCTTTCGATGTGCCCTAAGTAAGTGTCATCAAGCTACCGCTGAGGCATGTCCAAATATTTGACGGACATACTTTAACTTAATGCGAGACAAAGTTTCAGTTCTGCGTTGTGCGATCACCGTGGCTGACACCGTTGAGACAGTCTGGGAGAAATTTAAGGCATACCTCAACGAGATCTCTGCTTCCCACATCCCACTTATTAAGAGACGGGTGACACGGGCGCAACCTCCTTGGATAGATCATACAGGTAATTACCTGCTCAGGAAGTGCTCTAAGTGCCGGCGAACTTACCACCACCTACGACAGCTACCGAGCGGTTAGAAATAAATGTAAGCATAATCTTAGAACTCTTCGTCTTCGGTACGGGGAGGATTTGGCTAACGTAGTCGTAACAAATCCAAAGTTCTTTGCTTACGTAGAGACGTAGCGGATCAAACTCGTCTACACCGGCTTTACTACGAGCGGACAGGACCCATGGACATACCGCCTATGATAATGCTTGTATACTTAGCGAACACTATACTGGTGTCTTTTCTCTTGAGACCTCTCCACTTCAGGTTTCGCTGGTCACAAATGTCCCAGAGGATTCTTGCGTAACTGAAATCAGCATAACGGTGACACAAGTGTTCGGGCTATTGCAAGGGCTAAATCCTTCCAAATTCAATTTATCGGAAGCTGATGCATGAATTGGCCGCTGACCTAAGTGGCCCTCTGACATGCATGTTTACAATATCACTCGACAGCTGTGCCTTACCTTCGGAATGGAAGAAGACAATCATCTGTCCGATTTTTAAGGGTGGGGACAGAGTTCTGCCCGCGAACTACCGGCCTGTCAGCTTAACAAGTGTAGTGGTTAAGTTGTTTGAAAAATTGGTCAGGGATTCGGTGGAGAATCACCTGATTAAGTTTAACCTTCTCAGTGCGGCCCAGCACGGATTCCGTAAGGGATTTTCATGCCTGACAAATTTACTTGTAGCTCGTGAAAGTTGGACTGAGACAGTAGACAAAGGTCACGCCATCGACGTGCTTTGAGTTGACTTCTTGAAAGCTTTTAATACTGTCCCACATCAACGACTCTCATTGAAGTTGAGATCGTATGGGATATCTGGAGCCGCCCTTAAATGGGTTTCTGCTTTCCTAGAGGGCAGAAAACAGTGTGTACGCGTTGGGCGTAGCCTTTCGCTTAGACAAGCTGTCCTTAGTGGCGTTCCGCAGGGCTCGGTTCTAGGGCCGTTGCTTTTCGCAATTTATGTCAATGACCTACCCCAGGAGCTTGAAGTACCGTCGCTATTGTTTGCTGATGACCTCAAGCTCTGAGATATTGTGGATATCCCTGGTGGCTCTGCGGCACTTCAGAGTGCCTTGCAGAGGCTCTGGGATTGGTCAACCTTATGATCGATGCCTATAAATCAGGCGAAATGTTCTGTCCTCCGCATTGGAGGTGCTAGGTCCCACACGCGCTATGTAGTTAGTGAAAGTGAACTCCCTGTTGTCACTCAGCAGGTTGATCTGGGTACTACCCACACCTCATTGTTTCACGCTGGGGACAGTTGGAGGAAGGCTGCTTGTATAGGGTTCCTTATGATGTGGTTTAATCGCCTCTCCTTCGGTGTCCTAACGGCCAATATTTTTGCGAAGCCGTTCTCAGCTTTTGTGCGACCCCACTTAGAATACTGTATCCAGGCTTGTCCACCTTGTCTTGTAAGGGACAAAATGGAACTGGAGAGGGTTTTGCGAGTGGGTACAAGGTTAGTGCAAGGATTACGGGGGCAAACGTATCCCAAACGTTTGCTTAGCTTGCGTATGTACTCAACGCACTACCACAGAATTAGAGAGGACTTCATCCTCACTTACCGTATTTTAACGGGTAAGATGGGTCCAGACTTGTCCTGGCCATTTAGTCCCGCTAAGCTACCTAGTCTCCGAGGTCACCTGTTGAAGCTGCACAAACTGCATTCTGATAGGGTAAGGTAGGAAACTCGCTTGTCGCGTCGAGTTATTGAACTTTGGAACTCGCTTCCGGCGCACGTGGTTAGGGAGTCTACGGTTGAGGGTTTCGAGCGTCAGTTAGATGCTCTTGGGTGGCAGTACCAAACCTTCCCCTTCTCCTAACCGACATATGCCTTCAACCATTTCTTCGTTTTGAAAATGTTTTTCTCACCTTGGTATTATCATTATTTAGCTGACATTCCTCCTCTTGTTTTCTTAGCTTACCCTTCACTCTCTTACTTCACATAAACCGGCCTGGCAGGGACTGCTGGGCAGGAAAATGTGGGCAGTAATTTGTTGGACAGGGTATGATGCGGTCTTTGTTTTAGGCTTTTCAACATCTCAAGCAGACCTATCAATTCCCGATCCGACGATACACAAAAGTAAGAACATTCACTGGATTATCCTGTCGTTCTGGTCCCATCTGAACTAGAACATGAAGATTATATCCAGGCCTTGTACTGGGCGTACCACTCGGTAACTAGATTTTTGGCGTGCCTTACTAATCGAGCTTTTTAGCTACAGTCTTGTCGAAAACAGTGTTTAAATAAATACTTGAAGCGGAATTTGACTATTGTCAAATTTCCTCAAATCCAAAATATCTTGGATCGATTAAAGCGGTTCTGGTCAAAGCGTCTTTGGTGCTCACTGATAATTTTTCGGTTGTTCCCAGTTTTAATCCCGTTTTTCACCCAGTTTTTGCCTTTGTATTGAGGTCGTGTAAGTATTGTATACGTTATATTTCCACTCTGTTTTCCACTATGTCAGTCTCGCAATGCACCGAGGCTGTTGTTCCTTGTGGATTGGATTCTGTGGTTATCGCACTTTGTGGCAGTTCCAGCTGCAATTAACCAGTAACTGACGGTTCAGGCGGTATGCACTGCGATGTCTGAAACCGGTGGTACCAACAGCTTTGCACAGACCTGAATACCGAGCAGTACGCAGCGCTGGTCTCCAGCGAAAAGTTGCTTTCAGTTGTGCCAATTACTGCAACCGCCGGCAAGGCCGCACGGCCTTTCGTACGAGAGACGAATCTCTTGAGACCCGGCTACGAAATGTATTGCGTTCGTTCTCGACGCTCTCGGATCTTCGCTTTAAGATTGATCTGCTCATGACGATGCTTTCGGTCTCCAACAACGCAGATTCGATCGCTTACACTAGAGATCAACTTGTGGCGCCAGTCATTATGTCGCCCGTTTAGATGGCCGTCGACCACGAAAGTGAGGCTGCTTCGGACGTCGTATCTAAAGCTACGTTGATAGACCCCGAATTGCTGATTCAAGGATCCCTTCGAGTAAATCGAGTGAGAGCCAGGAAACCCCGTAAGCTCTCTGCTAAACAAGAAGTAGTAGTTGTCTCGTCACCAACAACAAGCCAAGTGTCGTTACTTGTTAAACCGTCTGACGGTTGTGCGAAGATACCCACACGCACTACTTGTCAGTCGAAGCTGCCGGATATCTCGGCTCTCACCGAGAAGGCACGTTCTGACGGTTTGCTTGACTCTTCTCAGAGCGACAAAGCGTCACGGGACCCTGCTGGCGTTATCAAGAAGGAAAAGCAAACCAAATCTGCCATAAAACCTTTCGGTGGAATCGATGGCCCGGAAAAAAGCCAAGGCATCTACAATGAAGCGAAAAACACGCTGCCGTTGTTACATCATCTGAGGGGATAAAGACAGTCCTGTCACCAGTGGAGACGCCATTTGCTCCAAGTATCGAACCAAAGACCCATGTAGTTAATACACCCCGTCGTGGTGATTTTTTCACGGACAGTAGCGTTATATTCCTTAACGCGGCTGAATCCACTGCTGTCCTTCCTGCTGCTCGCATGTTGGGCGACATAAAATGGTTTAAAATGTGCGTAACGAAGCTGCTTTCGCCTGGTTTTCCAGGAGTTGCTGTCAGGAAGCTGATAAACTGAGGAACGTCTCAGTTAATGCGCCAATTCCTCGACCGCGGCTACTTCGTGTTGTACCCTCTACCCCGGAGGAACGCAACGCTCTCATGAGGTTTGCTTTTAAGCTGAAAGGTACAAATATTAGTGTTCAGTCGGACCTTCCGCTAGCCGATAGGCCGAAGTTATGGGAGGCCATCAAGGACTTCAGAAACAGGTGATCGGCCGGTGAACAAGGTCTTCGTTTAGTGGGTTTTCGGGTGGTCAGCCGGCGGTCCTTTTCCGCCCTACCACTGCCCATTCTGGTAGCGCACGACCTAGGTCTGGACCTAACGAATACCTTCAGAAAGGGCTAAATAATGTGCGCAGCCTAAGGAATATGGTGTACGAGTTAGGTCTGCTTGTAGATGGGTGTCATCCCGATATACTCACATTCACTGAAACGTGGACGTCTCAGGACATCACGGATGGTGAAGTACATCTATCTGGCTACGCGCTATTTAGGTGCTATCGCTCCGCTGGCCGGCAGGGAGGTGGCGTCGCTCTTGATGTGACCTGTAAACTTGACGTTTTGAAGATTTGCTTATTTCAGTCAGCAGACAAAACTGTTGAAGCTCTGTCGGCTGTTATTAGCACATCCTCGGCTCAGGTTACGGTTGTAATTGTGTATAGAAGCCCTGGGAGCGTATCCAGAGGTACTTTTCTTTTTTCGCTCCCAGTCCGCAAAAGTGTTTGGTGATGGGAGGCTTCAACCTCTCGGAGGTTTACTGGGCTGATCTTTCTTGCGACTCAGCGTCAGGCACATTCGGCGCTGATCTACTAGAGGTCACGTCTCAAGTACCGTGGCATCAGTTCATTGACCTCCACACTAGGTACATGGACACCCAAATACCATCTATCTTAGACCTTGTATTTGCTAAGTTACGCGATTTTGTTGGAGATATTACTTACGGACCTCCACTGGGTTCCAGTGATCACGTCATGGGACGATGCGCAGAATTAAACGCGGATATCAGAAGGCAGTGGGAGTTAGACACAGCGGATTGTATTCGATGGGCTACAACAAGAAGCGGACGGATGAAGCGAGACGAGAGCGTACACGTGAGCGCGGGAACTTACAAGGCAGTTGTGTGTCGAGCCGGTTGTAAGATTAAAACAAGGAGTAATGTACAATCGGTCAACAAGTAAATTGTACATGAAAGATAAGAGTTATCTTTTTGGGCGCTACAGAATGCTCGGCTCAATTTCGAGAGAGGGTTAGCAGACAAAACTTTAGAGAATGCAAAAGATTCTTCGGTTATGTCGAAAGGCGCTGTGGTTCGAATATGCCAATTTCAGTTTTGATGCGTGATGACAGTATTCACGCGCATACGGACTATGACAAGGCCTGCGTACTTAATGGGCAATATGCAGCAGCGTTTGTAAGGGAAACCTCTTTGACAGGCGTTGAGCTAGTTTGCAGGATCCCAGAGGGTTCAGGACTATGTAAATTTAATGCAGCGGAGACAAAAGTTCGTAGGCTGCCACAAGGGCTGAACTCTTCTAAGGCCTCTGGGCCTGATTTAATTCACCCGAAACTGTTGCATGAGTTGGCTGCGAAACTAAGTGGACCGCTCACTATGGTGTTTCAGAAATCGCTTGACAGCGGTGCATTACCTTCCGAAGGGAAGGATGCTGTCATCTGTCCCATCTTCAAAAATGGGGACAGGGGTCTGCCTGCAAATTACAGGCCAGTTAGTCTGACGAGTGTAAAAGTCAAACTCATCAAGCAACTGGTGATAGATTCATTAGAAAGTCATCTGAGTAGATTTAATCTACTTAGAAATGTACAACACGGATTCCGGAAGGGATTTTTGCGTCTGACGAATCTACTGGTGGCTCGCGAAAGTTGGGCGGATGCAGTGGATAACGGCCACGCACTGGACGTGCTTTTCGTCGACTTTTCGAAGGCATTTGACAAGGTACCCCATTTGAGTCTCCCGCGAAAGCTGACCTACGATGGATCTGGTCGCGTCCTTCTTTAGGTGACTGCCTTCTTGGATGGTAGAGAACAGTGTGTACCGGTAGGCCGTGGCCTATAGTTTAGGCAGTCTGTCCTCAGTGGCGTGCCGCAGGACTCGCTCCTTGGACCGCTGCTGTTCTCTGTCTATGTGAATGATCTACCCACGGAGCTTGAGGTACCATCGCTGCTATTTGCTGATGACCTGAAGCTGTGGAACATTATCGATGTTCCTGGGGGTTCCAAAGCTATTCAGCGAGCCTTGGATAAGCTTTGGGACCGGTCTACTTTATGGTTACTGCCCATAAATCAGGTAAAGTGCTCCGTTCTTCGAGTTGGAGGTTTACCTCCTGCGAAGTACTTAGTCGGTATGGTTGAACTGCCCGTGTATCTAGCCAGGTTGATCTAGGCGTCGTACACTCTTCGGCCTTACGCTACGGCCATAACTGGAAGAAGGCCGTAAACAGAGGTTTCCGCATGTTGTGGTTAATACGACGTTCTTTCGGAGTCTTGACGGGCGGCATCTTTACGAGAGTGTTCTCGGCTTTCGTTCGGCCTCATCTGGATACTACGTCCAGGCTTGCCCGCCCTGCCTCGTCCGGGACAAAATGGAGCTAGAGAGGGTGTTACGGGTGGGTACTAGGTTAGTTGAGGGATTACGAGGACGGACGTACCCTGAATGTCTACTTAGTTTGAGAATGCATTCAATGCACTACTGAAGGCTTACATGAGACTTAATCCTAACCTACCGGATCTTAACTGGGAAGGTTGGTCCAGATTTATCTAGGCTATTCAGTCCCTCTAGATTGTTTGTTCTACGCGGTCATACCTTGAAGCTGGATAAACCGCGGTCTTATCGGATTAGGGCGGAAATCCGACTGTCACGCAGAGTCATCGAGCGCTGTAACATGCTTCCGGAACGTGTTATCAGGGAGTCTATGGTTAAGGTGTTTGAACGACAATTTGACGCTCTTGGGTGGCAACACGAAACCTTTCCCTTTTCCTGCATAACTTGCATCTTCATACTTCGATTTTCTCCATGCCTTGGTATTATTTTCTTATTTCAAGTACACTTCCTTATTCCGTACCTTCGATTTCTCTTCCTATCCTTTGCTTACTTCACGTGACTGCCACAGCAGGGACTGCTAGGGCAGGAAACGTGGGCATTAACTGGTTGGCCAGGGTGCGATACGGGTGTTCCGTTTTAGATCTATCAATAACAGTGCACTTCATCAATTCCTGGCTCAACGATCTACTCAAGATGGAACACTTACGGGATTCTCCTATCGTTCCAGTCCCATCCGAACTTGAACTTGAGCATGTCTTATCCGAGACAAAATGGACTTGGAGAGGGTGTCACGAGTGGGCACTCGGTTAGTGCCGGGTCCACGAGGATAGACGTATCCTGAACGCTTGCTTAGTTTGGGGATGTACTCCATGCACTACCGAAGGATGAGAGGGGACCTGATTCTCACTTATCGTATTTTGACGGGAGAGATCAGCCCGGACTTGTCAGGGTGTGATGCGGTCTTTGTTTTAGGTCCATCAGTATTTCACAATGTGGCAACTCCTGATTCAACGACCCGCTGAAGAAGGAACACTCACGGGATAATCCTATCGCTCCAGTCCCGCTTGAACTTGAACTTGTACGCTAAGTACCTAACCCGCCGCTAGGCAAGACTCAGATGTGAGAGTCCCGGTCCGTCGTTCGTATTTTTGGTGAGTTCGTTCCTTTTTTGATTCTATACGTGTATTCATTTGTTTCTTGCGTAATCTTATTAGTTTCGTCATGTTTTTGTTCATCCTTAAGAGGTAGGACAATGCGCGTATAAGTGAGCCAAACCCTCTCTGCTCCAGTGCCTATGACTAGTGACGTTCTTCACGGATCAGTGCTTGGACCAGAGCTCTTCAAACTGTCCATTCACGATCTGCCGACTGCACTTCAAACCGACTGCTTGATCTACGCAGATGATTTCAAGCTATGGTCAGCAGTATCCAGCCTTGAGGATGCGGACAGATTACAAGGAGCTCTAAACCAGCTACACGAATGGTCCATCAAGTGGAAATTGCCGGTAAACCGAGATAAATGCGCTGTTCCCCGAATGGGTAGCACTGAGCCGTACGGTGTATACCACATTGGCGTGTTTCTCCTCAAGAATACCACTCACGAGAGAGGTCTCGGGGTTATCGCGACTTCTGACCTTAGAACGACACAGGACACGTTGAAGAAGGTGGCCACTGGAAGGAGACTGGTGGGTGCCTTTAGATCATTCGCTCGAATGACTGCTGCGATTTTTCGACCTTTGTTCACTTCGTACGTCAGTCCGTCCAGTCTTAGAATATTACCTACCAGCTATCCATCCGCCTTCAAAGTTTGAATGCGCTCTGCTGAGAAAGGTGCAGAGGCGTGCATGGAAAGCTGTTCTGGGGCTTCGTGACCTCCCGTACCCCATTCGACTCCAACAGCTAAATCGAGCTCCTCCGTCCCCGGGGTAATCTCATCTACACTAGGCGCATCCTCCGAGGGGGACTTGGAAGTGAGTTAGGACAATTCTTCCGGCCCAACACTGACTGTTACACACGAGGTCACACATGGAAACTATTTAAGCAAAGAAGACAGAATTCGTATGAACGTCACCCTATCCACTAGAGTGGTGAATGATTGGAACGGCCTACCGGAAGAAATTGCAGTTGCGCCATCCGAGGAAAGTTTCAAGCGGCTGCTGTACAAACATTCGCTGAGAATGCTGGAATCTTGCGGCTGTCATTGCAATTGCGATTAACTTTCGAGGAACGTTCTAAAGCAACGACACGCATCAAACCCAGTATGATTCGGAATCGATAGGGCTGACAATGGATTACCCTCGTGCTCTCTATCACTCAGTGAACTCAATGATCCCTGATCTTTTCGATTCACATTTCGAAAGTGAAATCTGAGTCGTTTCACGACGTAAACATGTTTACTTTGTCTGTTGCAAGTTTCATGGAACACAACCCAGAGGTATGGTTTGCGATATTCGAGATGAAACTGAAAAATAAGAGCATTAAGGTGGACCGTCCGAGGTACATTCAGCTCGTCCCACGCATTCATTCGTCGGTTGTGACGCTGGTTGAGAACATTCTATTCTGCTCATCAAAGGAGACAAAATATGAAGCGATAAAGCTAGCGATTCTCAAAGTGTTACAGCCCAGCGCACGAGCTTGTTTTGAACAGCTCAATGGTCTCAACCCTGGAGATCGCAAGCCGTCGACGTTGCTCCGCGAAATTCAGCGCTTCGCTGGTCCATTATTCTTGTGCGAAGAAGTACTGAGGGAAATGTGTTTTGCACGTCTTCTAGAGCCGTTGCCTGTAATGCTGTTCATGTTTCTGGATACGCCTCTGAAAGGATTAGCTGCCAAGGCAGACGCTATGTTCGAACGTCTTCCGCAGCAGACGACCAGTAACTCTGGTGATGTATTCTCACCGATGAAAACCGAGTTTTATGTTTGCTCCAAGTCGTCTGACCGATCTGATCCTAAAGACGAGGAGATTGTGCTACTTCGCAGCAGCCTAGCAGCAATGAAGGCTTCGAAGCAGCGTATCCCACGGTCAGATACAGACCACGTTTTGTCTACCGTTCATTGCGGCTCGTCTGTGCCTGCACCAAGTACCTTTCGTGCTAGAAAAAGCGCAGCATTTTCTCTGCACGTTCTCAGTTCGACAATACCAGATCTGTCGAAGAAGTATGTTGGTATCACCGCCAATATGGTGGAAGAGCTCGAGGTTATCGGGCTCCCTGCACTTGGCACAACTCAGCCGCTTCAGGGAAAGCGAATAACCCGCATACTAGCACAACCAACATATACGTCAATAACTAAACAAAGCGCCTATTTTACTTTAAGGATCGACGTGCGATGGTTTGTGTGCCTCTGTGATCCATTGAGCTATACTGGGTGGTGCATATTTTGCACCTTCAGAGCCACTCATACCAGATTGGTCAATGGTTAGAGGCCAGACAAACTCAGCCTCCTGGTCCTCCAGGTTGGGGGTTGGAATGAGGGTGGCTCCTTATTCCTTAAAACGGACTCCTTGTATTCCAACATTAAACCCGCTGCCTTGCCGTAAGGTTTCTGAAACAAAGCTTTGGTTGAGAACCGTAACCGTTCTCCTGTCTAGGCCCGGGCAACCTGACAGTATCCTGCCCACGCAATACAATGAATCACACTTCAAACAAATTTCTGATGCTCTGGCCACCGCAGAGGATAATCAACGGTACCCTATTTGTTGCATCGGGCAGATTGGATAGGGGTTTGGATGCTACTGCTCAAGCCTTCCCATCTTCTTATTTCCCTTCTTGCGCTTTTTCACCCTTATCGTCCCGTTCCAGCTTCACTTTTATCCCCCTGTTTTCAACCCCCAATTCTCGGCTCTCCCCCACCTTGCTTCAATAGTCGCTTGTCTTTTAGTTTCAACTCACATGTGAACGCGGAACGTCATTCCTGCACTGTCAACAGACCCATGTCCAAACAAGCGGCCCATTCCAGTTCATCGGCTTCCATTTGGAGCACTCGATCCTCCTTCAGATTGGCATGCCTCAATGTTCGCACATTGCTTCAGATCGGTCAACAGGCAGCACTTGCGCGAACATTAGAGACCCTCTCAATCGATATCTGCTACTTATCGGAGACCCGCCTGCAAGACCCGAGCTCTGTGATCACTCTACGATCCCCTTCAGGTGACACTAGCAGCACTTTCTCGTTGCGCCTCTCCGGTGACGATGCAGCTTCGAGCACCGGCCAAGCCGATGTTGGTATTGCCCTGAGTCCCTGGGCTGAAGCTACTCTGATTGATTGGATTCCAACCAGTTAGCGGATGTGTGCGGTCCGATTGGCTGGCTCGTTCAAAGCTTCGAAGTCACGTGGGACTAACAGGTGTCTGTTCGTTATCGCTGCCTATGCACCGACAAACTGTAGCGATGACTCGGTAACAGACGACTTCTATCGTCAACTGAACGAGCTCCTTAGCCACAGAAGAAGCTCGGACACTGTAGTGCTGGCTGGGGATCTGAACGCTCAAGTTGGAAAATTATCCACAGATGAGCTGCATCTGGGCGGCCAACATTGTATAGGCTCCCGTAATGATAACGGTGGGCGGTTACTTCATTTGTGTGAGGATGCTCGCTTATTTCTTGCGAGCACTAATTTCAGACACAGCACCCGCCGAAGGGTGACTTGGCGCCCACCAGCCTCGAACCAGCTATGGACGCAAATCGATCACATTGCGATTAGTTACCGATGGAGAGGCTGCGTTCAGAACTGTCGCTCGATTTGGAGCACAGGTGTGGACACCGACCATGCACTTGTATGTGCTGACATTCGGATGCGTTTTGGCGGACGCCCACGACGACGTTGTGAGCGCATTGACACCAGCCAACTGGCGAAACCAGCTGTTTTGAATGCCTATCAAAGTACGCTGTCATGCGAGTTGGATAAACGCTCACTGGATGCAATTGAAGCTCACTGGTCTCATATTCACCAGACCTTACTAGCAGCAGGAAAATCCTCATGTGGTGTGTCTAATCGCCAACATGGACATAGGGTCTCTTCACAGTCTCTGGAACTTATCGATGCTAGCCGGTATATTCCGGCTGGAAGCGCATACAATGAAACTCGCAAAGTGCTCCGGGCGAAACTCCGTGCTAGCCTGAAGAGAGACCGCGAATCCTGGTGGTCTCATCGTGCAACAGAGAAGGAAATGGCCGTTGCCCTTGGTAACCATCGTAAGTTATTCCGTTTAATACGGGAAACGGGCAGCAGGAGATCTGGTGTTAGTGAAACTATACGTGAAGTGAGTGGACAGCCTATCCACAACTTATCAAAACGCTTAGAGCGTTGGGCTGAGCACTTTAAAAGGCAATTTAATCGGTCGGAATGGTTAGATTTCTCGCCGGCCACTGATCGCCCCACTCCCTGGGCTGTCCTTTTGGACCCACCCGCTCGCTCAGAAGTCGAACGTGAGATCGGACTGTTGAAGTTAAATAAAACCGCGGGACCAGATGATCTTCCTCCAGCCCTCTTCAAATTCGGGGTACGTGCTCTTATGGATGATTTACACGAGTTACTTGTCAAACTGTGGGAGCAGGAAACTGTCCCAACCGATTGGAGCCGCTCCGTCATAGTCCTAATTTCCAAGGGAAGCTCACGATCGGAATGCGGCAGCCATAGAGGAATCAGTCTGATCACCATCGCCTCCAAATTGCTTGCATCTGTCATCCTCCACAGACTGACTGGGACTCGTGAAAGCCAGATTCGTGAAGAGCAAGCTGGATTACATCGAGGTCGTGGCTGCATTGACCACATCTTCACCTTGCGTCAGTTGTTGGAGCACCATCACATATATTGGCGGCCCACCATTGTCATGTTCCTCGATATCAAAGGTGCATTCGATTCTGTGGATTGACTTACACTTTGGGACTGTCTAATCAGGAAAGGTGCACCTGAGAAATATGTAAATATTATCCGAGCATTATATGCGCGTAGCTCGGGCAGAGTGAGGGCTTACGGCAAGTTGTCGTCACCCTTTAGTATCTCCAGCGGCGTGAGACAAGGATACCCGCTGTCACCTTTCCTCTTCAACTTCGCTGTTGACGAAGTCATGGAAATCGCGTTTACAGGACACGACTTTGGTGTGGAGCTACTCCCAGGAGAACGACTTCTTGACTTAGAGTATGCTGATGATATTGCCTTAATCTGTGACAGCTCACAAATGTGCCAAGCTGCACTGGACAGATTAGCACTAGCTGTCCGTCACTTCGGGCTTTGCTTCGCACCCTCGAAGTGCAAAGCGTTCCTCTAAGATTGGTCTGGACCGCCTACTACGCTGACCGTTGGTGGGGATCAGCTAGAAGTCGTTCAGAAATTCAACTACCTGGAAAGTTGTATCAGCGCCTGTGGGATTGAAGATGAGATCACGAACCGTATAGCAGAAGCTCGGGGCGCTTTTGCTAACCTTCGCCACTTATGGCGCCGGCGCGACATCACTCTTGCCCTGAAGGGTAGAGTGTACAATGCAGCAGTACGTTCGACCCTACTGTACGGTTGTGAAATCTGGCCGCTTAAAGCAGCGGACCTGAAGAGGCTAGTTACGTTCGACCACCGGTGCCTTCGTAATTTAGCTCACATCTGGTGGGGACACCGCGTGAGCAACGAGCGTGTCCGACTCCTTGTTTATGGCACAGGAAAAGGAACTGAACCGCTCAGCACCGTTATTTCACGCATCAGGCTCCGATGGCTCGGCCACGTGTTACGCATGCCGGCCCACCGACTCCCGCGACGTGCGTTTGCGCGCCGGGGGTGTGGATGGAAGAAGAGAAGGGGTGGCCAAGCGATGTCTTGGTCGAGAGCAATGAAGGCCCTCACTTCTGAGCTGGCCTCGGTTGGAGCGTCTCGGCTCCCCGGTTAGGGTCCGAAGGACGATGAACACGTTTGGTTGGACACACTTGCTGACATGGCTAGGAGCAGACCTCAGTGACGTTCGTGCTGTGAGTTTCTTTGTCTCACCCCATCCCTCTTAGCCTCCCTCTCCAACCACGACCTCATTATTTAACCTTATATAATTTTGCATAGTAATTTTTTTGATGCATAGTAGGCGGCTGGTAGCTTACCGGAACGATGCCCATCCGTTACCGGTGGCTCAGCCGGCTTTCCCCAGTTGAATTCCTTTTTTTCTCCTTTTTCTGTGTATTGCGGCACAGTAGCTGAGGTGTTCCCCACCTCTAGCTAACGTGTATGATGATGATGATGATGGTGATCGACAGGGGAGCCGAAGTCAGCGTCATCCGAGCGAACGCGAACGACAAGCGCTCAAAGCCTAGGTACAATCTGCATGCGGCCAACGGTTCTTAGATAGCTTCATTCGGTCAGCGCATGATGAACCTGGACCTCAATCTCCGCCGAGCTTTTCTGTGGGTCTTCATGCTTGCGTCTGTACCCGTTCGTAATTGTCGGTATCAACTTCCTCCGGCATTTTGGGTTGCTTTGTTGATGTTGGTCGTCACAGACTTTTAGACACCCATACTCAACTAGGGGTTAAAGACATTCTTACGGACCCCCAGATAGTCACTCTCATTTTCCTAATCGCTGATGTACCTTCAGATTCTGCGAACATATTGTCTAAATACCCGCGACTGGTACGACCAGCTGCAGAGCTTCCGCCAATCAAGACAGAGGTCGCTCATCACATTGTCACTCGCTGTCCGCCAACAAGTGCCCAACCAAGACGACTCGCCTCCGACAAATTACATGCCACAAGAGCTGAATTCGGTCACATGCTTCAACTCGGTATCGTCAGACCAACCCATAGTTCATTGGCGTCGCTTCTCCACATCGTTCCGAAAAGACTTTGGGGGACTGGCGTCCTTGTGGCGATTATCGATCTGTAAACAGTGTAACGTATCCTAGTCGCTATCTTACGCCACAAATTGTGGACCTCACAGCCAGTCTGGCAGGTAAAATTGTTTTCAGTAATATCGACTTGATGCGCGCTTACAACCAAATTCCGGTAGCATAGGCGGACGTCGGTAAAATTGCCGTGACGACTCCATTTGGTTTGCTCGAATTCTTGCGAATGCTATTCGGTCTAAAGAATGCCGCGCAAACTTTTCATCGCCTTCTCGACCAAGTTTGTCACGGTTTAGCCTTCGTTTATGACTACCTCGACGGCATTTTTATCGTGAGTTCCTCAAGCGGGGAACACTTACGAAACGTTCGAACGCTTTTTGGTCGGTTATCTCAACACGGGGTGACGATCCACACAGAAAAGTGTTCTCTTGGTGTCGATTCGGTCAGTTTTCTCGGCCACCATATCTCTCCTGCAGGCGTCGTACCACTACAGGATAAAATTAAGGCCGTCTTGGACTACCCTGAGCCTCACTCTTTCAAACATCTAAGACTCTTTGATGGCCTCGTCAACTTTTATCGCTGTTTCATATCTAGTTGCGTTTCGATTATGCAACCCCTCAGGGATCTTCTCCGGGGGAAGCTTAAGAAATTCGATTCAGTTGCTGCCTCACGCGCCGCTTTCCAGGCTTTGAAAGTAGCTATCGCCAAGATAGCTTCTGTAGCGCATCACGACCCGACAACCCCACTGTCGCTCAGTACCGACGCTTCTGATGTGTCAGTTGGGGTGGTCTTACAACAAAAGGTAGGAGACACTTGGGAACCATTGTTATATTTTCCCAAACCTTTGCATCCTGCCGAATCTCGTTATACCGTACTTTTAGTAGAGAACTATTAACCATTTGTTTATCCATACATCATTTCCGAAATGTCTTAGAAGGCCGCTTTTTTGTCGTCTTCCCCGACGACAAACCCCTGACTTGCATGCTTTACTCGACTACCGATGGATACTCTCCTAGAGTCGCGTCATCTAGACTATATCGCTCAGTTTACGACCAATATGCGACATGTCTCAGGTGTGCACAACACCGTCACCGATGCACTTTCCCGAATCCAAGCTGTCTCTGCTGACGCCGGCACTGCTATCGACTTGACAGCCATGGCCACAGCGCAACTCAACGGTCCTGAGGTTGACCTACTACGCAGATCTCCCTCACTAAACATACGACCCGTTCCACGGACATCTTCAGACGGAATTATTCTTTGCGATCTCTCTGGACACGCCGCGTCCAGTCGTCCCACGCGAGTTTTGATAGACCGCGTTCGACACGCTGCTAGGCTTGTCTCACTCAGGCGTTCTTGCATCGGTTAAACTCGTAACCACACGGTTCGTCTGGCGCAGTGTTAGTCGTGACGTCCGTACTTGCGCAGTTGCTTGCCATCCGTGTCAACGCGCGAAAGTGCGTAAATGCACGAAAAGCCCAGTAAGAACATTTTCCACGCCAGACGCACGCTTTCACCACGTGCACGTCGACCTCCTAGGTCCTCTGAAGCCTTCGAAATGCTTTGTATATTTACTGACCTGTGTCGATCGATTCACTAGGTGGCCAGAAATTATTCCCATACCTAACTACTCTTCGGAAACGGTTGCGAAAGCTTTTCTGGAGCGCTGGGTGACTCAATAATGCTTTCCCGCCATTGTGACTACTGATCAAGAGTCACATTTCTTGTCGGCTTTTGCCACGTTGCTTAAGGATTTAGGCTGTCGCCACGTTCAGACGACGGCGTATCATCCGACCGATAACGGCATGGTGGAGCGTTTTCACCGCCAGTTGAAGGCAGCGCTACGTGCGTACACAGATCGTTCACGGTCTGAAATACTTCTCCCCGTCTTCCTAAGTCTATGAAACACGGTTAAAACCGATTTCGATGCAACACCAGCGCAGCTAGTCTACAGTTGCACGTTGTGGTTGCCCGGACAGCTAGTTGCATCAGCACCGTCTACTTCCTCTTTCGACTGCGGAAGTTACACCGATCGCTTTGCTTACCAGAGGCGTGAGATACGTCCATCCGTTCCTTGATCGCAGAACACACCAGCATCCATGTCCCATAAGCTGTCTACTTGTTCACACGTCCTTCGCGCTGACGGTGTTCGACAGCCTCTTCAGTTGCCGTACATAGGACCTTTCAAAGTGCTGCACTGCGCGAATAAGACGTACACGCTCGACCGCGGTGGCCAATGCGAAGCCGTCACCGTCGACCGTCTGAAGCCTGCCTTTATGGAAGAAAGCACCTCACCTACTTCGTCTGGTAATGTTTCGTGCGACGTCACAACTCACCGCATCAACTTTCAGCATCCTAGTGTAGTTCAACCACACCACGATCCAGGTCCACAAGCATCAGCCGTCCCGACATCTCCCGAATCTAACCCGCTGCGCCCCACGACCAATCGCCGTGGTTGGGAGGTGCGTAGGCCCGTTCGTTTTTTCGACTATGTACAGTGTAAATACGTTAAGGTTTGTAGATGTTGTGTATATTTGCCCCGTTTCTGGTCGATTGACCTTTTAAAAACAGACGAAAAAACCGGAAACTCTTGAAAAACCATTTTGTTAAAAAATATTCGGAAACCAAAAATTTAAACACGCAGATCATTTGTCCGTTCTTTTTGGCGTTTTCTGTGCGTTTTTCTATTTTCTCGTCTCTACACGCCCCAACCCTCCCCTTCGATTGACTGGCCCACATGAGTAATGTTTTCGAGGTTTGGCGCAGACAACGAAGATCCTGACGCGAACGCCGGTCGTTTCTCCGCGGGAGGACGGCCGTTTCCCCGTGAGACGAGGTTCTTCTTGGCACGGGGCGGGGTGCGGCGGGTGTAGAAACCACTCCCAAGCGTGCAGCTTGGCAGCAGCGGATTTTGAGGTCCTGTCGGCCTTTTTTCTGGGCTAGCCAGATTTTTTGTAGTCCGACAAGCCCGTTTTAACGGCTTGCCGAAATGCACCCTGCCCTGTAACCAATAAATAATAAATAACAAACGGCACAGCGGACTCCGACTTCTCGCGAGCTCTCATTTGACACGAACTCTCACTCATTCTTACTCGGCACGATTTTGCCCTACGAACCATAATGCACCCGTCATTTTCGATATCGAAAGCTTCGTATGTTCAACCTTCTAAGGGAAGAGCTCTATAGCGTCTAAAAAGATAACTGCTATCCTTTGTGTACTATTTCATTTTTGACCAATTGTACATCTTTCTTGTTTTAATCTTCCTTACAACCGGCTCGTTGTTTGACAGTCTTGTAAGTTCCTGAGCTAACATGTTGCTCTTGTCTCGCTTCATCCGTCCGTGTCTTCTTGTGGCCCATCAAATACAATCCGCTGTGTCCGATTCCAATTGCCTTTTGATATCCGCTGTGACTTTCGCGCACCCTTCTCGGACTGGTATTTATTACTCTTACAGTCTTCTGACAAGCGAAAAACCGCTTCGGATTAGTTGAAGCGATGTTTGCTAGTTCCATTTCATAACCAAGTCCGGTATTTATTGGATGCTGCTTACATGCTTTCCTTGCTGTTCGATAACACCGCAATGCCCTTTGATTAAGTCAAGATGTAAATCCTCTAACATCTTGACCGTCTGTTCCGCACTTGACCTGCAGTTAAATCATACCAGGGTGATCTGGCCTTTTCCTTCATCCCAATTGAAATCAGGGTGTGGGCAAGCAGCGCTTCAGGAAGGTATGCTCCGAACTTTTCCTATGCCATCTGGATATCATCTGCTGCCAAAATGGTGGTGAGTGACAGGGTAGCTCTGGATCTCATTACATGAAAATCAGCACACCAGATGTTCTGACCATTAGCCGCACGTTTCTCTCAGGTTTTACTAAGAGCACACTCGAGTGAGACGCAGGCGTCCTCACTAGCTCCAGGTGACTGGCACACTAACCGCAAGCCACTTTCCTTCGCAGCGCGACGTAACTTGAGGTCTTGAATAGCTGCCTTCAGTTTCAACCTGTTCGTTAGTGAAAGTTCTGGTTGTATGCTGACTCCAAAACTCACTTTACTTTACTGCGGCTAGCTCCTGCGACAGGATGAGACGGCTTCATGAATGTCGCAGATTGCAGCTACCCAAGCGCGACGGTCAGCGGCAGGCTTTACGCACATGCTGGTACAATGATTTCTTCAGTGACGCGTACCATGCACAACCTGGAGTCCCAGTAGATTGACATCCGATTTGACTGCAGCGAGCCACCTTTTCAATTGTCCACCACAACGACGACACCAACCCTGACAAAGCGAAGGCGAAACCACGGCCTTAGTGTGAAGTCAGTGCCTGGTCTGCAGAGGACTTGACGGAACCGCTGTAGTTTGCGACGTTGGATGTGCGCTGAGAGCTCCGGAAGACCGTAACAACGCTTACGAACTTTGGTGATACGCTCACGCCACTGCGTTTACAAGATCAGCCTTAGACACCAATTGTCGAATACTTGTTGGGAGGAGCAGCACCGAACTATTTTTATGGTCGAAGATTTCCAGCTTCCGGGTGTCTTCGGATCGCAGCGGCCATGTTTTGCAACCATAGAGTTAATTGGCTCGAATGGTTGCTGAGAATACTTGGATTTTCGTTCGCATACTAATTTCCGTCCTTCGCCACAATGTGTTTTTCATTTGTAAGAAGGCCGTTCCGGCGCTATCAATACCTTTCTTGTTTTCGTATGTAGCCTTACCATTGGGAAGGATAGTGGATCCAAGGCACTTGAAATCAGTGACAGACTCAATGAATTGTCCATGTAAGGAGTGCGACGGGGCGGACTGGGTGGCTGACAATGTGAAGTACTTTGTCTTGATGATGTTAATTTCGAGGCTGATCATTGAGGCTGTTTGATTAACCCAATTTAGCAATGACTGTCCTGGCATAGGACCTGAAAGAATAGCGATATCGTCAGCAAATTCCAAGCCTGACAGCTAGAATTCAGGGCTAACCTAACACCACGATAGCCCTCCGGGGCAAAGATAAATAGCACTGGAGAAAGTGGGCAACCGTGCCAGACTCCAGTACTGATGTCGAATTCCTTTGTTTCCTCTCCTTAGGGCCGAATCCGGGTCTTTCTGCAACGGTATTATGATCTCATTAAGTTAACGTGTTTAATCGGTACGCCATCGGTAAGTAGGATTCTCCAAAGTGCTTCACAGTCAGCTGTGTCAAATGCATTTCAAAAATCAATGAAGCAAACAAACGTGGAGTGCCGGAAGTGGTAGCGGTGTTCGAGTGCCCCACGTAGAGGGAAGGTTTGGTCAATACAGCCTCTGCCTGGAAGAAAGCCACTTTGATTATGGCGTGTTCTCCTGTTCCTCACATTGGCAGACAAATTGATTAAGCTAATCCGGCGATAATTACTGCACACAGTTCGATCACCTTTCTTACGAAATGACAGTGATACTGAGGTACTCCACGAGAAAGAACAGACATCGGTCTCCCATATCGAGCAGAAGAGCTCGTGCGAATGGCCAAGGAAGGCTGGTAAACAAGGATTGTAGATTTCGGCTGGAATTCTGTCCGCTCCAGGAGCTTTCTTCAGCTTCAGACGACGAACGATATCTGCAGCGTCTGTGGGAGATGGCGGTAAGCAATCCGTGTCATATCCTGACTGGGCTAATGCCGAAGTGAGTACGGTTTTGAGTAGTGGACGGTTTAGGAGGTTGCTAAAACACTCCACCCACCTGGCAAGTTTTCCTTCCGTATTAAGGATGATTTGCGAATTACGCAATATCGGCTGTGGTGAATAGCGTTTTCCGGAAACCATACGGATGAGACGAAAAAGATGACCCAGATTGCTAAAATTTAATGTAGCTTCCATGTTCTCTACGGTAACAGACCACTAGCAGTTGCTATCATTCCCTGCTGAGCGGGTTACATCATGTCTCAAGTAACGGTAGTCTGGGGAATGCGTGAGACGCCTCTTTCGCTTTAGCGGACAAGTGGATCTTATCTCCATTGATCCAGTCTTTCATAGGCTTTGAGTTAGGGCCTAGGGTAAGTAAAGCAACGTGTTGCACTGACGATTTAGCCTAGACAGACGAGCGTCGACAGATTCTTTTTTTCTATTACGAGGCATGGTGCACTGGCAGAAATTTCTGCTCCTATTGCTGCCTCAAGCGATTGGTAGCAGTCAGTATTTTCCATTGGGGCATTGTTGATACGCCTTGGTGGAAGGGCCTTCCGGCGCGTTTCCGAGCGGAGTCCGTATTTAGCGCGCATGAGTACGTGGTCCGTTTCAGCCCCTGTACGCTCGACAGTCATCGATATAGGACATCCACTGGGATCGGATCAAGATGTTATCTATCTGGCCGGCTGTACGGCCATCGTTGAAGTACCACGTCAGAAGATGCTTTCTGAAATGCTGGAAGCATTGGTTATGTACAACCAATTTCGCTCGGCGAAGCTAAGCAAGCGGTCTCTATTGTCACAGCGCTCTCCAAGGGTGTATCTCCCGAGTATGTGACGGGTCTGATCGTCTCCCGGCCCGGTTCGTGCATTCCAATCCCCAACAATAATGATATCGTTTTTTGGAATCTGGTTTACAACCGTCTGTAAAGTATCGTAAAATTCGTCTTTGTACCCTTCCGCTGAGGGTAGGGTTGGTGCGTAGTCAGAGATTATGGTCAGATTCATACGATGACCTCTGAAGCGTGCAACTGCTATTCTGTCTGATACTGGCTTCCATGAAAAGATTGCATTGTGTGTCTGGTAACTGAGAACAATGGCGACCCCATGATTGCCAGAATTATCTTCCGGCCCAGTGGTAAAGCCAATATGAGGTGTCTACACCAGGGACTTTGATTTGTCGGGAGCCATAGCCAGGTATTCGCGATTCTAACAAGCATGCTATATCGATCTGATAGTCATGTAGTGTGCGCGTGATCAACGTTTGGCTGCGGATATCCAACAAGATTTTGGTGTTCAAGCATCCGATGATTAAAGGCTGCCGGGCATCGAAGGACTCAGCCAGCTTACTTGTCACTCTGGCCAGTGGGTCAGCGCAGAGCGCGTCGCCTACCGGGAACGCCGTAGTATGAGAAGGATCGCTGGTAACGGACACGTCATGAATTTTCGCGGGGATTATGGGTACATATGGGGACCCAATCTCATCCGGCTTTTGTACGAGGGCTCACCTCTAGCTCTTGTACAGCCAAGTGTTACTTGCACGGCAGCAGGGATCTGTGAAATTGTTTTAACTTCTGGCCGTTGAATCAGAGGTCGATCTCTTCCACCCATTTGTCAGCACTGACATTTCACGCGGGTACAAACTCACCAAGAATAGTGTTCCGGGCTACACTCACCTGCTTTAGCCTGTCTGCCTGACGGTTGACCGGGGTGTTGCCTCTGCCGCGTGCAAGCAACTTTTTGGAGCCACAGTTGGGAGCTAGGTGACAGGTGGAGACCAACAATAGACGGACTACCCCGGAGGGTAAGGCAGATCACCTACCAAAGGTGATACTCTTCTCTAGCATCTCGGACACCCTTTAATTTAAAAGCAAATCGCATAGGCTCTTGGCGCTCCTCCGGTGTGGAAAAGATCACTCGTAAAACGCGAGGCGTAAGGTTGGGACTACTGACCGGCACGCTTCCAAGCCTGGTTAACTTACCCACGGTCACTCCAGTGAATCCAGATAGGAGGAGTCTTGTAACGCAAATTTTAAAACCACTGGAAATTATAACTGTTTTTCCGTGGGAAATACAGCGGAGGATTCAATGACATTCCTCACGCTTACGCTACTATCAGCGCACAAGTCGCCCTGATGTGGGTTGTCTGCAGCGCGTGTTACAAAACCACGGGGTGAAGACATTTACAACATATCATGCGTTTGTGTAGAATTATTTGCTGTTGCGCATGCCAACACACCGACCGCCGCATCGTGCGTTGTTTGCGCGCCCTGGGTATGGAAATAAGTGAGGCTAATTGATGACTTGGTCTAGAGAAATAAAATCCCTCACTTCGAAAGGGACCTCGGTTGCTGTTTCACCACTGCCTGGCTGTGGTCCCAGGGACGATGAACACGTTTGGTTGGATACACAGGCTGACATGTCAAGGAGCCGATCTGAATGGCGTTTGTGTTGTGTGTCTCTTTGTCCCCCCCTCCCTTTATCTTCTCCCTCCAACAACAATCTCAGTCCAGCACAGTGTGATCTTAGCATTGTTACTTCTTTGACTTTTGCAATCTGTAATGTTTAATTTCTTATCCTTTTTGTATTGCGGCACATTAGCTGAGGTGTTTCCCACCCTCGGCTAACATGTGATGATGGTGTCTGTGGTGCTTATGTAACGACGACTGGACTATGTTCCCATGGCGTTGTATTCGGCGGACTTGACGTACACGCTGCGTCCCCGTTCGCTTTCACTTTTCGTATAGGTGCTGCCTTCTCAGTCTTTCTTCGCTTCCTTTGACAGGTACAATAGCCTATAAACCTTTCTCACTATGAACGGAGTCAAAAGCACCGTCTGACGGATCGTCATTAATAGAGGACGCGTTCACAGGAAGAGGCTACATGGTCAGGCTGCTCATGTCCGTAGTGTTGTACAAACCCTCAATATTCCGCAGGACAGATACACCTGCGTTTTCAAGGCTAGCTACTATTCCACTCACTTGCTGGTCTAGGTCGGGCAACAAAGAAAGCCATCAGCACTACACAAGTACACGGCACTGATACTTCACTGCCGCGCAACCACCACCAGTCTCACGTGGGCTAGGGATACTGCGGGGTTTCCCAGGTCCCTACGCAGGCTCTAAGCCGCGCCCTCGGATTACAAGGCTGGTTGTGATCCTTAAGGCTACGGGCCGGCGTACTACTGACGCCCCTTTTCCCGGAAGTGAACCGACTGATTCGTTCAGCGGAGCTCTACATCATCTGGCAGATCCCCAGGCCGCGGATCTGGGAACGTTTTTCTTTTGAAGGTAATTGTGAATAAATATCGGCTGTTCACAGGCGATATGAATAAAAGCTCGCGGACAATCAACGGCAGCGTTCTAGAGCGTAGGAGGTTCTGGGCTGATACCTGCTTTCTCATTAAATACTACAAGAGCTCGTAACACGCTGTGTCAAAGCCAATGTGACCGGCTATAGGGTCACTGACCACATACTTCTGCGACCGAATATGACTACTTAACGATGGGCAGATGAACATCCTGGATGGCCACCGGCTTCTATGAAGGCGTATGAGCCACCCGGCTGTCAATAGCACTCGTAGTTAGCGGCTCGTTCGGTGATCCAGGGAATTCTGGCCTCCTCGCTGCTTCACTGGCTGGTTGGGCGCCCTTTGTAGTTTGTTTATACTTGAAAGCTGTGTTATCCACACCTAGATTGCCGGCTCCCAACGGTTCGCAGTATATGCCAATCGCCCCGATGTTTTTCGGGTTTGTCTTTTATGACCCAAGGCTCCGAGCGGGGTCCCCTAAGTCGACCCTCTTTCTCGGCCTGGGCAACCGGGATGCACAATGCCCACAGAACCTATGGATCCATATCTCAACAATACTTCGCTCGCTCTGTCTACTTGGCGGAGGTGCCCTCGGGCAAACTTGCCAGTCCACGTTTTATCGCACCACTGTTTACTCACTTTATTTCACGTTTGTTCAACTCCCATACTTGATCTTCCCCCTCCGTTTTCGATTCCACAACACCGTGCCGCTTTGAGTGAGCGTTCTCGCCATACGGCTCAGGAGCCTAGGTCTGTGGATGCGCCAAGTCGTGTTGGCAAGCCATCTCTAGCGCCCTGTTCCCAATTCAAGCGGGCAAACTTCAATATTCGGACGCTGATGCAGATCGGATCACAGGCAGTTCTTGCTCGCACTCCAGAGACTACGGCCATTATTGTCTGCTGCCTCCGTAGTCCGTTTACGAAACTCTAGCAGGACGTTACGACTGGCTTCACTGTCTGCGGGTTTCACTGGAATTTCCACATTGCGCCTATCCGGAGACTCAGCCGCCGTAGCCTCTGGTCATGCTGGCATGGGGATTGCGTTGAGCACACGTGCTGAGGCCGCGCCACTAGACTGGATCCTTACCAACAGTCGACTGCGCGATCCGACTTGGAACCTCAGTGCGTCTGTTTAGGCGCAAAGCCAGCAGACGTTGTTTGTTCATTGTCGCAACGTATGCTCTCGCAGACTGCAGCCCGGAGTCAATTGTGGACGAGTTATCTGATCAGCTGATTAACCTCCGTAAAAAAAGCGCCGCACGGACATTCTGGTGCTCGCCGGCGACTTGAACGCGCAGGTCGGTAGACTTGAAGTTGACGAACGTAAACTGGGTGGTCAACACGGCCATGGCTTTCGCAATACAGACAATGGTGATCGCCTACTTCAGCTTTGCACTGATCACGGCCTGTTTCTGTTTAGCATTAGCTTTCGTGTATGCTGGCGCCAACGCGCCACCTGGAGCCTCTATCACCTCTCCACCTGTGGACACATTGTCATGGACTACTTGTGAATAACTATAGGCCTTATCTCACAAATCCACTCCTGTGAAGCCAGTTACATAGCAGAAAACTGCTCTGTTGCTTTAATTCAGATAGCGACAACAGACCAGAGTTTGCCACCAATCGACTATGTGGTATTTTTCGGGGAACCTGCATCTTTGGGAATAATGGTGTCCCAAACGAATTCTTGTCCTGTCTATTGCAGTAACCACTGAAATTAATGGACCTACACAACCATGTTTTAATCACATGGCTCTTATTGAAGCAAACAGCAGGCCTGACGTTCTCGGTGAACTTATCTTCAAAGATATCTCAAATGTATTATGGACAGTTACTCACTTATTTCACATTTGTCGGTAAAAGGTTTTAGTTACTGATTTGATTTAGATGGCGGAACGGCTTCTCTTTCTTATGAAACCTTGGGACAAGTTCCACCGTCGGGCTACCTGTATTTGTTCGCCGCTGGTACCCAGCGTATGACTGGGTCTTACTCCCCGTCTACATGTATCAATTTCTATGCAAGATCCATCAGAAATGGTTTGTTCGTCGGGCACCTCATTGCTTTTCCTTTTTAGTTTCTCTAAATGTGCATAAACGCGGTGTATTCATTCTCGATCCATTTGCAGGATACTTTCCTACTTTTCTGGTGTTTTCGGATAACTCTTCTTGTAACCGTAAGTATCACTTTAAAGCTACAACCATTTTGTTGACTGCTAGCAGGGTTCATTCGGTGTATTGTCATTCTTGGCATCGAAATTGGACAAACATCACTGCCGTACAGAGAACAGGATAGCCGATTCTGCACTGCAGTAACTTGCAAGTCATTGGATAATGAGCGGCTCTAAATCAATTCCAGTAACTTACTCATGGTTGTTGTCGTACCTCATGGCCCAGGGTCTTCACCACAAACCGGTAACTGTCTGGTTGCGGGTTCTAGTCTCACAGGAGCCAGATAGAACGCGCATTGTCGACGATTCCCGAAAAGATGAAACAGTTGTACAGCGCTTTTCTAAGCGTCATCATCATCATCTCCTCCTCATCATCAGCACCATCATCATCAACATCATCCTCATCATCAGTGCACGTTAGTTGAGGGTGAGAAACACACCACAGGTAATGTACCGCAATACAGAAAGCTGTGATCATTAAAAAATTGCACTGCAGTATATTCAAAAGCAAGTAATCTAGTGTGAAATATTCTCTTACGTTATTCGTATGAGATCGGGATTGGATAGGGATTCTATGTCGGAGAGGGATGTGAACTCACAACACATATGCCACTGGGGCCGGCTCTTTGCATATCAACAAATGTGTCCAACCAAACGTGTTCAGCGTCCTTGGGACCCCAGCCGGGCAGTCGGGAAACACCGACCAAGGCGCCAACTTGAAGTGAGAGTTTTCATTTCTCTCAACCAAGTCATCGCTTGTCCTCCCCTCCTCCATCCGCACCCCCGGCGCGCAAACAGTGCACGTCGTGGAAGTTGGTGTGCTGGCATACGCAACACTTAACCTAGCCATCAAAGCCTGGTGCATGATATAATTCTGCTGAGTGGTTCATTAGCTCTTCCTGCATCCAATACGCGACCCCGAACACGTTCATAGCTCACGAGGTGCTTCCACCAGACATGAGCTAAGCTGCGAAGGCAGCGATTATCGAACGTGATCAGCCTCTTTATGTCGGTCGAACTGATGGGCCAGGTTTCAAAACCGTATAAGTGGGTTAAACCGACGTCTGCGTTGTACACTTTGCCCTTCAGGGCGAGAGTGATGTCGCGTCTGCGCCACAGGTGGCGGAGATTGGCAAAACCACCTCGTGCTTTTGCTATACGGTTCGTAACCTCATTTGCGATCCTAAGAGCGCTAATATAGCTGCCCAGGTACTTGAATTCCTGAAGGATTTCTAGCTGATCCGCACCAAGAATCAGCGCAGGGGTAGATTCCCGCCAATCTTGGAGAAGTACTTTGCATTTCGATGGAATACAGCATAGCCCAAAACAATTGACAGCCAGACTGCACTAGCTTTGTATGCCTACTGAGCGTTTGCCTCACCGTGCACATGTTGCGCGCACAGAATTCGGCTGAAAACAAAGACAAGGTGGCCAGCGAACGACTCAGACCCAAACTATGAAAGTACTGACGTCAAATTTGGCCGCGGTCAAGCGCTCTCAACACGATGGCTAGGGACTCAAGGACTACGAACACACATGGTTAGAATCCTTGCACATTGGTGATCATGTTGTGATGCTCAACCCTCATTACTACAGCTTTAAAGTAGTTTCCCATTTCTCTCCGTTACCGGTGTTGTGGCACCCTGCCTCCTGTACTGTTTATCAGTTGTTCATTACCTTTATATGGTTCGTTGGCGGCATCCGGTTTCGGACTTTCCTGTCACTGTGGCCAGCCACAGGACGCCTGCGCCTACAGAGGGACCATGGGTAGCTTGCGCTGCACCACCCACAGCTCCATCCACACACCCCATATCCAGTGTAAACCCGAAGGAATAAGACTGGGAGGCATGCGGATGGGAGCCACGTTTCATCAACGGAGCCGGCCCATACTCCTTCACAGACAAACACAAGCACACTGTATTTGGGGACTCAAGTGCACCCAAGGCGGTGGCTGGACCGTAGTCCGCTCCACACTGAGTGCATGGAACCACTCTTCGAGCCTAGCACGGCCACAAGGACCGTGCACCCCATCTCCTCCAGCAACGACCAACTGTCTCCTGGAGCCAGTATGGACGAGGTAGTGGGTAATAGACAGGTAGGCACCTTGTCAACATGCACATCACGCGCAGCCACACCTGGGATGTCAAACAACAGCCAATCATTCGAAATGCCGATATCGAATAAAGTAAACGCATATGACGACATAAATACTCGCTAAATGAGCATATGGAAGAAAGTGGTTAAATGTGAATACGCGATAAGTACAAAATGTCCAAAAGTTATTTAAAAAATACCACGCGATAAAATTACGCAAGTTTACCACAATTTGCGTGAGCGACGTGTGCAAGTAAGGAGAAGATTATCAAGTAGGCAGAACAAACCAAATAACATGTAATGAATTTTATTCACATTAAAATGGCCTAGTTTAAGTGTAAGTTGGTTTAGCCCAACTGCGGTGAAGAAGTATCATGAATGCAACATCAGCCTCAGCAAGGGGCACTGATACATACATGGTTAGCGGAATCCGGTTTCGGATTTGCCTGTCACTGTGGCCAGCCACAGGACGCCTGCACATACAGAGGGACCATGGATGTCTTGCGCTGCACCACCCACAGCTCCATCCACACACCCCATATCCAGTGTAAACCCGAAGGAATAAGACTGGGAGGCAGGTGAATGGGAGCCACGTTTCATCAACGGAGCCGGCCCATACTCCTTCACAGGCAAACACAAACACGCTGTATTTGGGGAATCAAGCGCACCCAAGGCGGTGGCTGGACCGTAGTCCGCTCCACACTGAGTGCATGAAACCACTCTTCGAGCCTAGCACGACCAAAAGGACCGTGCACCCCGTTTCTTGCAGCAACGACCAACTATCTTCTAGAGACAGTATGGACGAGGTAGTGGGTAATAGACAGGTAGGCACCTTGTCAACATGCACATCACGCGCAGCCACACCGGGATGTCAAACAACAGCCAATCACTTGAAATGACAGTAACAAATAAAATATATATGTTAAAGAATACGGCTATGCAGACATAACTCTTCCCTAAATTTGTATTTGAAGTAAGTTGGTTAGTAACGAATCCGCGATAAGTAAAAAATGTCCGGAAGTGACTCAGAACATGCTACAAACGCAATAAAGTTAACCAAGATAAGCACAATTACCGTAAGCAACGTGGAAATTTAATAGATTATTCCGGTAGGCAGAACAAATTAAATGAAGTGGAATGAAATTTATCCAGCTTAAAAAGATACCTTGTTTAAGTGTAAGTTGATTTAGGTCAACTGCGGTAAAGAAGCGTCATGAACACAACATCAGTCTCAGCATGGGGCGCGTATATATATATATGTATGTATATATATATATATATATATATAGTGTTAGTTATGTCAACTTCGTATGGTTTTCAAGCCGTGAAAACATGCTTTATGCACCCCGTCGACAACCTTTTCTGCAGTTTACACGAACACTACGGATGTAATGAGGCACGGTGTTGGCCACAGTGACAGGCAAATCCGAAACCGGATGCCGCCAACCATGTTGAAGTAAGATTAAAACCACTGGATGAAGAATAACAAATGGTACACATTGCTCAAGTAGTCATTCACACGTTATATTGATAACTTTCTGAGAGTCCACAAGTCGAAGGAATAAATACGGTATGATAGCGTTATAATATGAAATCCAAACCTTGTATGTGGAGCGCATGGACGAACCAGGCGAGAGCTCTTGATAAGTCATCGTGAAGTAGGTGAAAAGGACCATTGAAAACCTTTAATGAATTGTCACACTAAAATCTACCATACTTTATGGGCAGTACGCTACACCTAGAGACGAAGTAAATGGAACGCACAATTAGTGTGAAGTTTTTCTAGAAGACCAGGATATATACTAGCTATACCATCTAGCCAATGAAAAAATACAGGCAGTCGTGAATGTATGAATTAAGGAGCAGGTTAATGGAAGCATTTTGATTTCAAAGGCATAGAATGACAATTTTTGTACCTTGCAGCGTGTTTCGTAAGCATGTATTGACAATGCTATTTTATGAGATGAAATTATACCATGCTACTTGACATTGGATGAGCTTGGTATGTGATCACTCTCGACCATGAATTGAAAGTATTCGCCAAAGTGATAGGTTTTTCAGTGCGGAGAAGAAAGTTACCTCGTAGCCTTTAGAAGCGTTGCGTCGAGGCGGCATCCATCACTGAATCACATGTAGCTCGTTCTGGAAAGGTGTAAATGACTCCGCGATGGGAGTAGTGCCGCCTAAAACTACGTACTCAGCGCACTCACATCTATTAAAGTTAGTGGTAAATGGAGCCATTTCGGTGTATAAAGAGATTAAACAAATAGACGATATATTCCTCCGAGTGTTAAGAATACTGCAATCATGTAGGCACGATTGAGAAGAATGTCAGAGACATGATGGGAGTATCGGCACACTACTTCAAGACAGCTAGTATGTGAGTATCGGCCCCACCAGCCTTCCTTGAGCTTAGTTTAGTGAGTCCGCGGTAGACTTCAGTGTTAGAACTTAATTGTTGTACCAAAGCCAGAAAATGAAGGCAAAGAGAGTGCTTCCTGCGGGGAAGAACAGTACTCAGATTTGAGTTTATCTCCTTACACAGGACCAAGTCACTTACTTAAACGTTTACCTCCTAGATGCTTTAACTACCTCCACAGACAGCGGCAGTTGTAGTTGTATAACGTGGCATCTATGTACAGCTTATTCTCTCCTCTTATTATTGAAGAGGAACATTTATTGGCTCGTACTTTGTTGCTTCTGTTGTTTATTTTGGTGGGGAGAATTTTCTTGTGCGTAGGTACATAGTTTCAACCGGTCAGCGCAGATGGAAGCAAAAGTTAGGATAATCAGTGAGATGCTCACGCCAAACGAACGTTGTTGAAAACAATACACTCAACAGAAGCCAGCGTTGCCTGTAGCCTAACAATTTTATACGTTAAACTAACTGGCCGCCTATCAGTTTTGAAGGGCTTATTAGCCAAAGTTCTGGAGTTAGTCTTGCCGTAAACGACAGGGTATACTTTTCTGATACATTGACTGGGGTTACCGAGTGGGGCTTGTTTATGCGCAGAAGACAACTGATCGGGGTTTGGGAAGACGTACTCTTATTGCACTTCTGGGCTGGTCAGAAAGACCAATGTGTTGCTCCAATAAAGTGCCTGAATGAGTGGTATAATTTATATTGAAGTCCCCGGCGGTGGCAGGCTGAGCGGTCGATTTTCGCTAGTGCCACCGAGAACGTCATCTACACAATCTTTCAACTCTGGTGCCGGTATGTAGACGTTTCCGATGTCAACAGCGCTAAAACCGCTCAAAAAATTTGGCTTACCTTCAATCAAATAGCAGCTGATGCTAACCGCTGAGTACATGAACAGTGTGGCTGTCGACTTACACTATCGTTGATAAACGGAACTGATGACAACCCGCATAGTTGAGAAGCATTCCGTGACGGTGGGACGTGATGGGAAAAGAATCAGTAATTTAAACAGTGTCTTCCACATCAAAATGTAGCCAACCTTCTTGCGGCATCGAAATGGCTGCATTCGGATGTTCATTTTGTTGCACAACAGCAACCTTATTTTTCCCAGCAGCAAGCGAACATTGCTAGATGGGATCTGTGGTAACTGTGTCTTGTCAGCTGAACGATGACTAAGACCGAATTGCTAATTAGCACTGTGTTTTCTCACTTTTATGCAGTATTTTCTTGTGGCTCTTTTAAAATTTTTTTGGCTGTATGGGCATGTTCAACAAAACAAATAAATTGCAGTATCCGGGGAAGATTTTTAGAACTTTGGTGGAATAGAATCTTATTGAACTAATCAAAATAGTCCAGATAGACGAACGGGCAACTATGTCCTATGGACTAGATAAACCCGCTGCAACTAGAGTAAAGATGAGAGGGTTGTCCTGTTCTCCGAGCTGGACATTTCTGTTGCAGACGTTTGGTTACCACGCCAGGCAACATCTTCAGTGCGGCTATTAAGTCTTTATTCACTGGGAACTTGCAGAAATCCAAGTCACAAGGAGTCGCTCTAACATTTTCAGCATGACGTGCGCACAAGCGATCGGACGATGGTTTACGAGACTCCGCGAACCAGGACTTAATAGCCGCACTAAACATGTTGCCTAACTTGTTAACGAAACGTCTGCAACAGAAATGCTCAGCTCGGAGAACAGGACAACCTTCGCATCCACACCCCCAGGTACAGGTATTCTCAATAATTTACAGAGTAAAGATGCTTTTCCAACGAAACAAGCAACCGCTAATTTGAAGATACTATCAAGATCGAATAGTGTTTTATACTGTTTTCAGCATGATGATCTCCGATTATAACACTAGACCGTGGAAGCCCTATCTTTGTTCCATAACTATCTGTTTTTGACTATATGCTGTTGATAAGGTGTAGTCGTTTTATCTCCGAATGTTTGCTTTGAGCATTTAGTTTTGCATTAGGTCTCCCCTCCCCCTTTCTTGTCCTTTATTTTCTAGGTCACTTTGCTCATACGGCATCGAAGTATCAGTTCATATGGGTAATGTGCAGGGTACGTCTGCAAAGTTCGGTGATTAGTCCCATATGCTCAAAACCGCCCTGGTTAGAATGAAAGGTCTGCACGTACGCATTGAGAGACGTATCAACAAGCCCCCCAATCGCGCAAATTCACGATGTGAAGTAGCCGTGCACGCTGCGACCTAGCTGACGGAGTCAGGGTGGGAACTCGCGTCATTACGAATTGGAGTGCAAAATGGTGCAACGGGCCAACACGAAGTTTTGTCTCAAACTATGCGAAACTGCGACAGAGACTCACGAGATATTAGTGAAGGTGTACGGTGTTGAGGCAGTGAGTAAAACTTGTGTGTCTGAGTGGCTTAAACACCGTAGAAATAGCAAGGAAAATACCAAGGATGAGCCGCGTTCTGGTTGACCGCCAACAAGCGCAATCCAATCCAGCATCGAACGAGTGCAACAGATGCTTGCTGATGGTTGGCGTCTCCGCTTAAGCATAGTAGCAAAGGAGCTTTAGATAGGCTAAATTGTGTAAGCATTATTGTTCACGAACATTAAAAAGCGGAAAATTTGTGCCCGGTTTGTACCGCCAGAACTGTACCGGAATGGACAGTGGAATTCCCTCCACCACAACGCCCGTCTGCACACTGCGATCCGCGGGATCAACTTTCTCGCTCAACGCTAGTTAACTAATCTTTAATGCCCTCCTTATTCTACAGAGTTGGCGCCGGCAGACTTCTTTTTGTTTCTCCGTCTTAAATTAGTCATGAAATGTTTGCGCTTCACAGACGTTGCGGATATCCAACAACGCATGACCACGATGCTTGGGGCGATTCTACAAGAACCGTTTGCCTACAGTTTCCAACAGCTTTACAACTGATGTCAGAGATGTGTTATAGCTAATGTTTATTACTTTGAAGGCCAGTACAGGTGTTGTGTTTACCTTTTGTTTCCTCTATTTTCTGAGACCATTTGCCGAAATTTTCAGACACGACTTATATTACTGTTGTGGGTAGTGATGTGAGAGGACACCATCCATAGTCACTGTCTTCCTGTTATTTTGACTAATCCACATACTTGTGATCGGCTTCATGTGTGACATCGCGGTCACACTTCCGAGACAGACCTGCTCCCAGTTTGCTCATGGGTACGGTTATTGGACCATTGTATGTCTTCGAACGAGAACTCTTGGAATGAGCAACTTAATTGTTCTGTCTGCCCATGGGACCCAAACGCTTGTTATTTTTTCCGCTTTTTTGCTTCGTCCTTTCTCTTTTTCATACTTAGGCCGTTACTGCTGGTTTCATAAGCAACGTTAACAAGGAAGCCGGGCCATCTTTCCTACTAAGAATACTCATCCAAATGGGGTTTTTCAACGTCCTCAAGCTGTTAATCAAAGTATGATGCTGGCTTCTGCTACTATACTCTTTCACAGTTAATGTATGCTACATCTTTGGATTATGCGTAGGGGGCAACATCTGACGCTAATTCCATGGCTTACTGCACTTACTGTGTCAAAATAAGACGTACGAGGGTTTCTCTTGTGGAACGGATTCCAGTGAATATTCCCGCCTGCATCATCCGGTTTCATGGACCTATGACAGTTAACAATCACTGGTCGAATCTAAAGTCTCCCTTGTTGTTTTAGTCTGTTGGAGAGGTTGAATTGCGACACAATTGGTAGCACTTAACAAATTATTTTAAAACCGCTAATACTAGATAGCTCAGTTGTTGGAACTCAGGGGGATTATTTCAACCTACCCATCAAAGTTTGAGGAGAGAGCGGCGACTTTTAACGGCTTATTTATTTGCATCGATTAGCTAGTGGTTTGCATGTATCGCGATCGTTACAAGTGCCGGCAATGCTTAAATCGGTTATCTACTAGTCAGAAGATTACTTTAGGGACTACTTGTGAGTCGACGCTCGCTGTTGAATCGATCGCACCATTGGTTAGATGGCTTCACAGATATGGTCCAACTACCTACGTGGCGCTCTTTCATTCGTTCCCTATTTTTTGCTTTTGTTGCATCTAAGATTTCATTTTTAACCCGTACCTCTGTTATCACTAGTACACCGTGAAGATTATCAAAACAACTGTATCCACCATATATCCGTACACGAGTCATAATTGGTGGGCTGAACTAGCGTGAACGGTGTGCAGACCAGCACTTACATGTCATCAGCACAGTTCCTAACACGGTCTCGCATTCGATTACCTTGCGGCTACCCAGCGACAGACCTCCCTCGGCTCAACTTGACAGTATCTTCTTCTGCAGTTGTAGATTGCGCGCGCGTCCTTGTAATATCGTTGTTCGATCTGGAGCACCTGCCATGCTTTTGCCTTGTGTTCGCATGACGCTCGCTTTCCTGGTTTCCTCGGTGTTGAAGCTCGAATCCATTTGCCCGTTACCTGTATTCGTAATCCACAAAACAGCGGTATCATTCTGAATTACAGCTTCATCTACCACTGACTTAGGTTAGGTACCAGCCTTTCCAACGGTAACTTGTACCTTTACCTGTAATGTTATATCTTTATTGCAAGAAAATTTTTTATTTCCACCATAACATTCCTAAATGAGAAAAGTTGGTGGCGCTTTACTATTGCTTACACACGAATGCTGTAACAATTTGTCTGTGTGTTTGTCTTTTCCTTGGTCAAACTGCTATTCAGTCAGTCACCCATCACACTGTCGGTCTGTCTACCACAAGAGGTATGGAAGATCCGTCTTTCTTCGATGATTCATTCTAATGTTTGACGCCATATCCTTTGTCTTTTTTCTCTGTCACAGAAACTATTCCCGTTTTCGCAGACACTTCGAGAGTTACAATCACCTTACTCAATCCAAATGGTCAACCACAAAGCGGGACCCTGATCGGATTGCGAGCCCATGTGGCCGGTTTGTTTAGTGTCTATACGGCCGCAGTTCTGTACGCTTTGTATTGTCTGTGCAGCTCCAAAAGATGTGATAGGTGCCACAGGGCTAACAGAGTGGATACGTTCGGATTCGGTTTCGAGGCAGGAAAAGGTGCCATGTCCGTGATTGACGATGCTACTAAACACTCATCGAACCAGGTCTGTTGTCCATGCACCTCGGCGAAACTCAGCAATGCACCATACTCCACACCCTACTCTCGCTCCATCGTTGCGTTGAATGGCCAAGAGAAACAGTTATGTTATTTACTGGCACTTCTTTGTCTGCAGTGCTTCGCTTCGGTGCTCGCTTGGCTCGAATTTTCCAGGTGAGTCCAGTGTCTGCGACATCTGCCCACAACTTCATTTTCTTGAACTTACTGCAGCTGCGCTTCTTGTTTTTGCACAACCTCTCTTTGTATGGACCACCTATGGGATGCAAGTGACAACTGATGAATCACCTCGTGGCATATGTTTATGTAGTTGCTAAGGCAGTCTTTGTTCATGTGATCATAATCTGGACCTGTCCGATCCATTCATTAGGCCCGTTGAACACGTGACAAACTTATCCTGTTCGAACTGTAATCCCACATCTGCAGATTACGCTATGTTTCTTCACATGTGATTTTCTCGGTTCAGCATTTGTGTCGATGGTTAGGCGGATGGCCCTTGTCTTGCGTTCAAATACCTGGGTCGCAGTGGGTAGCGATCTGAAGATTGCACCCACCAGTGGTTCTATACTCTTTCTGTTGAGGGGAATCGCGAAGCTGGTGGCGTTCTTTCATTTGATTTCTTCTTCTTAGTCACTTTGAGTGCCCAACTCCGTGAACTATTTTTCTTTCTTGTCACTACTTTATTTTGCTAGTTCATGATTGGTTCTTATTACTCATGGAAAGTCAGTATAGCAAACAAGCTCGTTTTCGTTGATTCATCACCAGGTTAAATACATGACATTTAAATAGCTAACATAGAACAGGTTAAAGTACGTATTAAGGATGAGGTATAAAGTTGACATGACAGCTATGTTTCGACTTGTTCACACGATTGTAGTCAGGTAATTCCATGTGGACGACTATCTGATTTGGAAGCTGGCTGTGACTATCCGTAATTATTTTTATCAAAATCTCTTATTTATGGGCACATCCGCTCTAACAGTTTCTAAACGCTATATCGTACATAGCTACTATTAGTGGTCGTCGTGTCTTTCGGGGCCAAACCTGTCCTCTGCAGCGTTCGTAACTTGCATGACAGTGGTGGATGAGACGCCGCTATATTGCAGTTAGCTTGTAAATCATGACGGTCCGAAGCTGCGCCCCGTCACCCAGTGGCATCATCTGTTGACTGGCGGTGCAAGCCGCTGATGGTCATGGGCTCAAATTCTGATGGATGCGCACTACTGATGTTACCCAACAGGCTGAAACTGCAGTCTAGGGCTTTTCCGGACGACTCTGATTTGAAAGCAAGTTGTGACGAACCTCAGTTATTTATATTAAAATCCCTTACTTATGAGTACGATTCTAGTCGCTGCGTCAAGCGTTGAGTGCGCGACAGATGATCAGGGGAGAGCCAACGTCCTCACATACTGTTTGTGCACACATAGAGGGGGGTGGTTAAGACGGATGGCCATCGCCTCTGCCATTGCAAGTATGCGGTACTTGATCAGTTTGGAGCGGATTCTTTTCACGCGATAGATCGGCCGGAAAGCCTTTGTGATGACAACATGGCTATAGGAATCTACAGAACAGGACCTGCTATTGCCTCTGTGCCGTAATCGTGACTGGTTACTCGAATTTGACTTCACTTCATATAAGTAGGTATTTTGTACGGCGTGGTGGACATTGGTCTTGCTTGGTGAAATTCAACTCACGATAGCTGGTGTTTCTCATCTATAGGTAATTTGAATTATTAAGTGAATGGCACACTCCCCTTTATCCCAGATCTTGATGGATTGCAGCCAGAGAGGCTTCCAGGCTCACTTACACCTCAGCTACGAATGTGAACTCTTGGATATCTTCGCATTACACAACATTGTACTTCGGTTGTTATTGTGCTGTAATTTTTCCGTTTCTACTGTCACATTATTATTGTGACTCCCAAGTGTATGCACTTAGACTCATCGTTGACATAACCAATCGTTTTGCCGAGTCGAGTCATATAACTGTAAGCCCATGTGCGAACAAAGTTTGCCAGGCGTAAACTGTAAAGCTATCAGTGTGTATTGTTACCTAGCTTGAATACCTTAAAAACACTCCCCTAGTACGCAGTTATCCTTGCTCTGACCTCCACCTGGCCTGTTTTTCATTCTTTTGACATCATTTTGCACCATATATTGATCTACTAGCAGTGTCAGTCAGCGTAGAAAGTCAGTGTCTTGTTCTCAGGTACGCAACATCCTTATCTGCTGTTCTGGTGATGATAACACCATCATACTGGTTTTTAAATGATGTTACGGTCTTCGTAACCCTCTAGCACATTGCACCATACTGTGTTGTGCTTTTGGATGTTTCGATAGCCCCTTATCATCTTGTTTAGTGTTTAATCAAACAAACTTGTTTTGTAACCGCCTCCGTTTGAAGTCGCGATGCGCCCGCGTGATATTTCTCTCGCTCTCAAGGACAGGATTTACAATGTGGCCGTCCGTTCAGCCTACCTGTACGGTTGCGAAACCTGGTCCATAAAGCCAACAGATTTAAAGAAGCTTATTACGCTCGACTATCGCTATCTTCGCAGCTTAGTTTATGTCTGGTGGGAACACCACGTGAGCAATAAGTGTGTTGGGCTCCACGCATTTGGTGTAGGAATAGTCATTGAACCGCTCAGCACCATATGTCACGAATCAGACTCCGATGGCTGGGCCACGTGTTGCGCATGCATGCCCACTTACTTCCGCGACATGCGTTGTTGGGGCGAACGGGGTCTGGATGGAAGAACATGATTTGGTCAAAAAGAATGAAGTCTTTTTTGTTCGTCGCAATCAGCCGACAATTCAGATATGTCGACCAGCTATCCGGAAAAGCACCAGACGGATAGCTGGTCGACATATCTGAATTGTCTGCTGATTGCGACCAACAAAAATACTCATCAAAATTCTTCCATTCATAAGTAGGAATGAAGTCCTTCACTTCGAAGTTGGCATCGGTTGGTGTTTCCCGACTGCCGGGTTGGAGACCGAAGGACAATGAACACGTCTGGTTGGATACGCTTGTTGACATGGTGAAGAGCCAATCCCAATGACGTTTGTGTTGCGAATTTCTTTATCTATCCCCCTCCCCTTTTGGATTCCCCCTCCAGCGACGATTTTGTTCCCCTTGTATACTGTGATATTTAGCATTATATTACTTTTTTACTCTCTATCGTTTGACCGCTTCGTACACAAGCAAGAACTTTGATCCAAAAACTTATTGCCTATATTGATAGTGATGTACTGGATTTCTTAGCATAGTGCAAGAAAACTGTCTGTCGTTCATTGTCAATTATGCAAATGAGAGTGTGTACATCTGCACGTACTATTCGAAAATAAACTTTTGTGCGTATGTACCTATGTACACATTGTATACGAAAGGGTTTACCTTTTATTTTTTGTATTGCTGCAGATTAGCTGAGGTGTATTTCTCACATTTGGCTAACATGTGTTGGTACTGATTATGACGCGTGTCGTTTATCTGTTTATCCTTTATGCACAAACGGGTTCGTTCAAAATAGCTGACAGACAGAACAATGCCCATTTGCTTAAGTTTGCCGAAGCTTCAGCTGTTCTTTGACTTGAAGCCCCTTCGGTGCAATCAGACCGAACTTACGGCTAGCCTCGCCTTACTTTGTTGAGGTTGTTATTCGATTTTCTCCGAACGAATTGACTTTTCACATTGCTTTTCTCTTGTGCGCACCCCGATAATTTCACGAAAATGTTCAAAACGCCTGCTTTCATTGTATCTGTTTTTCTTTTTGGCTGTGTTTAAATTTGTGGAGGGAAAATTCTGCATGAGAGATATCATGAGGAGCAGGCCCAGAAATTGTCAGTGATGAATGTAGTTGGTGAGTCCAACCCTGACTGGGGGATCGCCTCAAATGTTCCATGATGAATGGTTATGACTCATACTGTGCACCCAATTCGGGACATCGTAACTGTGAATGGGTCTCTAAAACATCGTTCAGTTTGTTGGAAGCACGGAAACGGGTTCCGATGGACACTGAGTTCCGTCGTATCCGTAACTTCCTGAAACCATCTCTGACGAGTCTTCGAGTTGACCGGGAATGTTGGTGGGTTGCAAAGTCCCATGAGATGGAGCAAGCTGGTGCTATTGGAAACAGCTGAGTGCTATTGTAACTCATTCGGAACACGGATCCGAGAAAACCATCAGTTAGCGATACGATAGCTGAGAAAGATGGACAGTTGCTATATTCTCAGTCTCGTCGACAGGCCCATTGGGCGGACATTTTGAAGAGCAGTTTAGCAGGCGTGCTGCGACACTGCCGCTTGTCAAATCACCTGAGTCTACTTGGGCAGTAGACGTCATATCTCCCACTTCTGAGCAGATTCGACATGAGCTTGCCGTTTTGAAACGAAACAAACCTCCGGGACCCGACGACCCTCCTCCATCTTTGGTAAAAGATGGAAATGATTCTTTGTTGACTGGACTTGCTTCTCTGTTTAACACGATCTGGAACACTGAAGAGATGTCTTCAGACTGGCGACTGTCAACTGTCATGTCCATCTTTAGGAAAGGTCAGCTTACTTCGTACGGAGAAGCATTAGTTTTGTTCCCATTGTCTCTGGACTCCTTACGATTATTATTCTCCGATGACTTGCTGATCTTCGTAGGAAGTTGAAGTCACGATTAAACTTCACACCATAATCTGCCTCGACGGGGAATCGAACTCCGGTCCCCGTGAGAAGGGAATTACTGATAGTCAGGCTGGTTTCCACCCTGGCCGTGGTTGTGTCGATCACGTATTTATTCTTCGCCAAGTTTTAGAGCAAAGATACACATTTAGACGACCGATGGTGATGATTTTGCTTGACTCGAAAGCCGTCTTCAACGCTGTAGACCCCGCCAGTTTGTGGCACTACCTATACATGAAGGATGTGCCGGCTAAATTGCTTTTCATTATGCAGTCTCTACCATGACTTCTGATCCCTTGTAAGTGTCTACAGTAAACTGTCTGTTGAGTTCCCCACAGCAAGTGGGGTTTGTCAGCGTTGTACTATACTCTCCTCTTCAACTTTGTGATCACAATGATCATGAGTGACTCGGTTCTTTCGGACTACCGGAGTGGATGTCCTGCAAGATGACCGGTGACAAACCTGGAGTATGCGGACGACATAGCTCTTCTTGAGTCTGACGCAGAGGCTATGCAAACACTATTTGATAGACTGACGCTTAACACTGAGAGCTTCGGCATTTGCTTTACACGTTCAAAATACAAAGTACTGCTGTAGGACTGGACCGACATACCTCCGGTTCTGGTTATCAGCTAACTAACTCTAGAATTTGTAGATCGGCCTATTTACCTTGGCAGCTGTCACTTCTGGTGGCCACATCACTGAGGAGTTGCTTCGCGCAGCTGCAAGGCCCGTGCGACTTTCCAGAGACCCAACCATCTATGGAGACTGCGGGATATCGTCCTGTCAGCGAAAGGTAGAGTGTATAACGCTGCGATAAGGTCGGTCTTACGGCATGGATCAGAGACCTGGGCAGTTCGCAGCGAAGACATTAAACGCTTGATCGGGTTGAACCACCGGTGCTTGCGGAGTATTGCACACATGTGGTGGAAACAGCGGGTGAACAATGTTGAGGTCCGCCAGTAGTCTTCTAGTTCCCTCATTCGAGTGTTTACTAGATCTTAATCGCTTACGCTGGCTAGGTCATGTTCTCCGTATGCCCATTGGCCGCATTCCTTGGTGTGCATTATACACCGTGGCCGCACTGTTTGTGCGAAACCGCAAAGTGACCAGTCCGTGTGGTGGCATCGAGGCATGGAGAAATCGGTGGAGAGACTTGGTCAGCATGGCGATCTCTTGATAGTCCACGCCAGTCCTCGGAGGCCGTATCAGACATGGCGCAGTCTCGCAGTCAGTAGCGTTCCTGCTTAGGTTTCTTACATCTGGTTGTTAATTTTAGTCCCATTTTGTTTAGTCTAACTCATCTTATTTCTCTTTCCTTTACATTCTATTTGTATTCGACCGCGCTATCTTGCCTTTGTAATTCTTGCGATGTGAGTCGTGGGAACTGGATCCAACGTACTTCAGTGCCCGGATCGTAGTTGTTCAAATGAACTGTACTGCATGTTTTTGGGAAGTGCGAAAAGTGAAGCCTCATCTTCTCACTAACAGTAGCTGAATTACCAAAGATCTATTACGGATTCTTCTCTAACCGATTTGTTATAGTCTGCCTACCACGTGCGATTTCGGTTATTGCAATCAGGTTCTTCACAAAACTCCAAATCCAACCAGACAATCAGAAAACAAAGACCTTGATGAAGGAATACCTGTTAACTATTGCAACTGCGAAAAACAACCTTTTCACTTCGAATTATCATCATATTTTATAGGTTCCAAAACGTTGTAATTAACTCAGAGTTCGCCATATTTGAGTTTCGCTCACATGCAGCGTAATAAACTATCTCCGCTAATTTTAAATTCAGTCAATTGATTTTGCTTAGCGTGGGATGCTGGTTCGCCCTAATACATTTCCTCATATCAGCAGGCTACAACCCTGACAACAATCTTAGACATGTTCTTAATTAGCACAGTTAATCACGTCTAAAACGGCTTTGATAATGTGGTTGAAGGTACATCTTTCATGAGTTCTAGAAATCCTAGTAGCCATTTGAGCACTCGCACTGATTACCTTCTGTTGTAATCCATTGTTGGAGGAAATAGACTAGGTCGATTTCTGTGAACGAGACCCCTTGACATAGGCACCATTACGACCACTGTGCCTTATGATGGTCTGTTGACTCATTCACACACACTGCTGCGGGCTCGTCAAATATCCCCGCCAAAACGCGCCAGAAACTCCGGCATAATGGCTGTGGAAAACGGGGTTAACTTCCTCCCCACAACGTAGCAGTGTTCAGCCATTCCGAGACGCAGCCCCACTGCGCACCTGTTGACAATGTTCTTTTACAAACTACCACATCGTCGTGGTAGCAATTTTCTCTAACTTACTGACACATTGCACCGGCTGTGATTCGCCCTTCGTCAGCCGACCACTTGTCTTGCTCCCTCTTCGCCTTAGTTGGTAGTCGGTCGGTCACGTGATTTTGTGTGCGTCGTTAGCCGGCAGCGTTCGCGTCTAAGCCACTAGCGCGCGTCTACCGTAACCCCCCTCTCACCTGCGTACCCTCGTCCGTTATGAGGGCTCAGCGTCTTTCCGAATACGTGCGGCTAGGATCGTTCTCATGCTCGCTCCATTCCCGTCTCACCAGCACATACCCCGGGCTAAGCTAACGCCACAGATCAGCGCAAATCCGTTAGATTGGTCAGCATTCCAAGCCGTTCTCGTAGGCGTGCTCCAATCGTGCCAGTGACAATCTTATCAGGCATTTACTCACTCATAACACAAACCAAGCAGTTATCTCAGCATGGTAACTTCCAAATTTTGAGAGGCTTTCATTTGCCACAACCGATTAATTTTCTGCTAGTCTTTCATTATATTTTAACCTGGTGACCTGAAAACCATTGACACGATAACTGATAGGATGTACTCTGTTGAACTTCACACAATCTTTTCTAACGATTCGGCGTTCCTTTCTCTTCACTTCTACGTTCATAGGCCGGTACTCGATAGCTCAGAAACATTGAATTGGGTCACCGATGTTGATCATTTCGTGTTTGAGGTTCGTGATGCACATTCTGCTGTCAAATGACTTGGCACACTGCTGACTTTGTCTTATACATTATCCGTCGCAATAAGACTACCTTAACGTGGTGCGACGGTTTGCGCACCACCTTGATCCATTGAGCTATACTGGGTGGTGCCTCCGGGCACTTTGAGAGCTACTCCTACCAGGTTGGTCACTGGTGAGAGGTTAGAAAAACTCAGTCTCCTTGTCCTCCAGGTTGGGGGTTTGAAATGGGATGGCGTCCATTTCTGTAAAACTAAATCATTGCTACCTCCCCGCTGCCTTGCGGACAGGCTTTTGAGGCAAAGGCTTTGGATGAGGACCCTAATCGTCCTCCTGTCTAGGTCTGGCCGCCCTGGCAGTATATCAGCCCACATGCAAGCGTGACATTTTCTTCAAACATAAATTTCATCCTGCATCGGTTGTCGCGCAGATTATCAAGGGTCGCTTTATCCGCTGCATACAGCAGGGCGGATAAGCGAAAACATGCTACTGCTGGCGCATCTCTTCTTTCTTTTCCACCTGTTTCTCTTACTCCTATCCCAAACCCCTTGACTAACTTTTCTTCTATAATTCCCAGCTTAATTGACAGCAACCGAAGTGCCACTGGAAAAACATCTGCACCCGCCTTCTCGCGACACGCACCGGACGCCTGTCAGCAACAGTCCCTTATAAGGCCACGCTGGCCCGTTTGCATGGCGACGTTCAACGTTTGCACTCTAGCACAAATAGGTCAACAGGCTGCACTCGCACGCACCTTGGACACACTGAGTATTGATGTGTGTTATGTGTCCGAAACTAGGCTCAATGACCCTGACGGGGTTATTGAATTAACTGCACTCGGCTTATCCTCTCGTTATTGGTTGCACGCATCCGGAGACGCCGATGCAGCACTCACGGGTCAAGCTGGTGTAGGTATCATTCTAAGTTCCAAAGCTGAACCATCGTTAGTTGATTGAATTCCTGTGAACAGCCGTTTATGTGCAGCCTGTTTGACGATATCAGCTAAGGTTAATTCTCGAAGTGGTACAAAACGCTGTTTGTTCGTGATTTCCGCTTATGTTCCTACGGACTGCAGTTCGAATGCTGTCAATGACATTCTATCACGAACTGAACGCGCTACTACGCAGTGCTACTAGTTCAGATATTATAATACTTGCAGGGGATATGAACGCACAAGTAGGGACATCCTTTCACTCAGGTGATGCAGGACTAGCCATGGACGGTTAGTTTAAAGCCTGCATTGGAGACCCAGGTCCGAAACGCGATCACAGCCCTCAATCGTTTTCGTACCGCTGCCTGAATTTCTTCCCACCTGCAGATTTAACGATGGTGTTGGGGTCTTCTTCAAAGCACTGACCTCCCTATCAATTCTCTGGAAGGAAGTAAGTGTTCCGACTAATTGGAGCGAATCGATTATAGTGGCAATCTACAAAAAGGGCAGTCGCACAGGCTGTTCTAACCACAGAGGTATTAGCCTAACGCCGGTTGTGACAAAATGACTGGCCTCGATTATCGTTCGTCGCCTCACTGGGGAACGGGAATCTCGGATTAGGGAAGAGCAGGCCGGTTTCCGCCCAGGACGTGGCTGTATAGACCATATCTTCACTTTTCGGCATGTGCTAGAGCAGCGCCACACATACCGCAGACCGACAATAGCTGTGTTCCTCGATTTCAAGAGTGTGTTCGATTCAGTCGATCGATTGGTTCTGTTCGAAATACTTTCACGGAAATTTGTTGCCACGACATATGTGAACTTCCTTCGGGCTCTATACTCGAACACTATAGGCCGCGTCAGGGTCTACGATGACCTATTGTATAGCTTTCCGACCAGAAGTGGCGTTCATCAGGATTGTTCGATCTTCCCATTTTGTTCACTTTCATCGTGGATTCTTTCATGGAGTGTTCCCTTGCGGAATCTCATGATGTGGGCGTTGAAGTGCTGCCTGGTGTAAGGCTAGTTGATCTAGATTTTGCGGACGATATCTTGTTGGTTTTCGGTGATGTTGGAGCGGCCCAATCAACCCTGAATAGCCTGTCCAGAGTGCTCCCATTATTTGGTATGCACTTCGCACCTTCAAAGTGTAAAGTGTTGCTGCAGGACCACCAGCCACTTTCTGACCCCTTGACCCTTGCTAACGAGGAACTCGAGGTGGTTGATCAACTCACTTATCTTGACAGCTGCATCAGCAACGATGAGCGCATAGAAGCTGACGTTAGTTCACGCATTGCAAAGACCAGAGCTGCCTTCTTGAACCTGCGGCATCGTTGGCGACAGAAGGGAAATTCCCTACGTCTGAAAGACCGTATATACAAGCCCACCGTGAGGCCCGTTCTGTTCTACCTTAGTGAGACTTGGCCCCTTCCGTCTGAAGATCTGAGGCGCCTTCAAGTCTTTGATCATCCTTGCCTGCGAAGCATTGCTGGTGTTGGATGGTACCAGCGTGTCCGCAACGATGATGTGCGTAGGCGAGTACTAGGTGGTGATACTCATGCTAGCTCCCTCCCTAGAACAACAGATAACACTGAATGAGTTGCGTTGGCTCGGTCACGTGCTAGGTATCTCTTGTCACCGCTTACCTAGGAGGGTCTTGTTCAGTCTACCAGGCGCATGGTGGCGCAAGGCCCGAGGTGGACATAAGTTGACTTGGCAGCCGGAAATTTAGTTATTGACGACCAAACTGGGTGCCGTTGGTCCGCATCGCCTTCCGGGCTGGGGTCCACGTGGTTCGCCTTGTGCTTGGCTCGCAACTTTACAGGACGCCTCGTAAGCGACACCAGTGACGCGTCTGCTGCCGTCTTCTAATCGGATTGTCTGTTGAAAGTGTGTTTGGTGCTGAGTTATCTGCGGGGTAATGGCTGATTATGACGTGGGGCGGTGAAAGCCGCAAGGAAGCTGTCTCGCCGATATCGCCTTTGCAGGATAACCAGCTTTTTGTGACGGTATGTTGTTAACACAAGTTGTAGGCGCCTTGACCCTGAACGTTTGCTTAGGGCGTTTGGGTTTGCGGTTAAGTCCCCCTTCTCTCCCTCTTATTCTCCCCCTTAGTTTTTATTTCACAGGTTATCATGGTTGTATGGCAGCGAAGCAACGGTTCAAATGGCCGATGTGTTGCTGTTTGTTGTTGTTGTTGTTCTACACTTCCTATTGACTTTGCCTCCGCTACTTATCGATGCGCATTTGCATGTGACGAGAAGTTGGAATGTTGCTAAACCTTTTATTGTAGAAGTCGAAATTTATAATCTGTACAACTTAATCGAAATGTGATCAAAACCGTTTAAAATGGTACCTGTCACTTGTTACTATTCTAAGTGTTCTTCACTAGCACAGGGCTCACAAATGCGGCTGTTTTGTAGATCGATCAGCGACGAAATGGAAATCCAGTAATGTTTTGAACTGCTGCACCGGTTTGGCCGCCATGACATGATCTGGTAGGCCTTTCAAACATCTACGATTCTCTGTTCGAAACACACGGAGTGATGATTTGCTTCATTCCCTGCACCACAGACCTGTGCCATGGTCTGTGTGCGCAGCGGGGTGTTCGCAAATTCTGCAGCAGCCTCAGCATGAGGAATCCATCGATATGTTGGATGCGACAGTTCACAAACTGATCGACTTGCACCGGACGATAAGACAAGGTGTAGAGTCTTGGTGTCTTACACTGGTCTTCGTACAGTTAGCCTCATAAATTGCGGATGAAGTTGGCAGCGACATGTTGAATCCGTTCAATCTTCTGTGCCTGGTCTCAGTTACTCGGACAGTAAGGGGTCGAGCCGATGTGTGTGGTGACTTCTCTGGATTAATTACCGGAGCTTACTTTGTGCACAAAACTATGTGCAATTGGTCACGATACAACCTGTTCGTGTTATCCACAGGTTTCAACTCTCGACGATAGAGTACATCTAGGCCCTTCACGGAAGATGTTGTATGTAGTGGTTGGCCGTCGAGCGTGTAGGTTCGACTGTCACCATCTTTCCTCAGACTCATGAATACAGAGTCGGCTGGGTTGACCGGGAGGTAAACTTCTGCAAATCACTTGGAGGGGCGGATGCGCACTTGCTGAAGTAGGCTGTAATTGTCGGGTGCATCAATTACACTCCAATTGCACTCTTAAGGTCATTCGCAACCAGGGCACACGGCGACCGCCGAAGTTGAGGCAACTCGTTATTGTGATCAGGAGCAGTACTGTGTCTTAGGTTACAATTCTTAAATGCCGTCTGTGTGGAGCGTCCACTTTCTTCCAAAGTGAATAATGAGCTTCATGTACAGCGTGTCTCAAAAAGCCTACATTTGCCTATGATTCCGGCTGACATTCTAAGGGTTTGCTGTTTGAACTCATATGACGCATCGAATATGCGCCCACCAGAACAGACTATCAGAAATGAAACGGAGTGCCGGCCGTTCTAAACACTACCATCTGATCGAACCACCTCTTGCTTTCTCACCGCCTGCCCACCACCATCGAAATCATATCCGCAAATTAGTGCTCTGCTAATTACGATTCATCTTTCCTTCGAGTTCCATAGATGATTGACCTACGATCAACATCTCTAAATCAACCAATAAACGGATCTTACGGATTACTTTGTACGACAACCCTGATATGTGGGATATAGATTTAGGTAGAATTCCACTGCAAACTCAAAGCTTGTCACCCACTCCTTCCATTTTCATGGCTACGCTTTTAGCCCCGAGATTTCACTTCAAGATTTTGTGCCCATCTTATGCCTCTACCGTAACCATGGTCGTGGTGTAGTTCTTCAGGTATTTGACCTGCGAGCTCTAATCCAGGGGTTCGACTTCCCGCCACTCCATACGTTTGGGCATTCTGGCATTGTTTCGGCCCGCATACAACCGTTCGCAATTGTTTTGCAGCGAGGCATCTTTTACTCATGTGTTACCGATGCCTTATCTTACTCGCTTCCATAGTGGAGCAATCAGATTACCCCTAGTTATGCACCCACCAATTATGGTATAGTTTATTGTTATCTCTTTCCATCTGAACACTCGTTACGAATTTATCGCTTGCTCCATACGTTGCCAAAAGCCTTGCTACATGATGGTGTATTCTGTGCTGACCGCGCCTCACTCCGTGGGGTTTTGGAACACTGTATTTTCTACAGACTCCGAATGCTCTATCTACTCTACAAGGTCCTCATTTATCAGTATATGTAGGCATAAATGCTACTTAGTGGACACCAATGGATGCGTTTCATTAAACTTGTCCACACTTTTAATGTCCCATCCACCTCCCTAGGGTTACAGTGTTGTAGACTAATTAACGAATTCAGTCATGTCTACGGCATTCTGCAAGGTGAACGCAAATCTTTTGACCTTCTCTAAGTGGATTTACCACAATTCTCGGATGAAAGCGTGACAGCAAGTGGCTGTGCAAGAGTGCTACTGTAGTTGGGGTCCACTTGCGCTGGCGGCGCTGATTGGCTTTCCAGTCCACTGGCTCTACGTCAATTTCACTTGCGTAACCTGCCAGCTGTCATCATATCGTTTGCTACTATCAATCCTTTATCATTATGCAAGCATTTCGCTGACTATGATTACCTCACTAGCCGCACGAATATACGACGTGTCTTCCTAGGGATTTGAGTTGGAACTCATGCATTGCTCAGTCTCAAAAGTTAGGTGACTACCTTATCAGGTTGTTACAACCTGCTATCAACATTGGCGGTCGGGTAAGCTTTCGGAATGATTCTGCATCAGCACGACAACCTCTGCAATACAGCTGATGTCCATGGATTGACTTTAGTGCATGCACTCAATTCGATTCTTATTTTTATCTTTGATGGCGTTAGATCAGTATGCTTTCGGACGATATAGCTCACTCTATCAACATTGATCCGAGTAGCGAGGTAGAATTAACGCAGTTCCTCTCATCTACCTTTGCACAAAACTTAGCAACAGCAGAAGAAAATTAGCGACTGGGACCACAAACGATTTTAAATCATCGGATGTGTCGACAGCCAATTGAAAACAGCTGCTCGCATACAAGACCACTACACTGACTTCTCAATAATTCCACTTCTGATAGGGTCTGCCCTCTCTGATACATTCTCTCCCGAGTAGCTGAAGAATGACACGCACCAGTACACTCTTGCCTTGTAATCGTTTTCCACGCGTCTCTTTAGGCTAAGCACAACATTCGTATGGCACATGTCGAGCTATGCGGTATACAGGTAAATAATAAATAACTAGACATTTATTCTGTGCACTGCGAGATACGCCTGTCAAGAGAGAAAATGTGACCACGTCAGTTCGGGTGACCCGTTTTTCTCAGTTTGTTTCACGTGACCATCGTTGCTCGCTGGTTGGTGCAACCAGAACTAGAGTTTTCACTTATCATCGTTTCCCAACTGGTATCGACATCTGTTTGTCCTCACCATACACCGATGCAGTGTATACCCACTCAGTAATGCTGACCGCGGTCTTAATTATCCATTTGATACTATCCACCTGCTCTCATGAATGATTGGGTCTGTAAACCTCTACCGCTCCTAATAGCTAATGAGCTTAAATATGAAAATGATTTATTAGCCTATTCCATAGCGTAATCCACTGTTCTGATACTTCGATGATCGCGTGAATTAATGACATGTAACTGCAATCTTGCCATAGCACCTCGCCGTTTAAAGAGACCAAATGCAGAATAACTTCGCAGGGCTTGTATAACAGAGCTGTCCCACGTCAAAAATTCTATGGCTAGTGGTTTATCACTTTAGCACAATTTCACTCCAGGCGTGACTGCTACAGCAGTTGTTCACCTTAATTTCGGCCGCAGCTTTGATGAGAAAATATAAAATAGAGCTCAGTCCGCTTTTGTCATTGTACACCAAAGAATTGATTCCGTTTAACCCTTGCCATTTAGAGAATTCCTTCCAGACTGCGCGCCTGCTATTTATAGACAGTGTCTCAAACACGTGCGGTCGACTGAAACCTCGATGGCGCCCTTGTCACACAACATCACATAGATGAACCGAAGTATCTCATGGGGTGTAACTATCTAGTCACCGTGTTGCCTATCGGGCAAGAGGTCAGTCTGGCCTTCACAGATTCCACTCCATTTAGAAGGAGTGGTTCTTGTCAGTTTGTTCGGGGCAATGGCAATACAACCATCATCATTCATCATTATACACATCAGCTAGAGGTGGGAAAACACCTCCGCTATTGTGCCGCAACACATGAAGAAAATGGTTGGCGGCATCCGGTTTCGAATTTGCCTGTCACTGTGGCCAGCCACAGGACGCCTACGCCTACAGAGGGACCATGGATGGCTTGCGCTGCACCACTCACAGCTCCAGCCACACACCCCATATCCAGTGTAAGCCCGAAGGAATAAGACCGGGAGGCATGCGGATGGGAACCACGTTTCATCAACGGAGCCGGCCCACACCCCTTCACAGGCAAACACAAACACGCTGTATTTGGGAATCAAGCGCACCCAAGGCGGTGGCTGGACCGTAGTCCGCTCCACACTGAGTGCATGGAACCACTCTTTGATCCTAACACGGCCACAAGGTCCGTGCACCCCGTCCCCTCCAGCAACGATCAACTGTCTCCTGGAGCCAGATGGACGAGGTAGTGGGTAATAGACAGGTAGGCACCTTGTCAACATGCACATCAAGCGCAGCCACACCGGGGATATCAAATAACAGCCAAACACTTGAGAGAGAGAGAGAGAGAGAGGGAAAGAACATAACTCGATTAATGCATACGGAAACGGTGACATAAACCTTAAGTTAATGAGCATATGAAATAAGTTGTTTACAAACGAATCCTAGATAAGTTTACGAGTTGAGAAAGTATACTACACGGAAATGCCACGAACACAAAAATGTTATGGAAATCGAATACAATTGGCTTAAGCGAGGTGTGCAAGTTAATGGAATAGAGTACAGGTAGACATTTATATGAGAAAGAAAAGCATTAAGGCAAAATTGAAAACCCATCACCTGAAATAGAGAGGCTTAGTATGCAAGCAAGCGGTTAGTAAAAAGAAGGCAGCGTATCTACAGACGCTGCGCCGGTTTTGAATACTTCTCTGCAGGACCCGTCGTCGCTTCTGTAGTGGTCCCGAGTGGCCTCGCTCATGGCTCACTAGACACTCGACATTTATAGGAGAAAGAATGGCATTAGGACAAAACTGAAAACCCACCACCTGAAATAAAGAGACTTAGCATGCAAGCACGCGGTTAGTAAATCGAATGCAGCGTACCTAAAAACGCTGCGCCGGTTCTGCCTTTGTTCTCTGCAGAACCCGTCGTCGCTTCGGTAGTAGTCCGGAGTGGCCTCGCTCATGGCTCACTAAGTCTGCATGACTAAGGCACTCGCGACCGCATGTTCTACAGCACCATGCGCTTGATGTCGATGGAGTACAATTCATCGGTGCTTGCCGCTTCCGCACTGGCCGCTTCTTTTCTGCATGCATGAGGGCTTTCTCCCGCACTTCAGCAACTGCCTTCGTGATTAGATCGCGCCATGCACGCCGATCAGCCGCCTTTGATTCCCATGATCTGCAATCAAGGTTAGAACTTGTGAGGCTCACTTTGATCATGTCCTGGTAACGTAACTTTGGTTTCCCCACGTGCCGCTTCCCAATACTCAGCTGACCGTATAAGAGTTGTTTCGGTATCCGCGTCGAATCCATACGGCTCACATGACCGAGCCATCTCAGGTGTCTCAATAAAAGTATGCAGTCCACTGCATACATCCCACTTCGGCGCAACACTTCCGTGTCTGCAACTCTGGCGTCCCAGCCGATGCCCAAAATTCGTCGCAGACACTGCTGATGGAATCGCTCGAGATATCGCACATCCCGACGGTACATCGTCCACGTTTCACTGCCGTATAGAAGGACGGACAGTACCATGGATTTGTACACCATCAGCTTTGTGCCAATGCTAAGCCGATGGTTGTTCCACACTCGGTACTCAAGCTTCCCGAATACTGCCGCTGCCTTCGACACGCGAATACGCAGCTCACTGTGTAGCTGCTGATCAGTCGACATCACACTCCCAAGGTAGCTGAAACGGGAGGTGGTTTCCAATACTTCAGCACCAATGCTAATTCGAGGCAATATTGAAGATTGCACCTCCGGTGAAGGCTGAAAGAGACAGACAGTTTTGCTTGTGTTGACGGTGAGCCCGAATTTTGCCGCTGTCGAAGCCAGAGCACTAGTCATGTGCTGCAACTCATCCGCGCTGTATGAAAACAACGCACAGTCGTCAGCAAACAGCAACATACGGATAGTTGTCTCACAGACTAGAGTTCTCGCACCGAAACGACGGATGTTCAGCAACCCACCATCAATACGGTGCTCCACACGAACACCGTAAGCACAAGCCGCATCAAAAGCACAAGACAACATTGCATGAAGATATAGCAGGAGCTAAGGCACAGCCTTGCTTCACACCAGAGACAACTGCAAAGTCATCCGAGGTCTCTCCACTCAGCTGCACCCTAGCTCGCATACCACTGTGCAGACATTCAATTAAACTTACAAACTTACGCGAGCAACCAAACTTACCCAACACCAGCCACAATGCCTCGCGTTTCACCGTATCAAATGCCTCGGTGAAGTCAACAAAAAGCGAGTACAATGGTGGTTGTCGTTCTCTGCACTTCTCTTGCAACTGACGAGCCGCAAACACCATATCTATAGTGCTGCGACCCGAACGGAATCCACACTGCTCCTCCGCCACGTTAGGTTCCACAACCTGACTGACGAGACGGTTGAGCAGGATTCGGGCAATCACCTTGCCCACACAACTCAGCAAGTTGATGCCACGATAATTCGTGCAACATTGCTTGCTACCTTTGCCCTTGTACAGTGGTAGCACAAGGGCATCCTTCAGCTCAGGAGGCACCTTCTCCTCAATCCACAGGCGTTGCACCAAGTGGTGCAGCGCAGTCAACAACGCGGGTCCACCGTGTTTCAATACTTCAGGCGGGATGCCGTCGGCTCCGGCACACTTGCCGTTTCGCAGCTGAGCAAGTGCTCTCTGCGTCTCATCCAGTGTCGGCGTATCCGCCAGATTCGCCTTCACATCGTGCTGCTTCAGGCCGTTCAATGTAGGCCAGTCGATCTCTGAACGGTTGTTCAAGAGACAGTCAAAGTGTTTCCGCCAGATCTGCATTATGTCTGCAGTCTGGGTGCAGGTAGCGCCTGAACTACCATCGATCAGTGTCCTCAGCGGCTCCAATCTCGGTCTATACACCGCCTTCAAGGAGTCAAAGAATTCCTTGTGTTGACGGCGTTCGGCGTAGCATTCCATCTGCTTCGCCTTCTCCGTCCACCATGCATTTTTAATGCGACGGAGCTCTCGAGTCAGTCGCCGTCGAACTTTGCGAAACTGACTACTCTTTCCCAAGTCACTGGGGTCTGCAGCATGTGCAGCAAATGCTGCATTCTTCTCCGACACCAGTGCGCCGATCGTCGCATTGTTCTCATCAAACCAATCAGCCCGTATACAGTTTGCGCGCCCGATGGTCTCCTCAGCAGCAGCTGTCACCTGGTCGCGAATGTGGTGCCACAGGTCGCCCATTGTGGCTATGCATTCCACATCACACAGGCGTGCAGCCATCGCCTTCTCCGGCTCAGTAAGTTTCGCCACAGTACCGAGGGAGAGAATGTTAAATTTACGCCGATTCACGGTGGGAGTGCAATACATCGATTTACGAAAATATATGTACAGTTTGGTTCGCACCAATTTGTGATCAGTGCCACACTCAGCTGCACGCAGTACACGTGTCATGCGCACTTCACGCATATCACGCTGACGTACGATGACATAGTCGAGCAGGTGAGCGTGACCACTCCGTGGGTGCGTCCAAGTTGCTATATTACTCGCACTCAGTGCAAACCGAGTGTTCGTGATTGTCAGGCCGTGAGTGGCACACAGTGAGGGCAGCCTGTCACCGTTCGCATTCGCTGAACCAATGCCATGCGCACCGATAACATCTGTCCACACCGATGCATCACGCCCAACGCGCGCGTTGAAATCACCCGGAAGAAACAGTCGGTCGCTCCTCGACACAGACCGTATCACGGAGGATAGCTCAGTGTAGAATTGATCACGCGTGTCATCAGGATAACACATGGTCGGACCGTACGTGCTTATAAAAGTAGCAAACTTACCTCTTCCGAGTCGTAGGCGAACAGTCATCAGTCGCGCGCTGATGCCCGTTGGTTCACCCACCAGCTGGCCATGAAGGCGATCGGATATTGCAAATCCGACCCCATGTTCACGTGGTGCTGAGGCGGCGTTGCCCACCCAGTAGAATGTGTAGCCAGCACCTGCCTCATGCAACTTACCTTGCTCAGCGAGCCGAGTTTCACTGAGCGCCGCAATATCGACGTTGTAGCGCGCCAGCTCCATCGCGACCAGTGCAGTGCGTCGCTCGGGGCGCTCGCTGGAGTTGCGGTCCAGTAGTGTGCGCACGTTCCAGCACCCGATGCTGAGTGCTTTGCGCAGGCATACGATTGCATTGGTGGGCAATCGCACGCGAGGTGGTCGTTGTGCTTCGGAGGTTTGCTTGAGGGACTCCACCCGGAGCCTTTGGCTCAATAGCCTGACCCACAAGGCAGTGGGTGGTTTGGAGGTTTGCTTGAGGGACTCCGCCCGGAGCCTTTGGCTCAATAGCCTGACCCACAAAACAGTGGGGAGCAGATCCAGCTCGGGAATGAGATTGCGGAGACAGATGGGGATCTGCTTGACGGCAGTCACACGCAGCCTTTGAGGTACTGGAACAATTATTATATGTTTTGCGACCGTAATTGGATACGCACCTGCGACCACGGCCAGACGCAGGTGGGTTTTTGGCGGGTTTGCACCAATTTGACCAGGGGCTGCCTGGCTTGAGGCGGGCAGTAGCAAACCATTGGACACCCGGAGGTGTCCTCCCACCGTCAGAGACAATGCGTGGCACTGGTGCTCTATGCCAATCGAGCTGTGAGCTTATAACCCGTAAACCTGTTGTCTCCCATGGCTAGGTTTTACGGGAAGAGGGCCATCGACCACTTCCTAACCTCCGGAGAGGATGGACTAGGATACTGCCAGGGCGCCCAATCCTGACAGGAGAACGACTCGGGTCCTCAGCCAAAGCCTTTGATCAAATGAGCACCCGAAAGGCACCGGGTCTAGCATATGGTCAGTTAGCCGACTCATGCGGATTGGTTTCCTGGATCTTAGCAGGGAGAAGAGCGAAACCCAACTCCCACCCAGCGGTCGCCACAAGGAGGCGCCCAGGACATGAGACAATGGCGCGACAGTAGCAGCAGCGGGTAGACCATCTGTCTGGATCTAGCCACCACCAGCCTCAGCGCACCATAGGAAATGCTTGGCGGCATCCGGTTTCGGATTTGCCTGTCACTGTGGCCAGCCACAGTACGCCTGCGCCTACAGAGGGACCATGGATGGCTTGCGCTGCACCACCCACAGCTCCATCCACACACCCCATATCCAGTGTAAGCCCGAAGGAATAAGACCGGGAGGTATGCGGATGGGAACCACGTTTCATCAACGGAGCCGGCCCACACTCCTTCACAGGCAAACACAAACACGCTGTATTTGGGAATCAAGCGCACCCAAGGCGGTGGCTGGACCGTAGTCCGCTCCACACTGAGTGCATGGAACCACTCTTCGAGCCTAGCACAGCCACAAGGGCTGTGCACCCCGTCCCCTCCAGCAACGACCAACTGTCTCCTGGAGCCAGATGGACGAGGTAGTGGGTAATAGACAGGTAGGCACCTTGTCAACATGCACATCAAGCGCAGCCACACCTGGGATGTCAAACAACAACCAATCATTCGAAATGCCGATATCGAATAAAGTAAACACATATGACGACATAAATACTCGCTAAATGAGCATATGGAAGAAAGTGGTTAAATGTGAATACGCGATAAGTGCAAAATGTCCGAGTTATTGAAAAAATACCACGCGATAAAATTACGCAAGTTTACCACAATTTGCATGAGCGACGTGTGTAAATTGGGCGAAGATTATCAAGTACGCAGAACAAAAAAATAAAACCTAATGAATTTTATCCATAGGAAATACCTACATACATACACATAATACAATACACAAAGGAAAAATAGATACAACAGTTGCATGCCAGCTGAGCCACCAGCAACGGATAGGCATCGTTCCGGTAAGCTTCCAGCCAGCTACTAGGCAAAAAGAAAAAAAGTATTATGTTTTACCCTACGAAATGCGATCGTAGATGGAGGGGAGGCTAAAAAGAATGGGGAGGGACAAAGAAACTCACAGCACAAACGCCACTGAGGTCGGCACCTTGGTATGTCAGCAAGTGTATCCAGCCATACGTGTTCACCGTCTTTTGGACCCCAACCAGGGAGCCGTGACGCTCCAACCGAGGCTAGCTCCGAAGTGATGGACTTCATTCCCCTGGACCAAGTCATCGCTTGGCCACCTCTCCTCTTCTTCCACCTACATCCCCGGTGAGCAAACAACGCACGTCGCGGGCGTCGGTGGGCTGGCATGCGTAACACGTGGCCGAGCCATCGGAGCCTGGTGCGGGAAATAACGGTGCTGAGCTGTTCAGATCCTTTTCCTGGGCCGTAAACAAGGCGTCGAACACGCTCGTTACTAACGACCAATCTATCAATGATTCCCACATGACTTACGTCGCATTTGTGATTGTGATGTCGACGCCATCCATCAGCTCATATTCCTTGGATCATTGTAGCCAGAATTATTACTTTTAACTCGCTATCGTCTTCCAGCAATTTCTTTACATGTAGGTGGCGCGCTGTCAATGCTGTCACCTTTCTTCTTCAACTTTGCTATTGATGAAGTCATGGAAAGAGCATTCGCTGGACACGACCTAGAAGGTGTGTACCTACTTCCTGGTGAGCGACTTCTTGACTTGGAGTATGCGGACGATATTACCATAATCTGTGACAGCTCCCAAATACGCCAAACAGCACTGAACCGATTAGCACTGGCTGTGCTTTGCTCCATCGAAATGCAAAGTACTTCCCCAAGATCGGCAGGGACCCAACCCTGCGCTAACGCTTTGTGGTGATCTGCTGGAAGTCCCTCAGGAATTCAAGTACCTGGGCAGCTATATTAGCACCCGTGGGATTGAAGATGATGTTACGAACCGTATAGCAAAAGCTCGAGGTGCTTTTGCCAATCTCCGCCACCTGTGGCGCAGACGCGACATTACTGTCGCACTGAAGGGCGGAGTTTACAACGCAGCCGTCCGTTCAACTCTCCTATATGGCTGTGAAACCTGGCCCATCAGATCGTCAGACATAAAGAGGCTCGTCATATTCGATCATCGCTGCCTTCGCAGCTTAGCTCATGTCTGGTGGGAGCACCGCGTGAACAATGAGCGTGTTCGACGTCGCGTATTTGGTGCAATAAGAGCGAGTGAACCGCTCAGCACCATTATATTACGTACCAGGCTCCGATGGCTGGGCCACCTGTTGCGCATGCAAGCACACCGACTTCCGCGACGTGCATTGTTTGCGCGTTGTGAGTGCGGTTGGAAGAGGAGGATGGGGAGGCCAAGTGATGACGTGGTCGAGATAAATGAAAACCCCTACTTCGAAATTGGCGTCGGTTGGTGCATCCCGACTGCATGGCTGGGGTCCTAAGGACGGTGAACACGTTTGGTTGGACACACTTGCTGATATGACTTAGAGCCGGCCCCAGTGGCGTTTGTGTTGTGGGTTCCTTTGTCCATCGCCCTCCTGCTTAGCATCCCTCTCCAATTACGATCTCACTCCTTAAGCATAACTCACTTTTTACGGCACTATAGTGAGCTTTTACTTCTCCGGAACGATGTCCATCCGTTACTGCCTTTTGTATTGTGGCACAATAGCTGAGATGTTTTCCACCTGCAGCTAAGGTGTATAATGATGGTGATGATGCCTCTCTCATTTGAGGGGCAACAGCGGACGCGTATGTTGTCCGCCGTTTAACCGTGTTCACTGTGGCGGGTAGTTCCAACGAAGAATTTGTGGCGAACGCATCTATATGAGCAGCGGCTAATGTCGGGGTAGCTCACTCTGCATCGTTAGACTTACACCGTTCCGAATTGGAGCTTGATGTTTAGCATCGAGTCTGAGGCACTGATTTGTCTGGTTCACGTAGGACAGCTTTCACGACTGCTGCTTGCTGTGCAATCTTTGTCAGCTCCTCGCAATTCTGCGTCAACACAGTTATACTTTTGACGAGCGGGAGAGATGTACACTCAGCGCAGAACCAGAGAGAACCGGTCGTACTATTAGGTTTTATAATCTGGCTGTATTGCGGCACAATAGCTGAGGTGTTTTCCACCTCCAGCTAACGTGTAATGTTGATGATGATGATGGCGCGCAAGTCCAGCTCTCATTGGTTTATGCATTCGCCACCACGTCATCGTTCTCTTGGGACTCAGCAATGGATTGGAACACAGCAACCCGACTTACACACTTTTGGACTTCGGCCCACAGTCCAAATCCACATGTCTGAAAATCATTAAATTACTTTCTCGGTTGTTTATTGACCCTCTTAAAGTTGTTCGAATCTTCCTTCAGATTAGTCGAAACATTGGATTGCTGTTTCAAATGTGACATCTTTCTCTTTTCAAGGTCCCCGATCGGACGGTATTTCAGGATGTTTAGACCCCTCTGAAAGCGAGTACCCAATGAGGTGACCCTTCGTGTCTCAACTAAATCAATCAACACTTCATAAGCTCATCCCGCTCTTGCTTCTGTCAACTTAAACCAACGAGTGCCTTTGGCGATGTTCCTCGTGACACTTTTACTGCGATTCCAACCTGCTTTCGTTTCGGACGCGCTCCCCAGTGACAGCTGATCTCTCCGGCGTCATATTACCGCTAATTGTTTAGCCACTCCTTTGCAAGCCGTGTTGGTACGAGTTCGCTCCGTAGCCTATTTCAGACCGGTGCTGTTTTTACTTTAATGGCTTAAACAGTCTTTATTGACGCCTCTATTATGGTTTACACGCTTGTAGTCCGTGTGGAAAAAATTACCCTACCTTTTATCAATTGTAGATTTTCAAGCACTATCGTGTCCACAAATCGTCCCGTGTTTGGTGCCGATGGCAGTCGAAGTCACTTTGCTGAATTGCTCTCCGTTGCCAGTCACTACGTTTTCATGGGATTGTTGATGTCACAAGCCATCGCCGCCGATACGTCTGGAGTCACTGAATATCACGACTGCAGGCACCACACCCTTCGACGCACAGCCACCTTTAAGTCCGAATCGTCTACACCCTCTTTGCCCAATTTTAGTGGCCACCGAATTTCCCTACCCGTCTTGTCTGTCTTTCGCCTGGGACGCACGCTCTCCTTGCATCGTCTCACGTGGCTATTATTGTTCTCACAGGTAAGCTCTTATGTGTTGTCAACTGCTCTGAATTATCTATCAGCCACTGTTCTCTCCTGACTGTTCACACTAGTTTCCCTCTCATCTAATCACACGGTTTTGCGCTCGATGTAGTTCTGCCCCCCCCCCCCACATGCCTCATGTATGTTCGGTATTAAACCTGTGTAACGCTGAACTTTCCTCACATGGCATATATCCGACGCCAAGTGAAGGCTGGAGCTTTGAAACCGAGTTTACCGTTGCACAGTCTACACTACCTAATTTCTATCAGAGCTGGTTCAGCAAAGCATCGTGATCGATTCATCTCAGTGCTACTGCTTAGGATGTATATGTTTGTGAACTGATCAATCTACTGGCTACCGTCCAGTGGCCTACACTTACACGAACTCAGCTTGCTGAGTATCTTTGCCTAGGCGTCCACCAACTATTAAATGTGGGATGCAAGATACTGCAGTGTTACGTCTTGCACTGATATGGTCGATGCGCATTGAGTACACAAAAAGGCCAATAGTCCTTGTAATCTACTCTTGCGTAACACCGCATGGGAACCCAGAAAGAACAACACTACTGTCTACCAGTTATCAGCAATTCCTCTGATACTTCCTTGGGTCGCTCCTTCGATAGCACCTTGTTATGTCACCTCAGCTCTGTTCTGCTTATGGCTACCGGTCGCCTGTCTCGGTATGCATTGTTTGTGCTGTTTTGCTTGCTTGGATAAAGCCTCACATGCGGTTGAGGAGTACCACCGCGTAGTCCCATCCATTTAGCTTTCTCTCGTTCTGCACCCGCTGTGACATGAATAAAGGGCATTAGCGAACAGATTTAAATTTAAACTGGTGTCCTCAACAGGGACCTAAAAATTATTCGCAGTATATATATATATATATATATATATATATATTCAACGCTCTGTCAATAAACAATTGGCCGAGTACCACAATATATGGGTAACAACAATACGAAGAGAAGAGACAGTAAAAAGAAAGGATACGAAGGTTTGCATGTTGGGGCAGAAAGCTTCCCGGTCACCCAGGCCGAAGAAGAAGGTTGACTTAAAGGACCCCACCCCCGAGCCTTTGCTCTTAGAGACCTAACCCGCAAGGCAGCGGGGTACTTCACTCAAGTTTCTGGATACGAAGATTGTTGACACCCAGGTGGCTCCTTCGCCTTCTTAGTGTTCGGTAGAAGTCCATACAGAAGCCGCTGGCCGCCTTGTTAGGTGCTTAGTTCTGGTTACAGAAGTGAGTGGTCAGTGACCCTATGGCCAGTCATATTCGCTTTGACATGGCGCCGTACGAACTCTTATGGTATTTGATGGAGAATCAGGTGACCAGTCTAGAACTCGCCACTCTCTGAGACGCTGTCGCTGATCGTCCTCCATTGCTTTATCCATCTCACTTGCATAACTTATTCGCGGTTACATCCAGAGGGAGGGCATTCCCAAATCCGCAACCTAAGGGCGCGCCTGATAGCGTACAGTTCCGCCACTGGATTTTTTTGTACTTACAACTTATTCTGACCTTTACACCCGATCATCAAAACTCCTTTTCAGTTTGGCTTCTTGTTCACTTGCTCGTTTCCACCGTTGCTATTATAGATTTTTCCATCGTTACAGTTTCAGACAGCTGACTACACTGCACTCTGGTTCGCCATCACCAATAAACATCGTTTCGATAAGACATCACGTTTACCACTGTATGTACAGCTTGGTGCGGCAGCAGCCCATTAACAGTCACAACATAATCAGCTTGCCCCGACTCGCCAGTGTGTCGGCGATTGAACTGCTTTGCTTCGAGCCGCTATTTTAGATCAAACCTGCCCCAGCTGCAGAAATTGGGCACGACATATGCAGATGAGTTAGTACTGTAACAACCCGCGTAGATGCGCACGCACCCCAATGTGGTGTCCCATCCCATCCCGCGCACAAATACTCACAATTGCATGGCGGCGAAGCGTCTGCACAGCGTACTGGTGTAGTGCCAATAGTTCTTCTGTTTGGATTTATCTTAATTTATCCCCTAGGCGCCGCACTACTCACTCATGGAAATTCTCACTGGAGCGAATAATCTTTCTGACTCGGTTGTCCCATCACCATGCTTCTCTCTCTCTGGTCTTATCTCTACGTTACCACTGTACGAGAAAGAAATTAGCTGATGATTTACTTTACTGCATATTTTAACTCACTATCCTCGGTGAAAGTTGATAGTAGAAACTACAAAAGGAATTGTGTCAGACTGTTTGCTTGAAGTGTACTGGACGTAACCAATCTGAATGAGCGGGCTGGATCACAAGAGCGAACTAGCTAGTCAGTCGGGCGTAAATCGGCGATGCTTAGTCATTTGCACTGCTCCACCGATTCGTTATTATCATTTTCCCGGGCTTAACTTCCTTCCCTGGCTACTTTAAGTGAATCCAAATGAGGGAATTTGCTTGTTTCATCTCGTGACAACCAAATCGTTGTCTATAGGCGGCACGGTGAGCACCGCATGCTATCTGGCACACTTGGAAGAATGCATCAACTGTACGCCGGCACTTCGTACCGACGCTTCTTTACCTCCCGATCACCGAAAATCGGACGTGGATTAGAAATACTTTAAGGTCACCTGCACCTATACAGATGACAAGGCGGACGCCTTATTCCACTTGGATACCTACTGACGGCTGCACAATTTCACCTTTGCTGAATAGCTATTTTACCTCTGGGGGTGTCGTATCTTGCATCATACGGTATAGGGCAGCCTCTGGGACTGCGAAAGCCTCAAGAGATCCACCTCATTTTCACATGAAGCGCAGCTGTTTGTTATGTTGTGATGTTAGTGAGACGTGGAATTTCTGGTCCGGAATGAATCCTTGAGGTGTTTTGATTGTGGTTTAGGATCCTCTTCACACATCTCCCAGACCTGTGGTATTTATCTTCTTAATTTATCGTTGCATGGTTGTGTGTTTATAGTACCCAGCAGTGATATACCACTTGTTTGTTGCATCGATTATCAGAGATTTTCATCTTGTGGAATGATTAATAGTTCCGATTCATATCCACGGGCTCAAACCTACGCGGTGCTAGTAGTTTCTGCTTTATATTGAACACGTTTCGCTGATTTACTTATCCATCTACAGCATAATATCCTGGTTTGGATGGATTATATCTGACAAGAGCATTGTTGGCTAAGTCATCACATACAGTCCTCAGGCGCAAGCAGGTTAATTAACTAGGCGGCTGATTGTGCAATGGAACTCGCCTATCTTGTAGCAATGTAAATTCCATATGATTTGTGTTTACTGATATGAAGTTGTGAACTGATTCAAATAAAAAGACAAAATATATTCTCAATCACGCTGGAAAGAAAACTTCTGAGATGATACAGAGAGACGGACTAACAATTAGAACTTTCCGTGGATATCGGAGGACAAAACTATATCATTACTTTCTGGTAATGCTCCTCCCACAACTGGCTTCGGTTATGCGGTAGCGAGGTCTTTACACAAATCTTTCATATCACAACGGCTCATTTTCGTCTAACTTTTAAGTAAACCCGTTTGTTATTTCTTTCAGCAATATGGTAGGGGTATTTTTCCTCCTTGGTTGGTCATTCGATTTTCTTATGATTTTCTTCGTTCAAAACATTGTATCCCAAATAAAAACCGTCCCGAGCTGGCGCATATGTCACGGACAGGTGATTTTGGCTTCAGAATCAGCCGCATCTTCAGTGTTTTCATCCCGATACTTGATCTGCTTGCGTGTGCGTGGCCTGTGGGCTCTCAATTTTTCGGTTACTGTCAATGCCACGACCCACGTATGATCACAGCCACCGTGATTGGGGGTAAATTTGGGTCGCATACTGATTCTTCGTTATGCGTAGCTCAGTTTTCTCAATCATTCACCTACTAAGAAACAGGAAAGAACGCAAAATCATAATGGTTGACGTTCGTGTAGGGCAAAGGCAAAAGCAAGCCGCTGGGCCATAAACAGTTGGCAGGGTTTCGCTACGTAGTTAACTCAGACCGTTCTTCACGCAGCACTACTAATTCACACATTAACAACTTCGTTGCGTCGATAGAGAAATGCTCGATTAATATTAGTCTACGTCTCTGCAAGACGACGCCTCGATTGTCTTCTGCCTGTTTATTATGACCAGTGACTACGAGATATTGTGGCTATCAGTTTGCCCTACTAAACAGCGTTTCGCGTTCAATCAATGGCGCATTAGAAGTGACTGCTACTTTCTTGATGCTTGACCCGCTCGCTCTGCTCCTGGACATTAAGACATCTACTGGTAGGTCATTCCTAAAAATCAATTACACACCAACATGGGCATTGGTGATTTTATTGGGTTTCAATGCAAATCGAAATACCAGCTATACAACGTGCCATGATCAAAATCGGATGCATCGTTTTGATTACAAAAGCTTGGGGAATGTTACCTCGATTCAATATTTGCTATTCAAGACGCTTTTTCGATATTTCTGTTTAGAAGTCTTTCTCTCGTTGCTATAGTATCCTTTCATACTGCAGCTTCTATCTTCTCTGGAAACACCGCTGCTCGAAACAGTGAAGTACACGTGCAAACTGCCTCGGCAACTTTGCCGGAAAATTTGTTAACGGAAGTATTGCTTTACTGCATGTTAAATGTTTAGTTCACGTTCATTGGTGAAATGTACGCTCAGGTCGATGGAGTGGCGATGGGATCTTCTTCGGGGCCTCTGCTGCCTGACATCTTTTCGGAGAAATTAGAACATGGCTACCTTAGAAAGGTACGTGCGTTATGTTGGTGACACCTTCGTACTTTGCATGTCAGCAAAGCATACGCAGTATAGCTGTTGAAATCTTTTAATGATGCGCATGCTCGTTTCTACTCCACCTGCAAACATGATTCGGACACCGACTGCTTTTTCTGGATTTGGACGTTATCCGTAACTGTGATCTTGCAGTAGAAAGGTGTACAGAAAGCACACACAGTACACTAGTTTCCACAGCACAGTGCAGTTGCAGCATAAGAGGTGCTTTAACTTTCAGGGTGCGGTATACGGTAAACCGAGAATTGCAATAATCAGCAATGCCGTGAGGGAAAATGCTGCCTCGACGTATTCATCATGAAGCATTTGTGGGAACGCAGACTGAAGTCACTTAGTGCTAGTGTTCCCAAAAAGGGGCCTTTCATATATTTGCCAACTAAAAATGATTTTACTGCTGTTATCCCGACGGCTGAATAATTCTGTTGCGAACACTACTTTCGCTGCCTGCTTGAGAATCTTCTACTACAACAAGTCATTACTTGCAGCTCATCATCCACATCATCATCAGTACAGTTAGCTGAGGCTGAGAAAAACACCTCAGCTACTGCGCCGCAATACGAAAAGATCAGGTACAAACTAAGTTGGATCGTCTCCTGTTATCTTACCGCACGACACCGACTGAGTTGACAGGGAACTCACCGGCGGAATTAATGTTTGGTTAGCCACTACGAACGAGTCCGCACCTACTTTTTCCGAACCCTCGAAGTAGAGTGGAGGGAAAGCAGGAGAAAATGTGTGTGGATGCAAAGATGCCAGAGGAAATGTGTCCTAATGATTTTGATCCAGTCTACATAAGCCTGCCTCGAAACAAGCTGGCAACCTGCTACACTCACACCCACAACAAGTAACCAAGCGGGACTGCAGCTGGAGTACGGTCGTGTGATGCGCCTCCACTTTGACCATATCCGGCCACGCTCAAGCGAACCACATGACTTGGATCAAAAAGTGACTGCTACTGACCCAAAAGCGGACGGTGAATCTGCCTCACAAAACCAGGAACCACAAGTAAGACGCTCAAAACGCACGCCTAAGCCAGTTGATCGATATCAACCCGGAGTCTGCACTCTTGACCAGGGAAGAGATGGGTGTCACGTATGCAGTTGAGTATTGATTCGTGAACACAGGCGCTCGCATGTTTGGTTGCCATTGACCTAGTCTTATCTTCATTATTTCATTAGCTTTTCTTTCCGGCATTTTAGACACTAACGTAGAAAGCTTTTAGTAAAACGGTTCCATACTTCGCGTGCGCGTTGTGTTCCATTCATTGGCTAAAGGCCATACTTAACAATGACCATCACCGCACTCTGACTGAGGGTGGGAAACATACCTCAGCTAATGAGCCGCAATACAAAGAATGCAAGATAGAAAACTTACGCTACAATACATTAACTTGGCATGTAATATATTGGTATTTGTCGTATTATTTATTTGTTATGAAATCACAATTGGAAGGGAAACTAAATTAGAGCAGATGGACAAAGTAACACAGCAGACGTCATTAGGGTCAGATCTTCATCATATCAACAAGTGTGTCCAACCATACATGTTCATCGTCCTTGGGGCGCCATTCCGGCAGACGGAATGCACCAGCCGACATCAACTTCGAAGTGGTTTTCATTCCTCTTGACCAGGTCATCGCTTCCCTTCTCCCCCCTTTTCTTCCGACTCTATCCCGGTCGCACAAACGACGCACATCGCGGATTTCGGTGTGCAGGCATGCGCAGGATATGACCGTTATCGGAGGGTGATATAATAGTGCTAAGCGATTCACTCGCTCTTCCTGCACCAAATACACTACGTTGAACCAGTCATTGCTCACGCGGTGCTCCCGCCAGACATGAGCTAAGCTGCGAAGGCGGCCATGGTCGAACTCAACAAGTCTCTTCATGTCTGTCGGCCTGATGGGCCTGGTTTCACAACCGTATTGGAGGGTTGAACGTACGGCTGCTTTGTTAACTCTGCCATTCAAAGCGAGTGATGTTGCGTCGACACCACGGATGGTGAAACTTGTCAAAAACACCTCTAGCTTGCAAAACTCTTGAAAGCTAAACTGTCTTCGTTTACTGGTTCAAAGCTCTTGTTGTGCGCGATACGTGGGTCACATTTGAAGCGCCTATCTCAGAGCATTCACGAGCATATCCCGGTGTCGTTCTACAAAGGCGAAACAAAGTCCTCATACAGCTTTATTGTGTCTCGCCTTAATTCTGCTCATTGGATTGGTGGTTTGCTTTTCTGGATTCGCATGTCCCTGTGGCCTCCACGGGGACAGCTATAGGACGCCTACACCTACTGATGGATCATGGGTTGCTTGCGATACACTACCCACAGCTCCATCCACACACCCCATATCCGGGCTGGCCCGGAGCCGGAACGACATGGTTTCTGCCTTGCGACCCGGAGATCGAAGGTTCTAGCCCGCGAAGGAGACCGGGCGATCCTCGAAGTATCCTTAGCCCACGCGCGACTGGTGGTGTTTGCGTGGCGGCATAGCGTCGCCACGGCGAACTGCTAATACCCCACCCATATTTGGTGTATTCCCCGAAGAAATAAAACCGGGAGGAATATGAATGGGATCCAGATTTCATCAACGCAACCGGTCCACACTCCTTCAACATGCACAGCGGCAACGTTCCAGTCACTCTAATTGGGGAATCATTCGTATCAGACATACGCAAGGCGGTGGTTCGGTCGTAACCTGCTCCACACAGGATGCATGGAACGATTGTTTGAGCCTATCAAAGGCACGAGGACCGTGCATCCAGTCCCCCCAGAAACGATTTGGTCTTCAGCTTCCAGTATAATCGAGGTAGAGGGTATTAGACAAGTCTGCATCTTTTCATCATTCATATCAAGCGCAGCCAGGCATTGATTTTCACACGGGAGGTTTAATGTGTCAGGCACACGTCCGACAGACAATCGTGTTTAGCCTGATGGAAGCGACAAAGCATATCATACGTTTATTCAGCGTCGATTCTGGCTACTGCACAATGGTATTGCAAATTCTCTAGAATCAAATAAACTCACATCCATTTGTCCACACTTGTGTATGAACTACCATGAATTGATTGGAAAAACCATGAACCTTTCCGAATAATAATACTACAAACGTCCATTGATTGCGATTGGAGGCAAGAATAAGAGTCATATTCGTCGACTTATGAAATGGCACGTGCAAGTACAAGTACCCAATAAGAACTGTTGTTGGTTAGTCAAAGTTTAGACGTGAACCTACGTGACAGACACAATTTGGATGGGCGCCAGCAATATCTAGAGCTAGGTACGTGAATAAAGAAACAAATGACATCAATACAGCTGATAGGTGGGGTTATACAAAGGGTGCAGTAAACTAGAAATGATTTACTGTATATGCAGTCTCCTATATGTAAACTCCGGCTTGCAGCTGATGGAGATCGCACACTGTGAGAATGTGACGGAATGTTAACTGCAGTCTTTCCTTTCCACCGCTTAAACCCGAACCGGTCCGATCGTCGCCTGGCCCAGATAGATGCAGATTCCCAAAGAATTCTCACTTTAACTTAGTTATTATCAGGTAGGAATATCACACACTGGAAGATGGCCTCTTTTGCGCGGCCACAGTAATGATGCAGCAAATAACTATCCGCTGCTCACTCTAAAACATCCGACTTCTAATAATATTTAACCTGTTTAGTAACTTCCCAACAAGTAGTATGGCTGTCGCTAAAGTACTCCTTATCAACCATTGGCAGGTGTAGCTTTGTACTCTGCCGCGACGATAAACTATTTGCTAACAATCTGTCCTCGTTCGTCTCGGATGCAGCCATTCGACACTCTTCTAGCGAAGTTAGCTGTGCGCTTAAGTATACAAAGTCACTAAGGTAACATCACAGTTGACCTGACCTAAGTCTACTCGAAGATCGACCACTTCCACTTTCATGTCTGACAAACGCCTCTGCGTTTCTATCCTTAACCTTGATAGTAACTGCCTTTTCATATGCTCAGCTAAGTTGCAACCGGCAGGCGAACAACATGCAATATTGCTATGTTCACTCTCATGACTAAGCACAACATTGTGGTAATCGCTGATCTGTCACTCACCGGGATTATTCACTATATCCGGAGTTTCCGGAGCGACTTTTCTTTGGTTGCATGGTCTGTACATCCTCTGAAAATGACAGAAGTCATCTGCTCATTCAGTTGTTGTGGAGTTCTCCGGGCTGGGCAACTTGATTGCAAACGTCTCGCCACCATTCGCAGTGTCATCTTCAGTGCAGCATTGATAGTAGTCAGGTAGCAGTAGCTGGTAGAAAGCAAACCCAATAGTGGATACTGTCAGCAATCACTCCTTTTCTTATATAGCCTTACGGGGCTATTAAGTTTGCCTCGTTTTGATTGGGGAATCATTATGTTTTGCGGTCGTGCTCGAGTCACTGTCATTGGCTTCGAAAATGTTGTTGCGGCGTGGTTGGGATTAACGTGCTCCGATTGGTGCACCGGGTGGGGGTAAGCAGTCTGGGCTCACGTTGACCATTCTATTCATTATCTGGGTTTTGGACTAGGTTCTTTCGTGCAAAGGTTCTTAATCCTCTTGAGTTCTCTCTGTCTCCGCGGTTAGTATATTAGATCAATGTCGATATGCAGGTTGCTTTAATTCGTGGTTGAGAATCACGCTTCGAGAAACTCCCTCCCTTTTTGGGTTTCTCCTTCAGTTAAGGTCTCTACTTTGTTCCAGTCGAAGCTGTGTCCCTCTTCATCCACGTGTGCTGAAACCAATAAGGTTGCGTAGTGTTTCTTGCATGCACTTTGCTGTTTATGTACCCTTGTGGATAGCTTCCTTCCTGTTTGTATCACAGTGCTTTTCACAATTTACGCAGTTTATTCTATATGCGACATTCCGTCGTTCTATTGTCTCTCGCTTTTCTTTTGGTTTTGACAATGTATTCCTCAGGATGGTGGTTGGCTTGTGATGCTCGGAGAACTCCACAACAACTAAACAAGCATCCCGAGCTACCGATATTCCAAATCATTTCGAATCATCTGCTCATTACCTGAACGCTTCTCGCAAGGTTTCTGTAAACAGCTCCTGTCCATTGTCTAGGTTATATACATCCACCATCTGAAACCGGAATTGTGTATACGAAAGCGGTTCATACGGCCGATGCTACTACCATGGCCACCAGACACTGCCACTTAGCTGTCTGGTTGTTACCTTAGCTATTTAATTCCGACTACTGAAGTTTGGTGTATAAACATTCCTTTAGTTCTCCTGGCCCATTCTTAACTCACTCTTGTTATCCTGATGACCATAACAAAACCCCTTTATGTAAACGTCTGTGCTTGGTGAATTTTTATCCAAAAAGAATTCTTAGCCAACCACTAGTTTGTGGTTTCCGTTTTCTTAAGACATTTATCAGCACAACATTAGTTTTAACGCACGACAGTTCTGCAGGACCATTTGCCTGCCACTGATCAGTTCGTTCCTCTTTGATTAGTGACCGTAGACTATTATGACCGCTGTGTCCGCATATTTCGCAAAGCTTCTGTTTTTCAAATGGGGAAGTTGTCCCATTCGTTATTATTATTATTATTATTATTATTATTATTATTACTTTTACACTGCTTTTAAGGGGGTATGTTGTAGCGTGGTTCTTATTTTAGAGACAATTGATTTGGCTTCCACCCCTGATAGATTCCTCGTATCATGCAGCATTGGGAAATGTGTGTCACTAGAAGCTCCTGATGGGAAGACGCGACTATCTAGTTTGATGTGCAAACTACGACGGGCACTTGATCATGGTCAATTGCAGTGGTTTTCTTTAAAACAACCTATTGGTATCTGCTTGAGGCAATTATTGCCTAGTGTGCTACACATGCGACTGGGCTGTGCATCTACAACACTGCTCCTACTTCACACACTAATCACCCTGCCTTCGCTCCCCGAAATGCCACCCGCATGATGCGGCGAGGTTATCCACTACACGACCCCCTCGTTTGTTCAAAATTCTGAGTTAACATCGGCGTTATTCATTCCATCTGTTTGTTGTTGTTGACCAGATCAATTTTTTTCCATGTTCATTACAGGTAATGTGGTACGGTTTTATTCACTATTCCAACTCCACTGTTGCATATGCGGAACCAGAAATGTGGCCAACTGAAGAACAACATGGTTTTTGGGCTGGTTTGGGAATACCAGGGACGAACTATCTCTCTTGGGAGTCATCCACGAGCACCTCGCATCTTCGTTCTTCTTATCCCCCCTCAGGCCTTTTTGCGCACTTGCTTGCAATGACGCTTATCCTCACAGGTTCCACTTCTGTCTTGGCTATCATTATAAGCTCGCTACGCACTGGCTTGGGTCTGGTATTAGCCACCCGATTGGCCCAAATCGGTCGCATTCATAGATCTAGTGAGATGCGCAACTTTTACACGCGCTTCGGATGGGTGAGTACACACTTTATTGTAACTCAGCGATATTTTCTACTATCACAACTTTGACATTCCACTTTTCTGGAATCCGAATGCACTTTCTTAACTACAAACCGCTTTGGTACACCCTGCCATCACTATCTACCATCGTGATCTAATCATCCGCTACTTATACCATTGGTGTGTGTGTGTGTATGTGTGTGCATGTGAGTCCCAACTGTCGCGCATCGCTAGCTTAGGTCAATGAAGACGGTGCAGATTTGCACTCTATCGTATGTTCGTTCTCTTTGCACTGATTGCCTGAACGTTTAACCTGTCCCTCCGGTGATTCATTTATCTGCTAATCAACAGTTTTTTTACTTGAATTTTCATCTATACTGTGTCAACTTGGCGAGCCGTAGCCGAAGTCAAGTTTGTCACTGAACACGGCTTACAATGTTTTTTTTCCAGATCGCTTATGTTTCGATAAGTCTCTTGATAGTAACGCTCATCGTAAGGTATTTAGCTTCTTTTTGTCCTCAGCTGACTTGGCAAAGTTACTCCGAGGACCGAATAGAATAGTTGGGTCGCGTTGCTGCATTCCTAGATGATAGCTTGGGAGTCGGCCACCTTGGATGCTAAGAGCTATCAGATCTGGCGTAATCGCGAAATCTATGACCTCATGTGTGTTTCTCGATAATAGTAGATGCAGCCCCGTGTTGCGATCCGATCGTTGCACAGAGTTTAGGATGCAGGATCCGTTGATTGTGCTCAGCATCACTGTTGGAATATACTCCACAGTATGGCACTTGCTCGTTCATAGCGATACCATATTGTGAACTAGGCAACAAATCACGGAGATTATGAGGATTTGACTACCGACCCGTATATTATTCCCTATTGATCTGAATCAAAATACAAGCTCTTGGTATCAGGGGCAGTAAGCCAGCGCGAATGAGATTGACCATCCAAGGGTTACGTAACTTTCTGGTTTCACTGTATTTTGTCTTACTGCCTCAGCGTTTCCTTATCCCCGCCATTTACGTTTGCTTTTATCTGCCTTTCTTCTAATTTATCCCTTCGCTTCCATTATTTGTCATCTTCATAGCGGCGCACATAAAGTCGCCTGGATCGGTCTGGTATCATCACTTCACTGGTAGTTGGTTGCATGAACCGATCTTGCTGTGTTGATTCCTCAGGACCTCGCTCAAGAGCAACATGGGAATGTTTGTATGACATCTGATTCACCAACACCAAGCCAGCCCTTCCTAACTGCGAACACTTTTTAAATTCACGAATGCCTTTTTTTATAGCTGTTCAGCCCATGATCCCTGACATTAATTAGACTTTCCCCCGTCAGTATTGACACTCTGAACATCTAAAACTGCATATGGCATTTGGTGTATTGAAGCACGGAAGCACATTCCGTTACGGGAGTAATAAATGCCACCTTAGACCGTCACTAAGAGGTTGGACCCAAACTCAGTAAACCCTTTGTCATTTCCTTTAAACAACCATAGTTTCGGTATTGAAGTGTGGTGGATCTAACTACCATTATTTGCGTCGCTAGGGTAGAAGCAATCAAGCTGTTGCGATGTATTGCCTAAACGAATAGACCCGCCTGATTCAATGTCACTTACTGGTCAGGAGTTTCGACTAGTCGACTCATCGACTCTGATTAGTGCTTGCTAGCTAGACCATTAGCTTCTGCATACACTGCATTTGTCCATTTGCAGTGTTATGCACTCGGTAGTGCCTACACAAGTGTAAAAGTGTGATTTCATTGGAGAGTGGTTTGCTTTCTTCTTAACACGGCAGTCGGTGCAATACATGTGCCATTTCACTTGAAATCGCCTTCCTGCGCACTGTAACAAATGGCACTTGTCATTGGATTCGATTTTTGGATTGTTGTGGGATCTACCTTAAATTTTATTCCAATTCTTTTTCACGTCAGTTCATCCAAATCCTTGGATAAACTAGTTTCAGTGTCAAGACAAGACAGCAGAAGAAAAACGTGCAAGAAGTGTGGTATACTCAGCAAATAACGCGGAGCGAGTTACAGCATAAGAAGCACAGTTGGGCGTGCCTACGCGCGCATGCAAAATTAATACGTTTTGAACCAGCCTCAGTCATTGATCATTAGTCAACACTTGACATCCCCCATCGTCGTGCCTGAAGTCAAATTCCTAGTTAGAAACCTACCGATTTGCGATTTCGGCTGGACCGCCTAAGTACGGTCTCACTTGTTTTTTCGGTTTTCACGCCCTTCGCTACTTGCTATGTGCTAGAACTGGAGTCAGATTCCGCTTCGGTCGGTGTGTCTGCCCCGAGGGCGTACGTGGTCCGAATATCGGCGGACGATCCGGCCGTCCGGAAGTTGCAGCACGTTTTGACTTCCTGCAGTACCGAGCACAATTGCTGATTGCCAGCATTCTTCATGTGGTAACCGAGTGTATACTGCTTGATCTCCTATGAATGTGCTTTCATCTTTTAGCTCATCTGATGATGACACAGACTTCCTCTGTCGCTCCTCTACTTCAATACGCGGGTTCGGAAACAACAAATGAACACTCGAACTGAGATTTCTGCCAAACATCAGTTCCGCCGGGGACTTACTGGTGGTCTCAGTGGGTGTGGAACGGTAGGCAAAGAGGAAATGATCCAGTTTCGTTTGCAAAGTCCCTACTCGCTGTTTATTAGGTCTTGTTTCACCGTTTGCACAACCCGTTCTGCTAAGCCGTTCGATGCCGGATGATATGGGGCTGTTTTGATGTGCCGGATTTTATTGTTGGTAACAGCACGGGTGGAATGTGAACCATTATCTGTGCATAGGGCTTTTAGGATGCCATACGTGGCAAAGGAAGGACACATTTTAATAATGGTGGCTTCAGATGTCGCTTGGGTGACTGGATAATCAATCCATTTTGAATGTGCGTCGATGAGTAGAAGAAACATCGTTCCGTTTATCGGTCCAAAGTAGTCGGCGTGGATCCGTTGCCACGGCGCGTCCGGCCACCGCCAGGGGTTTACTGGACCGGGCGTTTTACTGCGTTGATGGGCTTGACAAATATGCTCTGTGTCTGCATCGATCTTGGGCCACTAGCAACATCCCCTTACTAATGCTTTCATCCTCGCCACTCCTGGCTGTGCATCGTGCAGCTCCTAAAGAATCTGTGGGAGCGATCAGCCGAGAGCTCCAGAAAACGAAGCCATCGAATAGACTAAGCTCGTTTCTACGCATTATTAACGGTTGCAGCTCCGCTGTTATTTCAGATGGTCAACCTGTGGTTAAGAAGCATTTTACCATTGATAGCACTGAGTCCCGGTCTGCCCATTGACAGATTGTTGCACTTTGTATTGGTGTTTTCTCTAGATATTGCATTAAATTGACTAGTTCAAATGGAGGAACTTGTTCCTACACAGTTTCAATTACTGATAGACGACTCTTCGCATCAGCTGCGCAGTTGTTGGCGCCGGTAATTTAAACCATCTTGTAACTGTAGGCACTCAAGATTACAACCCACCTCTGCATTCTTGCTGACATCATTTGTTGGATGTCCTTGGTTTCACTCAGTAAAGATAGTAATGGTTTATGGTCAGTGTGCAGCTCGAAAAGATTTCCGCAGTGGTACTGGTGGAACCTTTTACCCCAACGATTACACCCAGCGCTTCCCTTTCCAATTGTGAATAATTCTTCTCCGCTGTTTGCAATGTACGCGATGCGAATGCTATGTGACGTATGCATCCATCGTTTTCACGGTGGCACAGAACAGCTCCGACCCCCTCAAGGAGATACCTCACACTGAAGGATGAGTAATTTATTGGGATCATAATGAACTAATGTCGGTGGAGAAGCAAGGGCTTGTTTAGCTTTAATAAAGGCGTTCCTGTGGTGAAAATTCCAGCACCATGGTACATTTTTGTGCAGCAATTCATTTAATAGCGCTAATACCGTAGATTTGTTTGGCAAGAAACGGAGATAGTGAGATAACATTCCTAAGTACGAACAAAGTGCATCACTGTCCCTTGGCTCATACTTTCTTTGATAGACTTCCCCTTGTCCTTTAAAACTATTATGATTGAGGGAACGCCGCCTCGATATGGATTGCGTAACGCCTGATAAGATTGTCGCTGGCCCGATTGGAGCACGCCTACGATAATTGCTTGTAACGCTGGCCAATCGAACGGAGTTGCGCTGACCTGATGACGCTAGCTTAGCCGGGTGAGACGGAAAATTGAGCGAGCGTGTGACCGATTCTAGCCGCAAGTGTTCGGATAGACACTGACCCCTCGGAACGGGCGCATACGAGAGGGGGGGGTACGATAGACGCGCGCAAATGACTTAGACGCGAAGGCTGGCCAGCTAACGACTCACACGCAATTACGTGACCCGACTGACTCCCAACTGAGGCGAAGAGAAAGAAAAGGCAAGTGGTCCTCTGTAGGCTCTTTTACGACCGACAAAGGGCGATCACAGACAGTGCTATGGGTTATTAAGTTAAGGAAAACAGTCACCACGAAGAGGTGGTAGTTTGTAAATGACCATTGTCAGAAGGTGCGCAGTTGGGGCGCGTCTCGGAGTGGCTGAGCTCTGCTGCGTTGTGGGGAGGAATTGAACCTCGCTTTCCACAGCCATTCTGCCAGGGTTCCTGGCGCGTTTTTGCGGGGACTTTTGACGGACCCGCAACAAAAACATGCAACCCTCGTTCACCTAACTGGTAGCCAAGGTAACGAACGGAAGAGGAAACGAATTCACATTTGCATTTCTTTAATTTAAGTCCGCTTCCTTCCAGTCGCTCGAGCTCAACAGCGTGTCTGAAGTTGTCCTGTCTCACAGCATTCCGAGATGAGAATATCGTCTAGATAAGCACAAGCGAAAGGTATATCCTTCACCAGGTTGTCCGTTATTCTCAGGAAGATGCTGAGCAGTATGAATACCAAAAGGCAAACGAGTATCCTTGAAACGTCCTGTATGTGCTAATAGTAGTAAGTTTCCTATAAGGTTCGTCGAGCTCAATCGGTGCATGTGCATGGCTGAGATAAAACTTGGTAAATTTTTCACCACCTGCCAGAGTTGCGTACAAATCTTCAATGCGTGGCAACGGATACCTGACTAACATAGAAGCTTGCGTAACAGTCATTTTGTAGTCACCACAAATACGTACCGAGCCGTCTGGCTTGGTTACAGTTATTATTGGTGTACTTCAAGCAGAAAATTGTACAGGGATAATAATACCTTGTTTTTGTAAGCGGGTTAATTATTCTTCCATTTTAAGCCTCATGGCGTACGGTAGTGTGCCCGCCTTGGAGAATTTGGACCAAGTGTTTACCTTTAACATTATCGAAGCTTGAAAATCTTTTAATTTTCCCAACCCCCCGGCAAAAAATAGCTGTATTGTTTTAGTAATGCCATAAATCCTGGAGCCTCAGCGACTGTTTTTTACTATCTCCAGCGTATTTGGAAATGCGTGTATCCAACCCCTTACAAGCACATTTGGGCGATCTCCGGAGACCACATATACAAAAAGTGTGCGTGTCCTGTCGTCGTATTGTTCCTTTACCGAGCATTTACCAAGGACGCGTATCGGTTCACTGGTGTACGTGCGATGAACAGAATTGCAAACTGATAAGCGCGACAGCCTGTTCACAGCGTTTTCCTTAATTATCGTCATTGATGCTCCTTTAGCGATTTCCATCTGCACGTTTTGTCCCTGCATATAAAGCTCTAGGGTGTACGGTGCGGACCACACGTTGGGAACTGTATCCTACCATTTGAAATGCAATGGACTCCTATTTGACTCGTTCATTGTTTTAATGGGCTTCCTTCTTCGATATTTGACCGATCTGCATACTCGCACCAAGTGACCAATCTTCCCGCAACTTCCGCATATTGTCTTTTGATGTCGACAGTCCGATGGACAACTATGGCGCTCTCCACAGCGATAGCATACGAACGAACTGGCATCATTATTTGCCTTCTTAGATTTTGGAGTGCTATGAACCAATCATAAATCATCCGATGGGTCCTATAAAATAACCGTTGTTAATTACTGGGTAAGGTTTTCCCTCTGCTTGGCAAGTAGGCAGGCTGTCTCCCACATCAGCGAAAAATCATCTTGTGAGGAGATTTTCTCCCGGGTATTCTTGTTTGAAATCCCAGAAATCAGACACTGGAGCAACATTTTCTCTTCAAACTTAGCTGAACCAGTTTCATTGTATTTGCAGTTTGGTACCGCCTAGAATACACTAGCGATGAATTTGTTTACACTTTCTTCTGGTTTCTGAGAGAGTTTGGAGAAGTATCTAGCTGTAAACACACATTGGTGGACTCTCCAAAGAGCGCTGAATGTATTCAGGACACTGGTTATAGTAGATCATACTTCGTCAATACGTAGAGCGTCAAAGTATCTCTGACCTTCATTCCCAAGGAATTGTCGTAAAAGTTTTACTTTGCCTTTTCCTGTAGGGGACACTGCTGGATTCAAGATGGGAAGCAACTTCAGATAATCAAAAAATGTTTTTCGCCGTCGATTCCATTTGTCCAAAGACGGTTTGTCGGTAGAACAGGACCAGAAGATTTGTGGAGTGTTCGGCGCAGACATGTTATCCGGGTTACTGTTTCATGAGCCAACTGAGTTCAATCAATAGAAACGCTTAGATCGCCTCTACAGGTCTAGGTTATTCATTACGGTGTTTTCCACTGTAACCAAACTCAGTTTTCCTCCACCTGTCTCCACATTTGTTGGTGCATCATCGGAGACCATTACTAAAATCGTCACCTTAAAAAGCTGGCGAACCGAATCATAATCCACTCTGTCTGTATTCAACTATTTTTTATTATCAACCGGAACATAACACAACCTTTTTGCTGGATTTCTCGAGGACTTCCCTTTAAAATCAGCTGACAATTCAGCTCATCACTAGTGATAGATGGCGATGGCCATTGTCGTTTGGCTTCATTATGTAAAGGAGGGACAACCTAGCTCCCAGTCATCTTTAACCGTCGCGACTAGCTCGATTTCTATCACTGGTTCATGCATTTTCGGACATTTAAATGTTCTGTTTGTGACCACATTGTGGTTTTCTGGTCAATTCCACCGGCTTGGTGAGCACCACTAGGCACCCAAACTCAGGGTGCAACCGCTAGCACCTACTCCTTCGAATAACTGGATTCTGTGAACGATATTGAAGCTGTTCTCCTTTCTATAAACCGTCTAGAAATGGCTCGTTGTGATACGTTGTGAGCCGTCCTCCAACCACGACGACACGTGAAGGCGCGGATGTCGGTCGGTGATCGAAAATATTACGTGCTTACCTTGTAATCCGTAGGTCACTGCCTCAAACCCGCATAGGTGCGATATACTCAGGTTGTTGCGTGGCAACGGAGCGTCAGTCAGTGTGCCGACATAATGTTGATGCGTTTTCATCCTAAAGATATCACCGGCGTGCTGATAGCCCTTTTACCAAAGAAACCTCCAATCAGCATGTGTCTCGTGTCCCATATTTCTTTTATCGCAAATTCAATAGTCGGGAGTTATGTGACTTCGCCCCCTCCATCAGCCGAGGATCAAATTTCACTCGGAACACTTTTTTATTCTAGAACTTACCTCATATATTTGGGCGTTAAGGTAAACACGGGGTCAACTGTTCTAAGTTACGATATTTTCTAGAACTTTCCTGCCGTCAACATTGCTTTTACGACATATTTCTTCGTTACGCAGATCGCTTAAGTATAATCGAATGCAGACCCTTGTGACTACCAGATGGTACTTTGGCTACCTGGCCGCAGTAGTGCGGGGTAGATTGTTACTGATGAGCCTATCCAAAGGTGGCGGAATTTCTATCGCACAGCGACCTGTTAGGATCGAACCAAATTCCTCCCCAGTTTTGGCCGTGGTGAACTAACTAACACTCATTTGCTACGACATGCGTATACGCTTGTGCTGAAACCCTAACACAAGCGTGTCAGTGAATTTTGACAAGTTCGCGTATATTCAGTCCCATTGCTCCGCATTTTAATTATCTTACTTCGATGTCACGGTAACACACTGATTGGTATGCCTTGGCCATTGGCCAGATGAGGAGACCATCTTGGTTTGATGGTTTAACGGATGCGCTCTGATCCTGTACAAATCAAACCTGAATCGCGTTTATCTTGATATCGTTCATGATCTCATTCATTAGCATGATCTCATTTTCCCCCCAAGGGCCGATTTTACAGTGCCGCAGTGCTAGCAATCCTGCTGTTTCACTGCGAAATTTGACTCGTCCGCGCGAATGGCGTCTACATATTTCCCGTTTTCAAACTGCTTTGCAATATCAAAACGAAGTTGTTAGTAAGGACGCTCGTCGAAAGATATCCACTTCAGGCTGGTTCTACCGACCGACCGATGGACTGCACACTTCCCCCTACATACGCTTCGCATCTCTGGCCAATGTATGCTTTCATGTATTCTCTGCTTGCGCTGAGCCCAACTGCAATTGCCAGCAAGATGGTGAATGCAAGGCTTAAGCTGGATGTATCGGAGCGCTAGCTCCAATAGTGATGGTTGTAGGTTGTGTTCGACTACCGAGTTTTGGAGTGAGAAGACGACGACCGCCACTTGTAGCGGCGTTGTCGGACATGTGTGTAGTCACCTCGCGATTTCTGCTCAAACTTCTGAGACCTCGTACTTTCCTGTGCGAACAATGACACGAACGTCGGCAGCCGGCATGAGGTACGAGTTACGCACCCTAGATTGCATGTGCTTCTAAACAATGTCCCTCAGAGGTCTCCACCGTTTTGGTTCGTTCTCGAACAGACTTCTTCAGACAACCCTTTCTGTTCACATAGCGAAGTATCTTGACTTTTTTCTAATAGTTTGGGTTCCTATATTTTGCAGTTTCATACGCCCCCCTCTGTAACTTACCACGAGTGCTCATCTTTTTACACATGCAGCTTGGAACGGCTTGGTTCACGGCACATCCGTTGCTACTACTTACTGGGGCGCTGTTCGCTGATCACGTGAGGTACAAGGTAAGCTGTTATGTTACCACATGGTGTTGGTGAATTAATTCCGAACCTTTTCTAGGATTGTTACATGGAATGCTTCTCTACGTACAACATGCTATGGTGAAATATAAGTACAGATAATTATTGACCATATGACATGCCATATGCTCGAACACCTCGGGTCGGTTCAGGATTCACGCTGAATTGTCGGACGCTGTCATGATAACAAGCAGAGGTGCCCCTTTTCCATTCGATTTTGTGGGGGTGTTTTATCACTTCGCTGATATTGCTCCGGAGAAAACTGTTTGCATTATGTGTCCCACGACAACATGCTCATGCTGTTTCAATGCAGCATCCTCCTCGCTATGCGTGTGCCCTTTCCGCCCTCATAGTTATAAATATCGTACTAGACTCAGTTAATCACTTGTAGGAAGAAATTTAGCCTATTTGATCAATACATCTATCTACCTTGGCTGCTGCCGCTAGTGTAACCTCTAATACTGGCTTAACTATTACATGAACAGGAACCGCTTCCATGGAAATCTGATGCCAGAAGAGAATTTCCATTTTGCATCTACTCGACCCAGTGAGGGACGTTTCGCTCTGTTGCTGTGAGACAATTTCCGGTCCTTGACCACGGCTACCTTCGAAGTACTGGTGACCTCTATTGGTACCATTGTGTCCGCAACAATGATCTTCCCGACCAGCACTAGATGGCAATCGTTGCACTACTTCCTTAGATAAACAAACAAAGTCAAATAGTCCACATTAACATCTTACGGATGCCCGCCCAATGCTTACTGAGGATAACCGGCTCTGAAGCAGCCTAAGATCCGAGATGAACAATCGTTGGTCTGTTAGCAGAAAATGGAGCCTTTGATCATTAGATTGGACACTGCTGATCTAGCTGGTCATGCGACCCATTCTGTGCTGCAGACTTTACGAGGACACTGTCTGTAGCTGCTGCCCATAAGACCTACTATGCTGCTCACGTCGTCGTTATCAACCGAACCAGCATGTTGCCAGTACCTCAACTGAAGGAAGCTCTGCCGACCGGTGCCAGCTGTCATTGTGTACACTGCTTCACATGTAACTGCGAAGCCAGTTATATTCTCCGAAGCAATGGAGCATTGTCTTCCCAGATGAAGAAACACGTACCGAAGTGGATCGTGCGTAGAATAAACAAACAGCCTTATCTTCCCCAAGCCCTGTCTTCGTGAATGCCACCGGCATCTCTCTATCAGCAGACAAACATTGTGGGATGACATTGTCATTTCGTACATACTCGTCAACCACAATACAAGCAACTAAAAAAGAATGCAAAAAACAAGTTAACATGAAATGAATTGTAGATCACATGTTTTCCGTTTGGTGGGTTGCACGCTACCACAGTAGGCTTAATGTCACTGTCAGCTGTTTTTGGACACAGCGGTGGGCGCTGTCGATGGATCACAATGGCCTAGAGTAGCTTGAGTGTGTGAGACCTTTGACTGCGCATGAGGACTGTGAATGACTCATCTGGGTTCACTTGGTGACCGGTGCTCATCAAATGTCTCGCAATCGCGGAGGCAACTTTGTTTCTCCATTCACCGCGTGCGATCGTCGCATTTTCCATCTGGTTGCAGAGCCACTTTGGAATGTGTTCATCGATCCGAGCATCCAGATTTCGAGTAGTGCGCCCAACATAGTTTTCACCCGAGCTACACGTGAATTTGTATAAGAAATGGGATGTGCACTGCTTTGACACAGGCATCTTCACTGAACAATTAAGTATTGGTCTTGCAGTCACCAACAAGCGTAGCTCTGCTACGTTGTACGTCTTTTTCCTTGAGGTGCTTATTCTGTTAACAGTGACTTGCATGACTTGGCCACATTTGAATGGCAGCTCAATGAACATCTGTTTCTTTTGAACCGTTATCTCTGGATCTCGTTTCATCAACTCACTGTATATATATATATATATATATATATATATATATTACATTTTTTTATTCACAAGTCTGTAAACATAAAAGTGTGCCATCCGAACCATGGTGGTAGGGAAAGGAGAATATATTGTTCAACGAGGAGAGAAAGAGAGTAAAACGTTAGCAAAATGTTTCCTTTCAGTTTAACACACGCCATTTTGAGTTTATTTTTGTTTTCAGGTTCTGTTCCACATTATAAGATACAGAATGAAGTGATGGTAGAACAGCATTGACGCCATTGACTCCTATTGCGGGCTATATCTTTTAAGACTTCTAACCATTGGGAATCCACTTCACTTGGTCCCCAGCCTGGGAGACACACGAATCCAGCTGACACTACACACGAAGTTAGAGTCTTCATACTCCTTTTCCAGGTCATCGGTTGTCTGGCGCGGGTCTTTTTCCTTTCGCGCATAGGATGTGCAACTAATGCGCGACGTGGAAGGCAGTTGGCCGGCATGCTTAGTATGTGATCGAGCCAACAGAGCGGTGCTTGATAATTATGCTCTGGAGACCAGGACTGTCCGCTCCCATGATCCTGTTTCTAACTTCCGCGTTGCTCACATGGTGCTGCCACCATACGCGAGCAATCGAACGGAAGCAGCGGTTATTTAAAGTAGACAGTCATCTCAAATCTTCCGATCGAACAGGCCAGGTCTTGCATCCGTACCGTAGGACAGCACGAACTGTGGCATTGTACACTCGGTCTTTGAGTTTGAGACTGACATCGCGACGACATCACAAGTGTCAGGTTAGTAAATGCAAGGCGAGCTTCGGCAATTAGCTTTGAAATTTCACCGCCAATACCGCCACCAGCCGTAATGCAACTCCCGAGGTAAGTAAAGCTGTTAACGAGTTCCAGGCTGACGCCAGAAATGGTGAGCGTAGGCGCAGGAGCCTGCCGATCCTGCAGCAAAGCTTTACACTTGGATGAAGCAAAATACAGACCGTAGTTAGATGCCTCTACTGCTAAGAGGTTCAGAATCTTTTGAACAACCTGCGAGTCGTCCCCCAACAAAGCGATGTCATCAGCATAGTCTAGGTCCACGACTCTGCTCGCGGGTGGAAGCTCAACACTGCAGCTCTAGGCTCCTTCCAGTGCGCGATGTAGGACATCTTCGATGGTAAACTTGAACAGGAACGGCGAGATAGGACAACCTTGGCGCACTCCACTGGTAACAGGAAACGAAGAAGAATGCCTTCCTTAAGCTCTAACTTTGCCAGAGGTGTGACTATACAGCTCTTTCAAGAGTATGACAAACTTGTCGGGAACGCCGTTCCGTAGCAGACAGTTCCACAGTGACGACCTATCTACTGAATCAAAAGCGGCTCGGATATCCAAAAACACCACCATTGTTGGTCCTCAGTGGACGTGACGATGTTCGAGAAATTGACGTAATGTGAAAATTTAGTCAATGCAACCACGGCCAGAACGAAAGCCAGCTTGTTCCTCACGACAGAAACTCTCGCTCGTAACTGAGCCTGTGCAGAAGAATGGACACAAAAAGCTTGGACGCAACAGAGATAAGGGAGATTCCTCGGTAGTTGGTGCATTCACTACGACAGCATTTCTTGTAGATCGGAACCACAACAGAATCTCCCTGAGTTAGGAACCTTCTCATCTCACCATACTTTTGTGAATTGTGATAGAATTTCGGTGACAACTAAGTTCCCCCATCTTTGAATAAGGCAGGAGGAAGACTATCAAGGTCAAGAGCTTTGTGGCGTTTCCGAGTCTGGGTTTCTCACCATATTTCTGCTTCATTAGGATGACCTCTGCAGACTGACCAAGGATCACATGATATATATATATATATTTGCAAAAGTCTGTTAACAGACATAATGCCATCAGAAACCATGGGATTCAAACGAAGGTACAGAAACAGTAAAATAAAACACAACACAACACAACAATGGAAACCAGGATCACATGATGGCAGTGGATGTGTCACCTGAGGATGTGTCGAGTAATTAAACTGGAGAGCAAAGTGCTCTGCCCAGCGATCAAGACGTCTGCGTAGGTTGGTGATCTTTGCACCGTCTGACTCACAGGTGGTCTGACTAATGGCCTGAGCTTTGCGGCCGGTGGATCTGATGAGATAAAACAACCTGCGGCTATTACCATCAGAGGCAACAACTTCCATTGCTTTGGCCTGTTTAGACCACCAGGATTCACGGTCACAGCGAAGACTCGTTTTCAGTTGTCTGGACATAGAACCGCTGAATTCACCATGCTCCACACTGACGGGCATAGCTCACCGATAGTCGAGAAGTTCCGCGGAGGTGGCCGATATCCTACTTTTAGTTGTGCAACGAACAAGACTGCAACTGGATATACCCGCTGAAAACATAATCTGTTGCAATCGCGGTCAATGCTGATCAACATCCCGAGGAGGCGGAGAAGTGAGGTTCTCACGAAGCTGCTTTTGATATTCCAGTTGTCCGGCAGGTTTTTTCAGATTGTCTAGGTGAGCCACTGAAACGCATGCAAACCGACGCACGCACTAGCGCATGATCAGTTCCCACGCATCTTTATCAATAGGATCTGCAGTCCGGAATACTGCCACGCCAGCGATGACTTATGGCGATATGATCAATCTGTGACCAATGTTGAGGGGATGATGGAGCGTGCCAGGTAGCGTAGTGACGTCTAGGGTGGCGAAAGTTCGTGCTGGAGAGGTAAAGTTGGTGAACGGCACAATAACTGAGTAGTCTTTCTCCTTTATCTGAGTGAAAGTTGTCGTATCCATGCGGGCCTCCGAGATGAAGTTCGCTTGGTAACAACCGATCAACATGCGATTTGAAATTTCCCACCATAATAATGATGTCTGTTTTGGGGGCCCTTAAGACTAACTTGGTCCTTGACGCTATTTGGGCTACAGTCAGTGTGAGCATAGGCGGAGAGTACAAAAGGAGCACGTTTGTCTTCACGACGCCTGGTAACCTTGCACGAGCTATGGAGCCTGACAGCACAAAGGCGACTGTTGATCGGAATCCATTCGAGAAGGGTGGCTTCGGCTGTGGCACTAAGGGCAACCCCCACACCAGCTTGTCCAGAAGCGGTAGCCTCAACGTCTCCAGAAAGTCGAAGGTGGAAATATATATAAGGGTGAATTGCTGACGACAATGGGTAGACTGTATTGGATTGCTGAAGTTGTGTTTCGGACAAACAACAGACATCAGTTACAAGAGTCTCTAGAATGCGTGCGAGACCGGCTTGTTGCCCTATCTGTTTTAAGGTGTGCACATCAAACGCCACCAAGTTGAACTGTGTCTTCGGTTGCAGAAGCGGAGAAGTGAGAATCCAGGACTGTTAAATCCCGGTTTGGCGCTGTGTGATTATTTCAGATGAGACAGCAACAGTGATATCGGAGGAAGTAATGCTGCTCATCATTGATTGATCAGATACAAACGGTATATATATATATATATATATATATATATATATATATATATATATATATATATTCACAGTCTGCTAACAGACATTGCGCCATCAGAACCATGGTGGAAGAAAAAATACAGAAAATAGAAACACGAACTGCGATTTTAAAAAAAGTGGAAAGCGATTTTCTGATTTTGTTTCGTGCGTTTTTGTGTGCATTAAAGGGAGGATATATGGCAGAACAACATTGACGCCATTGATGTGTGTTGCGACCCATGATATCCAATGTTTCCAATCACTGAGCTTCAGTATCTCGTGATCCCCAACCTGGAAGACGGACTAATCCGACTGCCGCCCAACTTGAGGATGCCTTCTTCATGCTCCTTCTCCACGTCATTGCCTGTCCAAATCGGCACTTTTCCAATCCCTCCCTGGGAGTGCAAACAGCACTCGTCGTGGAAGGCGATGGTCCGGTATGCGCAAAACGTGCCCGAGTCAACGCATGCGATGTCGAGAATAACGTTTTGAAGACTGGCACTACTCGCTCCAAGCACGGCCTCGGACATCTGCGTTGCTTACGTGGTGTTGCCACCACACCCGAGCAATCCATCGCAGACAGTGATTGTCGAAGACTGACCACCGCTTCATGTCTTCCGAGTGAATAGGCAGTCTCACAGCCGTACAAGAGTACTGCACGGTTGAAGGCATTGTGCACCCTGCCCTTGAGCTTGAGACTGACATCAAGACGACGCCATTGGTGTCTCAGTTTGATGTATGCAAGGCGGGCCTTTGTAATCCGTTGTCAGACTTCATCTCCAACACTGCCACCAGCCGTGATGCAACTCCCTAGATAGGTAAAGCAAGGGACTTGCTACAGAACATGTCCAGCAGTGGTGAGCGTGGGTTCAGGCACCTGCCATTCCTGGAGCAGCCTTTTACATTTTCCCGGAGTGAAGCATAAGCCGTACTTAGACGCCTCCATCGCTAAGCTGTCCAAAGCCCTCTGGACGGTTTGTGGGTCGTCCCCCATCAAGGCGATACCATCGGTGTAGTCCAAGTCCGTGACTCTGTCTCCAGCGAGGAGCTCAACCCAGTAGTTCTGGACACCTTCCAGTGCTCCTTTGACGACATCTTCGATGGCAAAATTGAAGAGGAAAGGTGAAATAGGGCAACCTTGGTAAACACCGCTGGTCACAGCATATGAAGAAGAGAGCGTGCCGTAAGCCCTGACTTTGCTCGACATGTGGTTGTAAAGTTCTTTCAGAATGGTTACAAATTTTCGGGCACACCTTTCTTCACTAAACAGTTCCACAACGCAGATTTATCCACTGTATCAAATGCCGCTCGGATGTCCAAGAACTCTACGATTGTTGACCATCGATGGATGCGACGGAGTTCGAGGAGTTGGCGGAGGGTGAAGATTTGGTCGATGTAGCCGCGGCCTGGACAAAATCCGGCTTGTTCTCCTCGGGAAAACTCCTCTCTAGTCGTTGAAAGCCTGTGAAGTAGGAAAGACACGAAGATTTTGGGTGCAACAGAGATCCACGAGATTCCGCGGTAGTTACATCAATCGTCGCGGGAGGCTTTCTTGTGAATCGGAACAATGACCGATTCTCCCCATAAGTTCGGAGCCTTCTCCTCAGTCCAAACTCTCGTGAACAGCGATAGGATTTCGCTGACAAGTACATTCCCGTCATCTTTGAATAGAGCCGGTGGTAGGCTGACAGGACGAGGAGCTTTGTGGCATTTCAAAGGTTGGATTGCATCTCGGATCTCTGCTTCAGTTGAGAGGCCTGATGGGACAGGTCAAGCATTATCCGTTGGGGCTGGAGATGCCACATGGGGTGGTTTTGGGTGGTTGAATTGTGGAGCGAAATGCTCTGCCCAGCGACCCAATGTCCTGTGACGGTTGGTGACCTTTGTGTCGTCTGATTCGCAAATCGTCTGGCTGATAGAGTGGGAATTGCAACCGGTGGTCCTGATGATGCAAAACAGACGGCGAAAGTTGCCAACTGATGCAGCGGCTTACATCTCATCAGCTTGTTTTGACCACCAGGATTCACGATTAGAGCGAAGGCTTGCTTTCAGCTGTTGCGTAATAGATCGGCGGTGTTCTTTGTGCTCTACGCCGACAGGCACCGCCCGTCGGCGATCAAGCAGTTCCACAACTGGACAAACCGGCCGACAGCAAGACTTGTTGTAGACTTGACCAGTGTTGATCAACATCCAGAGTGTGAGAGAGCGAGATTTTCACGAAGCCTTTGTTGTTACTCCTTCTTCACCATTGGGTCCTCCAACTTATAGGTGTTCAGTCGGGTGTGTTTTGGCCTAGGCGAACCACCGAAACGTATGCAAACGGTCGCACATACCAGTGCGTGATCGGTGTCGACGCATGTTGACCAAAATGATCGGCAGTCGCGTACGCTGCCTCGCCACCTGCGACTTATAACTATGTGGTCCATCTGTGACCAGCGCTGGGTTGGTGATGGGGGGCGCCAAGTGGCCTACTGGCCTCCAGTATGACGTAAGCTGGTGCTGGAGATGAATAGTGGATGACCAACACACAGACTGAGCAGTCTCTCTCCGTTGTCTGAACGAACATCATCATATTCATGCGGTCTCCCGAGATGGCGCTCACATGGCAACAGCCGACCTACACGCACGTTGAAGTCTTCTCCTGTCTGTTTTAGGAGTTCTTAGGAGCAGCTCATGAAGGTTCTGGTAGAACTGGTCTTTGTCTGTGTCCGAGCTACAGTCAGTGGGCGCATAGACAGTGAGCACGCTTTTCGCCGCGTATGCTAACTTTATAAGAGCCATGGAGCCTCATCGCACAAAGGCGATTATTGATCGGAATCCAATCAATTAGAGCAGTCTCGGCTCTAGCACTGAGGCCGATTCCAACACCACATTGCCCATATGCGGTAGAATCGTCGTCACCAGAGAAATGGAAATGGAGGCGGCTGCGTGAGTGGAGGGGTGACTCCAGCTGTTAGACCGAGTTAGAGTCCTGGAGTCACGTTTCACTCAGGTAGCAGATATCAATTCGTAGGGTCTCCAACGTGCGTGCAAGTCCAGCTTGCTGACCGATCTGCAGTAACGTGCGTACGTTGAAGGCTGCAAGTTTGAACTGCGTTCCAGCTTTCAGGAGTGAAGATGGGAGACTTCGGGACTGGCAGCTCTGTTGAGCCCTGTGTGCTTGAGTTAGCAGATGTCACGGGAACAAGTTCATCGGTGTAGGCGGGGTTGATGACCATAGACGAATCAGGTAAAAATGAGTGTGAATGATACAAGGGAAGCGTAAGTAAAATGATGGCGTGTGCTTGTGACGTTGGCATAGTAGCAAGAGTGAATAGCATCGGAGCAGAAAGAGAGCCTGTGAATGGCTGTAGTTGTAAGTCCATGGTTCGTCAGTGGGCGAGGTACTACCCGGTTGGCTAGGCCGAAGAAGAATGATACAGAGGAATTAGATAAGCGAGTGGCGTGTGGTGGAAGTGTTTGCAGTAGTATCAGAAGAGCAAAGCATCAGTAGAGCGAAAGTTCAGTTCAGTTCCATGGTGCATCAGTAGGCGAGATACTACGCGGTTGCCTAGGCCGAAGTAGGGGTTATCTTAGGGGGGCCGCCACCCCGAACCTTTGGCTCAATAGCCTACCCGCAAGACAGCGGAGCGCATTCAGGGTATCGCGCCCATTAGGAGCCGGCGACCGATTACTTGGTTCATACGCTTTTCGTTTGGTCAAGTACCAAACAGGGGCCCAATCCTCCCCACGATGACAGCATCTGGCAGCTGGTATACAATGCTCCACTGGAGTGAACCTAGGGACAGTGACATTATTTAGTGGCGAGTCACATTCGCCACGTCGCAGTGTTGTTAAACGGACATATGCGGTTTTATATAGGAAGAACGCTTGCCAGGCCAAAACCCACCACGTCCTGTAACACTGCCGCCCACCGATTCGCTGGTTCGGTAAAATCCCGAACCACCCAGCTGGCACCACGATGAGGTTGTTCGGCAAGTTAGACATCGACTCACTGTAGCGTTTTATGAATTACAATGGGTAACCATTAGATTGCAACACGTCAAACAGCAGCTCTTTCTCTGCCTCCAGTGTGTCTGGTGCACGTCATATGAGCCCGATGCAACAACGTTCTAACGAAAGAGCGCTTGTGATGGATTGGCGAGAAACTCTTTAAATGTAAATGTTGACCTGTCCAAGTCGCTTTCCGGTAGACTGATCTTTTTATCGAGCCATCTGGTCGTCGTGTGAGCAATATGTCTAAGTATGGGAGACAACTGTCGTGCTCAGTTTCACATGTCACAGTAAGATTCGGATGCACATCATTGAGCGCTTTGGTTGCAAGTGCAATATCATCATCTGAATCCATGATTAACAATATCTCATCAACATAACGTTTATATAAGGTTGCGAACTTGATGATGCTATCTAACTTCTCCTCAATCATACACATGAATACGTTCGCCAGCAAAGGGCCTAACGGGCTGCCCATAGCCACACCATCGATTTGTCGATATGCTTTTCCTTGAAGGTAAAACTTGATATCTCTTGTGCACAGCAGGAGCATGTTTTTCAGCAATTCCGTGGGCAACTGCCATTGAATGTTGTGTTTCGTGATAAACTCACATAGATTATCAACAGTCTCTTCCAAGGGAACGTTGGTGAAAAGCGACTGAACGCCAAGTGAACACATGCGCTTGTGGACTAAGTTGATGCCTTCCAAGTAGTGAAGTACTCCGGTGTTTGACAGTGTTTTACTAGGGACTTTCTGACTGGTTCGAGCATCCAGTTCAGGCATTTAGCAATGACATTGTACGGCGAATTTACCATGGAGAGTATTGGTCGCATAGGTAGTCATGATTTGTGCACCTTTGATAAACCATGCATCTGTGGTGTATGTGTGCCTACTGGCTTTAGTGCTGTATATTCGTCATCTGAGATGAAACCGTGCAAGTCACTGTTAATAGAATAAGCACCTCAAGGAAAAAGACGTACAACGTAGCAGAGCTACGCTTGTTGGTGACTGCAAGACCAATACTTAATTGTTCAGTGAAGATGCCTGTGTCAAAGCAGTGCACATCCCATTTCTTATACAAATTCACGTGTAGCTCGGGTGACAACTATGTTGGGCGCACTACTCGAAATCTGGATGCTCGGATCGATGAACACATTCCAAAGTGGCTCTGCAACCAGATGGAAAATGCGACGATCGCACGCGGTGAATGGAGAAACAAAGTTGCCTCCGCGATTGCGAGACATCTGATGAGCACCGGTCACCAAGTGAACCCAGATGAGTCATTCACAGTCCTCATGCGCAGTCAAAGGCCTCACACACTCAAGCTACTCTAGGCCATTGTGATCCATCGACAGCGCCCACCGCTGTGTCCAAAAACAGCTGACAGTGTGGTTGCGCGCAACCCACCAAACGGAAAACAGGTGATCTACAATTCATTTCGTGTTAACTTGTTTTTTGCATTCTTTTTTGGTTGATTGTATTGTGGTTGACGAGTATGCACGAAATGACAATGTCATCCCACAATCTTTGTCTGCTGATATTCTTATTTGGAGTTATAAAGGGAAATTCATGTTTCACACACCTAGTGATTACTCGTCATCAAATCCGGCTCGATACCGCATTCAAAAAATTTTGCTGTGGCACTCTAATACGCGATTTCTTCGTTTTGCTGAGGCTATTGCAGTTAACCGAACGCAGCCTATGCTGTGCGTGCAAAAACAGGCATTCGTTGGTCTCAAGCTCCCTCGAGCATAAAGACCGAATCGTTTTCGTCCATCTTGATCCCCAACTTTGTTCCTTTCTTTTTTTGGTCGCATCCACTGTTTGCTATTGTTTCTCATCGGTTGTGGTCATTGGTACTGAAGAGACAACACGAAATGCTGGCATCTACCAAATGTCCTCTTCTTGCTTTACTTTTCTAGAACCACTAGTTTGTATGTTTTCGCCTCATTATCGCGCTGTTTATTTATTGTTTGTGTGTTCGGTTCCGAGTTATCTGTGTAAAGTCCGTTGTGTCGTGTAGTGTTGGTGAATGCCGCAAGTAAGTTGTCTCATCGATGCCACCATACACACCTCCAGGTATCCAGCTGATCTTCACTGTGTGACGGTGGCGCGGCCCGTGCGCCTTCCTGCGTTTGTTTTGCATTTTTGCCCCCTTTTAACTCTTACTTAGTGGAGCCAACTCTTACTGAACGATTGTATCATAGCGGAGGGCCGCTGCCAATGGTAAGCTACTAGTTGACATTGAACCCGACTCATTGAGGGGTGTATTCAAGTGTCTACGTATTGAAACCTTGTCATTAGTGCCGCCTGCGTTGGCCCGTACAAACGCGACTTCTGTTATATTGCATCAAGAATAAAATTGAAAGGACAGGATTAATCATTTCTGCGCACCACCTTCGAAGGGCCGGATGCTTTCAATATTGGTCTTGAATTCCGACACGCAATTTTTGTTGGGCCTCCGGTTCATTTTGAAGTAAATTATCATTCTGATCACTGGGACCTTATCGAAAGTGGAGTGCTTTCATTGTAGCTCGTACACAAATGTTGCGTTCTCCTAGGAGGTTTTGTTAATTCATTCCAGTGGTGCACTTACGGTGCCTTAGTAATATTGGTACATAAATAAATGTTCTTTCCACTTTAATACAAACGCACTCCGTCCTTTCGAGTATTTTAAGTCTTTTATGACCTCACAGAAGCTGGATGATATATGTAACCATTATGCTATGCGGTGTTTCCGCGATTTTCTGAGTGTGAATGTATAGCCGGTCCTTGTCACGACCCAGCCCTGTCCGTAGAATCCGAATATCCTCCTACATCGTGTGGATTATGGAGAATCAACATGAATATATTTCACTACGTAAAGCAGGAATGTCCAGACTTTGTGCAAGGGGGATCACATTTTGTAAGTCAAAAATATGTCGGGCCATATTCAGTCTGACATTAAGATAAGAACAAAAATTACACATGTACGAAAAAGTCAAGGTCTGAATTTCTGATTTCATGATGAGGCCGCCGGCCAGTTGTAATGTTACCGCGGGCCGGACTTTGGCCACCCTGACGTAAGACTTGAGTCGGTTACGTCACTCCGGCAATGTGCGCCTGAGTGAAAAACGGGTCTCATTTCGGCCATGCTTTTTGCACTTCCACGATATTCTCGATCTTAATATGAAGGTAGGTAATAGTAGGTTTATCGTAACACTAGACGGTCATTTCGTCTCTGTGGGACTCGACAGTAATGCGCTTGCGTCGGCTCCATCAAAGTCTAAGCCAACAATCTCTCCACAATAATGTCGTGCACCACACTATCCAGTAGTTAATATCATTACGTAAGAGGAGAGTGGCGGCGGACTGTCGTGACTTACAAGCTAACTGCGATGTAGCGCAGCTTATTATCCACTGTCATGAACGTTGCAAACTTTAAAGAGGACAGAGCTGCTTCCGAAAGTCATGGTTCTCACTAAAAGTCACAGACAATGCCCATGGGAATGTAAGAAAACGCCGTTGCAAGAAGATCTCTTTTCGGCAGATCACATCATTCAAATACGTTCACAAGGCTAACAGGGATAAGCATAACCTAATAAAATCTGAAGAGAAAGTGGTAGAGAGTTTGAACTGGCTTGATTTATTGGAACGGAAGTTAAATTGGTCGGTTCAAGTTTGGTAGCCTGTGTTGTCGATGAAAACTGACCTAATATAACCCCACTTGACAAAGCTTGCTGACCACATCTGGAAACAAGTTAGGTTAGCCGAGAACCGAAGCCACCCTCGGCCATCACCATCCATGTGGATGGGTCCTCGTCACGGCCACTGCAAAGTGAGAGGTTGTGATAGCATCCTCTGCTTGAAAAGCTTTGGTTACATTAACTTGATTGCTATCAACTCGGCTATCTTTAGGAGACCGCTCCTAGGACCTTTAGGAAATCGTTTCGGCAAGGTTTAGATAATGTTAAAAGTATTGTTTGTCAGTTTTTTGTGTCCATTTTGACCCATATGTTCCAAGGACGGAACTTCTGATACTAGCAAAAGTGCCTTTCCGTAGAAACCCGGGACAGTGCTTAGTTATCCTTGTCGACGGACACCTGGCCGCATTTCTAAGGTTCTTAGCACCTTAGGTGCATGTAAATTGATATACCATGCACGAATCAAACTAAGCCGGTAATCTGTCTTCAACGCTCGGATCAATAAATATAGTGGTCTCTGTAAGAACACGTGGATTGGTCGTTGGCTAACTTCTCATTGCAGAGGAAAACCTCATATTTAATCGATCGAAAGCCATATCACCATTAAACGGAACCTGAGAACTTGGGTGACAGGTGCACTGCGTTCACGAACCATAGTGTTTCAATAAAACCCAATATGGAGGCCTCATTACTGATACACTGTTCCCTCTGCCACATGTCTTTTTTGATGCAAATGTGAATGCCTTATGCTCCGGTAGAATCTAGGGGGAGGTGCTTTATCATCTACTCACCAAATTACTAAGCGTACTGTGGTGATAAATATCTCCCTGGTTAATGTGTTTTATGTACTTTCCACTATCCTTTAGATGGTCGTTGTCGGAGTTACTCTGATCCAAGCCGCGGTTGTGGTCTCGGTGTTGATGCTCTTCACAAGACAAACGCTGCTGTGGGACATTTCCGCACTGTCCGCATCGCTGCCGTTATTGAGACGCATCCCTCCACCCAATTCTAAGTGACTCTCTGAATGATTTTGGATCATGTGATGAACCCAAAAACTACGCATGTGGATGCCAACCGGGTCACACAGCTATCAGGGTTCATACTCACGAAGTCACATTCCCATGCAAATATACGTAATCTTGTTCTGTCCTTGCACTCATATATCTGCTTTGATAAGAAACTACACTACTCGATCTATTAGAACAAGTGCCTGCTGTTATGTGCTACAGCACCATTTCCCTGGATCTGCAAATCACTTGCTCCTGGAAAATCCAAAAGACGAAATCGAACATGAAGCACTATCTTGGACAGTCCTTAGCATTTATTTTCCCCAGATACAATCCAGTGATCAGCGTAGTCGAAGCCTACTTTAAATTAACTCACGGTCCCCGCTGATGTCGCGTGTTGTAACCCATTCATGCGACCAGCACGCTAAGACAAGCGGTGACAAGCGTTTCCGGCGGAGTTCTATTGTGTAGACGTTTTAGCTGACCATCTCTAGTTCGATTCCCATCCAGGCTTCCACTATTTGAACATTCTACAGAGGAACAAGGCTGGTCGCATGATACAGTGTTGGCACCGAGCAACGCGTGGCATTAATCTACTCAGTCCCATAATTATAAGTCGTCGAAGGGAACCGGCTCACCGAGCGTCTCGCTATATGGGCTCCGCGACTAGGTGCCGACCATTTTGTAAATTCCGGACAACGTCAACTGCGTCTTGCATAGCATACCTGCCATTTATGGTCGGCGGTGGGAGCATCTTGCTCTGAAGAATTACTGCTCTCCTTGTAAGACCGTGGGTTGCGTGACAGCTGGGTAGGGATCAAGCTCTTGAAGCTAGTATTAAACAGTTCGATCCAACTCTGTAAAATTCCGGAGACTGGATTTGTATCGTATGGTTGCGCCACTATAAAGCTATCCATCGAACTAGCAGCTTACATACCAAAAATATCGAGTAGTGGTTTGCTGATTGTAGCAAAACAGCCCTTCAAGGCACAATATTACTATTATGGGTCTGTGAGCGCACAAGTGTAAAATTCCGGAAATGCCTACACTTACGTGTGATTCGCTGCAGCCATGGCTCTTGGCCCTGCTTTGAATAAGCGATTCGATCTGGTTTCCTCTCGGTTACAAGTGAAACAAACGTGTAAATAGTTTGTAAAATTGCCGCACGTGATCAATCGACCTAGCACTGTTGCCACTGGCAAGCCACTCGTCCGATCGCCCCAAGTTCACTTATACTAACTATATTGGTAATGATATACATTAAAAACTCTAATGTTGAAATAGGCTTGATTGTAGGACGTGAGGTGAAAGATAGCCATTTAACATAAAGGAGGCATACAACTCGCCATCACATCTTGCGGACTGTTGCTTTGTTATCATATGCTTAGCTCTCATTATGCATCATGCTCAAAGTGCCCTAACGTGCTATCTAGGGTATTCCCGAATTCTACTGCAAGGTACAAAATGAATTTGCCAGTTGCACAATCATTAGAAACAGCGTTTAGTCTGAGGAGATAGTTAGCGGCATCCGAATCCGGATTTGCATATCACTGTGGTCTCCATGTGGACAGCCGCAGGACGCCTGCGCCTACTAAGGGATTATAGATGGCTTGCGCTGCACCCCATATCAAGTGTAAATCCGAACGAATAACAGCGGCAGACAAGTGGATAGCGGCCACGTTTTATCCACGGAACCGGCCCACATTCTTTCAACATGCACAGCATCAGCTTTCTTGCCTATCTAATTGGGGAATCATATTGTAGCGACAGAACAACGCGGCAATGAAACACGATCTTTATTGGCGCGAAAACACACTACCTCATCACTTTCACAGGCGCACATTAATGAGTCAGGTTTCTTTCCCACGCTGCACCATCCCTCCTGGCCTCCGCTCGTGGCACTTCTATGCTCCTTCCGGGGGTACGGGAACGCATCTTCTATGTCCGTTTCGCCTGTGTATCTTCGCTTCCACGCCTCCGATTCTGACAAGCCCGGAGTCGTTCGATAGCGTGCGTTTTGCTTGACCGTGGGTGTGTCACTCTCCCCGGGGTTGTTTCTTGACGATGCGATCCCGGCGGTTTTGTCCGATTTATTGCGTCTTCAACAAATTCTCCACCTGCTTTGGGCTCACCCACGGATGCCGCTCCTGTCCCGTTCTATTGGGCCTGGGTTTCTCCAGCGAATCGCTCCCATTGCATCGGTCTCTCTGTTCGTCCGCCTCCGTTTTACTGATCTAACCGTCCTTTGGGCAAGCGCTGCCTTCCGCCTCCCTATCCTAACTTTTGCTTCCATCTGCGCTGACCGGTTGAAACTATGTACCTACGCACAAGAAAATTCTCCCCACCAAAATAAACAACAGAAGCAACAAAGTTCGAAATTCTTGCGCTGAAATGTGTTCCCACGAAATATGTGAACATCCTTCGTGTTGTATCCTCGAACACTACAAGCCTCGTCAGGGTCTATGATGCGCTGTTGTATAGCTTTCCGAGCAGTAGTGACGTTCGTCAGGGTTGTCCGATCTCCCCATTTTTGTTCAATTTCGTCGTGGATTCTATCATGGAGTGTTCCCTTGCGAAATCTCACGATGTAGGTGTTGAAGTGCTGTCTGTTGATCTTGATTATGCAGATGATATCGCCTTACTTTTCGACGATTATCGGCGGCAAAATCAACCCTGTATAACCTGTCCAGAGTGGTCCCATTATTTGGTATGCACTTCGCACCTTCAAAGTGCAAAGTGTTGCTGCAAGACCACCAGCCACTTGATGACCTCTTGACGCTTGCTAATGAGGAACTCGAGGTGATTGATCATTTCACTTATCTTGACAGCTGCATCAGCAACGATGGGCGCATAGAAACTGACGTTAGTTCACACATTGCAATGGGCAGAGCTACCTTCTTGAACCTGCGTCATCCTTGGCGACAGAAGGGAGTTTCCCTCCGTCTGAAAGGCCGTGTATACAAGGCCACAGTGAGGGCCGTTCTGCTCTGTGGTAGTGAGACTTTGCCCCTTCAATCTGAAAATCTGAGGCGCCTTCAAGTCTTTGATCATCGTTGTTTGCGAAGCATTGCTGGTGTCGGATGGCACCAGCGTGTCTGCAGCGATGATGTGCGTAGGCGAGTACTAGGTGGTGATAAACATGCTGGATCCCTAGAACAATAGATGGCACTGAATAAGTTGCGTTGGCTCGGGCAAGTGCTAAGTTTCTCTGGTCACAGCTTACCTAGGAGGGCTTTGTTTAGTCTGCCAGGTGTAGGATGGCGCAAGGCTCGCGGTGGACAGAAGTTGACTTGGCAGCGGGAAATGAAGTCACTGACAACCAAACTGGGTGCCGTTGGTCCGTCTCGCCTTCCGGGTTGGAGTCCACGTGACTCGCCTTGCGCTTGGCTCGAGACTTTGCAGGACATGGCTCGCAACCGACACCAGTGGCGCATCTTCTGCCGTCTCCTAATCGGATTGTCTGTTTAAAGTGTGTTTGGTGCTGATTTATCTGTGGGGTAATGGCTGATTATGATGTGGGGCAGTGAAAGCCGCAAGGAAGCTGTCTCACCGATTCCGCCTTATCATGGCACGCTAGCCAGCTGTTTGTGACGGTATATTTTCTACAGAAGGGTTAGGCGCCTTGACCCTGAATGTTTGCTTAGGACATTAAGGTTTTCAGGTAAGTCCCCCTTCTCTCCCTCTTCTTATTCTTTATTTCATAGGTCCTCATGGTTGTATGGCAGCGAAGCATCAGTACAAATGGCTGATGTACTGCTGTTGTTTTTTGTTGTTTGTGACAAGTTTCAAGCAAATCCCAATCTGTGCAGTCACACTTCCCAGCTAGATCTGCTCCCCCCTGCCTTGTCGATCATGCTATTGAGCTAAAGACTGCCGGTGGAGTCCTTTCAGGGAACCTCTAATTCCCCTCTGTCTTTTGGGTCAGTCTTTTGAGCCAAAGACTTGGTGGAGTCCTCACACAAACCTCCAAGTCCCCCCAACTCCATTGTGTGTCCGTTTTTTGAGTCTAGAAGCTTGAGGTAGGTCACCTCGAACAAAACCTCTCTCGGAATGGGAAGCCGGAGAGTATCACCTGCTCTCTGGACCACATCGACAATACTCCATCTTCTTGTTTTCTTCTCTCTTCTCCTCTTCATTGTTTTTTGAGAGAGAGAGAGACTGCTACTGACATCGCAGCTGCTGCCATCGATACATGTAGCTCTTCCAACAAGCTTAAAGTTTCATTTCACATTGGTTCTTTTAACGTCCGCACTCTAGGTCAGGTCGGCCAGCATACAGCACTGACTCTCACTCTTCACTCTTTTGCTACTGCTATGTGCTGTGTCTCCGAAAAACACATACAAGAAAACAGTGTCGTGACAAACCTTCGACTTCCTGGTTCTGATTCTGTCGACGATGGACATATACTTCACGTTTCCGTCGATACTAAGCCAATGGCCAAAGGCAAAGTTGCTGAATGTAGCCTGCTCGTATGGATACCGGTGAACAGCCGCATGTGTGCAGTAAGGATTCAAACCTCTTTCGGAATTAATAAGCAACCTCTAAAGACAGTGTCTTCTCATCGCCTCATTTTATGCCTCAACTTAATCCAGTTTGAGGATATTAAAGACATTTTCTATCAACAGCTCTCATCTCTTCTTCACATGGCGAAGAATACTGACATCGTGATTGTCACTGATGACATGAATGCCCAAATGGGTCGTCTCTCAGAATGATCTGGGCGACCGCTTCGGAATCCACGCACGTCGAACCGATAATGGTGATCGCTTTCTGCAACTAGGCGCCGACCACACTCCTGATGTTAACAACACTGCTTTGCAGCACAAACGATAACATCATGTCAACTCGTGCCCACCGATTTTCTCGATGACCTGGATCCAAGTTGACCATATTGCCATCAGCTGTAGAGCGCACATCCTTACAAGACTGCCGGTCAATTTGAGGTGTGCCTGGATTCCGGCCATGATGTAGCGCGCGCACGCTTGGCGCTCACTCTTCCCGCTCCAAAGAAGCACAATTCAGCAATATCATGACGAAGTGGCCCGCAATTGTCACTGGTGAATGAGATTCGTGAGTCGAATGCTGACTGGGATCGTCTCAAATGTGCGATGAGGAATACCTTTGACGCTTGCTGTGTACCCAACTTGAGACGTCCTAACCGTGGATGGATCTCTGTGGCATCGATCAGTTGATCGAGGTACGGAAGCAAGTTCCAATGGGCACTCAGCTTCAGCGTGTCCGTAACTCCCTGAAACGACGTCTGACCCGTCTTCGAATCGACCGGGAACCTTGGTGGGTGGCAATGGCCCCTAAGATGGAGAAAACCATTGCTATTGGAAACAGTTGCGTGCTATTCCGTTTCATCCGGGACACAGGTCTGAAAAAGGCGACAGTTTGCAAAACGATAGCTGAGAAGAATGGACAGTTGATTTACTCTCAGCGTCGTTGACTAGCCCGTTGGGAGAAAATTTTGCAGAGCAGTTCATCAGGCCTGCTGCGGCACTGCCGCTTGCGGAATCACTTAAGCAGACGTGGGAAGTAGATGTCACACCTCCCATTTTGGAAGAGATTCGATATGTGCTTTCCATGTTGAAACGAAACAAAGCTCCTCGACCCGACGACCCTCCTTCATCTTTGACTATATATGGTGGCGACTCTTTTTTGACTGAACTCGCTTCTCATTTTAACGCCATTTGGGACAATGAAGAAGTGCCTTCGGGCTGGCGACTGTCAATTGTTTTGCCCATCTTTAAGAATGGTCAGCGTACTTTGTGCGAAAATCGTCGACGCATTATCCTTGTTTCCGTTGCCTCAAAACTTCTCAGGCATCATTCTCAGACGACTTACTGGTCTTCGTGGGGACGGAATCACTGAAAGCTGGGCTGGCTTCCGCCCTTAACGTGGCTGTATCGACTACATATTTACCTTCGCCACACGCACACACAGGCGACCGTCTATGGTGGTCCTCCTTGACTTGAAAGGCGCCTGTGATTCTTTTGACCGCTCCAGGTTGTGGCACTGCCTATCCATGAAGAGCGCACCTGCTGAATTCTTTTCCAGTATGCAGTCTTTCTACCTTTGGGCGGAGCCGCGAGGCGGCCAGTCCATGAACTGGCATAGAGGCATGAACAAATTGACTGAGAGACTTGCTCAGGCTGGTGCGTGCCGTCTTCGTGCATGAGGGCCTCGGGATGGAGGCCGTATCAGACATGGCGCAGTCACGCAATTAGTGGCGTTTCTGCATCCGATTTGTTGAATCTGGTTGTTAACTTTCGTTCTTTTCTGTTTACTTTAACGCCCCTCCTTTGTTTCCATTTTCTTTGCCTTTAGCCCCACTATCTCACAGTCGTTATTTCTTGTTATTATTGTGATGTGAGTCGTGGCAGCTAGATCCACCGCACTTTGCTGTTTGGATCACAGTTGTCCAACTGAACTGAACCGTTCGAATAGGCAAACTTTCTACCTTGCCTGGGTGCATGGTGAAACTATGTTTTTGTAATCTTTTTCACATCGTACCCAGAGAAACGGGAATCTCCAGGTTGCTACAACCTACTACGTATGCTTCGCCACCGCTTCCCGAAGTGGGTCTTGTTTTCTCTTTCATATGTATGGTGGCGCAAGGCTCGAAGTTGACGAATGTTTACTTGGAAGAGGGAAATGAAGCCAATGACGATCAAACTGGCTGCCGTCGGTCCGTCTCCTCACCCATATTGGAGTCCACATGACTCGCCTTGTGCTTGGCTCGAGACTTTACAACACATGGCCACGGTCGGCACCAGTGGCGCATCTGTTGCCGTCTCCTAGTCAAACTGCCTGTTTAAGGTATATTTGGTGTTGCTTTATCTGCGAGGTAATGGCTTGTGGTGCACTACTAATGAGCCGTATGGTAAAACGAGCAGGCGCGATGAACTCAGCGAATAATGGATCACCGCGGACGACGGGCGCGTAGTGCACAATTCAACCAGTCATGGAAACTGATGACTCTGGAGTTTTGGGCTTATACCACACCGTCACGGCAAGCTGAGTCGATGGCACATAGCGGAACGTAGAATCAAGTGGCACCACGAATGAAGTGCGCAAATGAGTCCGACCATTCTGTGTTCGAAATGTTGTACCATTTATACATTTGTTCTATGATACACAACCCGTTCGCACCGTCCCGCCTTCTCTACAGGCTGATTATGACGCGGGGCATTGAAAGCCGCAGGGAACTTGTCGCCTTATCTTAGCAACAGCCAGCTGTTTGTGATGGCCTGTTGTTTACAATGAATACGCACCTTAACCCTGAATGGTTGCTTAGGGCATTACGGTTTTCCGACAAGTCACCGTTCTCTCGCTCTTATTATTCTTCGTTCCGTAGGTCATTATGGTTTTATGGCAGCGAAGCATCAGTTCACATGGCTGATGTAATACTGCTGCTGATGATGGTGTCGATGGCAATGTGCATCTTGATAGAATTATTAGAGGAGAACCAAGCTTCAAGGAATTTTCTTGCTTTTTATGCCTCTGCTTGAGCAAGTATCTCCGTTTTGTTCCAATTTAAGCTGTGTACCTCATCATTCATATGCACTGAGAACATTGACGACGTAGAATACTTTCTGCAGCCCTTTGGTGTTCTTTTATCCTGGCTACTAACTTCCTTGTCTGTTATACATAATTCGTTTCACATTTATTGCATTTTATTTCGTGCATGACGTTTCTTCATTCTTGCACTTCCCGTCTGTCCTGTGGGTTTGACAGTAGCGGTTGGCTTGTGGGCAACCATGACATGGTGTTGTTTGGGCAGTCGAGCTGTCGTTTCAGAAATGTCCTTCATGTACGGCAAAGCGATCCACTTTCTTGCCTTTAGCATCAGCTTGTGGTTTAAACATCTGCGGATGAAGCTGTGTGAATATCCTTTGCGCTCAAATGTGCTGAATGTGCGTTTATCTTCTTCCCGTTTCTCTTCCGCAGTACCGCAATGTGTTTCAGTTCTTCGAAACAACGTCCGTATGCTGCTTATTTTGCGGTACTTTGGGTGGTCGCTGTTGAAGTTCAAAATTTGGTCCACGTGTGTGCCTTTCCTGTAAACGGATGTTTGAACTTTACTGTCCAATGTTCGGGTTGTCATTGCGTCTAAGAATGGGAGCTAGTTTTCTGTCTCCAACTCCATTGTAAACTGAATGCCATCTACTACGTTGTTAAGTAGTTACTGTGTGACTGCTACTTCAATGCGTTTGACTATTACAAATGTATCGTCGACGAAGCGGACCTTTCCTCTCTTCCTTTCATTTGTGTTTCAGTATTGTCTGGTGACTAGCCGCTCCGCTGGGTACCCAGTTAGCGAGTTCAGGCACTATGTGTTCTGAACGATCCACCGCATTTTCTCCTCATAGACAGAAATATGCTTCCGACCCACCACAAGTTCAACGCATTTCTCCGTCTAATCATTCCCACATCTCCGGATGACGCTCCAGGGTAAATTCACTGAATTCCTGTAATCTTCATCATCAGCCAGATAGCGTCCTTATGGACAGTGCTTCTCGATACAGATGAGGGCAGACTTCAGCAATGCATTCTTCCTAGGCGCGTCCTTATGAATTGCCTACAAATTCTCCACGTGTACGCAAGTTCTTTTTGAATTTATTATTTATGTGTCCAGCGATACGTCAAACGGGATTCCCTTGGAGACAATTCGATCTTTTTTATTGAACAATTCTTTCATCTTCGTGTCTAAACCAAATGCCCACAAACAACCTCTAATCACTGAAATGCTTCCCAGTTTCGGGTCCATGCCTTCACACCGTGATTGTCCTCGTTTGTCTCCCGAGTACCACGAATCCTTGTCCGAAACGAGTGCCAGTGTGATCTCTTGTGTGTCAGAACTCTATCAGGACTCACTGCTTTCCAGCCCCTCTATTCATCAATGCCAAACGCTGCGATCAGTACGACATCAATCGACACCGATCTCTCACCGATTAACACTGAAACGCTGCGCATCACAATCCTTTAATCGGTCCGCAGATTTGTTTGATTGAGTATCATGTATGCAGTATTTTCCTTTATTTATTTTGGACCCCTATTTCCTTGGCAGAAAACAATTGCTCTGATAATTTGTTTCCTTGTAATTTCGACTTGGTTACAGTGAGAGTGCCCCATTTCGCCGGCTACTTGGCTTTTCAAAACAGCCTCAGTGGTTTCTATTTGTTTATGTAACTTCACCGGGCAACGTTCTCTCATCGCGCAATTTTAGTGGACTTTTACTTCTTTTGTAGAAGCATGATTTACCTTACTAACTGGTATCGTAGCTTCAGCGCCGTAGGATAGTGCACACATAAGTGGGTTCCAGCATCAACTTGTCCGATTCAACCGTGAGATTCATCAGCTTATAAATAACGGGATATGATTTTCCGATTCATCGTACTTAAACAGGTAGACCACCGATGACTACGGTTACCTATGTGGACTTCTGTGTAAGTTGAGATTGCTGCACTCAGAAATAAGACGGACTTGCGATTTATCCTTGCTTATCAAACAGGCCAAGCTCTTTGACCAATTGTTGTGGATTCGTGCCACAGGACTACTAGCGGTAAAAAAGCGAGCATTGACCCATGACTCTAAAGGCCAGAAACGACAACCAGGGTAATTCGGTATCATGCATCGTAATACCAGACAGATCCATGCCCAGGGACCCAACCATAATAGGAAACGTCGTGATTAAACGCTTGTCCACTTTGATTACTACTTGAAGCAGCATACTTAACATTTGCACTCCTGCTGATGTTAGGCTAAGCAGAGTGCAATTCGATTGCGGTGTCATTCGTACCTACATTTAACAGTTACAGCCTTATCCTAATCCAACGGTCTATAAACTTATGTAATAACATTTACTGGCCGTTATACGCCGCTTGTACTACTGAACGTGTTCGTCCTACTTATGCTTTCGGGGTATTCCCGAATCAATGCGAACTTTATTCTGGAGCCTGGACATAAGAATGACCCAAAACTAGACATTGTATATTGCCTTCCAATTAGCCACACACCGGTTATTTTGTAAATAATGAGAAGAGTTGTGTAAAAGAAAATGGTTATGCACTTGCTGCCATTAAATTTAATAAACTCAGCTTAACACGAGATTTTGTAGAGTGCGTCATGTCAGGTTTGTCAGCTAGACTTTCTTAACAATCTGACAAGCCCCATTGACAGTGGCAAAGGGGCTGAAACGCTTTTTATTGATATACAAACCTTGGAAAGAACGCCGTACAACAGTCTTCTGGAGAAGCTAACAAATTTCGGGATAATTGATCGCTTGCACAAATGGTTCAAGTCCTATCTGATCACACGCAACAGGTACAAATAGGGCACAGTAAGTCTTCACTACTGAAGATCAACAGTAGCGTGATGTAAGGTAGTGTGTTAAGTCCACTGATCTCTTTAACGGATATCAACCATTTAAGTGAAAACATAAAACTTCGGACATCATATATATTTGTGGATGACATAACAATACGGTACACCTTAGATATCCGGTGTTTGAACGATACTCTAGAAAACGTTCGCATAGACCTGCTGTTTTTACTATTGCGGTGCATCGATTGGCAAATGTCCTCAGCGAACAAGTGCAGTGTGTTGACATGCAAGTGCAAACTTTCGCCGGTTGCACTTCACGTTGGGGATAAGCACATACCCTGTAATAATACTGTATGTGATCTAGGCATCCGGTACTATAACACGGGATTTTTGTGAACAAGTTGAATTCATAACGGTCTAATTACAAAGAAGCGCAAAACTCATCTTAAATATATTCTCGATGTGTGAACTTAGACTGCACATGTTTAGGCCTGCATTCGCTCTGTGCTAGATTACTGCTCGATTATTTTTACAGGTGGCAGGAACCGCGACTCTGTGTGCCTAGAAAACGTGCATCGATTATTTACAATGGCCCTCTTTGACTTATCTTCTAAACATAATAACACCGAGCGTTGTGAGGTGCTAGAATTGGAGACACTGGCTAAGTCGCATGAAGCTAATATTAACATTCCTGTTTGTTTTGGTCCATAAACATGGATTCGCAGCCAATATCGCTATTCTCTTCAAACTAGTAGTTAGGTACAATTGGGAATACCAGGAACACCTTCTTAATGTTCAAAACGTAAACTAATTCTGCCTAAACAGTTACACTGAGATTTGTAACAGCCTAACTATCGTAATAATAGTATGCGAATCGCAACCGGTGTTCAGATAAGCAGTTTCAACTTTCACGACAGTGCGATACATAAAAGCAATTTTGCAACCAAATTGCGATAAACAATGCTATTTTAAGAGGGAGCCGAGACTTAGCTGAGCATAAAATGTGCTAACTACGGCATGTTTACTTAGGTAGGTCCTCCCATAATACATTGAAACAAGATAAAATGTTGACAGAACCACTTTTAGTCTTCTTTGTTCGGGAAAGCATACTTCACAGACACACCGTTAGGTGTCGGTCGCAGAGGAATTGTAAACTGAGACTGAGCTTACCGTTTTTGTCTCCACGCGTTGTATTCCGTTTACGCAACGACACCTACCTTACAGCCATACCAAAAAGTGTTAGCTGAGAAGGAAACGGCGGCTGAATTTATCCATTTTTATCCACTTTTACCATTCGTTCTTTCCTTACTTGGCTAGGCTTCCGTTGTTGCCCACAAGTAAATGTGTCAGGTAGCATGGTGAATCTAACCGATTCTGCTTCTGACATCTTTATCCCTATTTCAAATATCCCTCTTCCATTTTTCTTCTTACTCGCTTACGCCTTGCATACACTCAAGCCAAGACGCCTAAGCCAGTTGTCCAACACTAAACACGTCCATCGCACACAATAACTAAATCTATTCAACCTATCTCAACCTAAATGATGTTGAATACAAAATAAATAAATACCACCGTCTTTCACTTAGACCTTTAAGAACGCCAGTATATATAACTTGTAGTGCCCAAAAAGATAACCTATCTTTAAGTACTATTTCATTTTTGACCAATTGTACATTATGCTTTCTTGTTTTAATCTTAATTACAACCGGCTCGTTACTTGACCGTCTTGTAAGTACTCGTGTTGCTCTTATTTCGCTTCATACGACCACGTCTTCTTGTACCTCATTCAATACAGTCCGACTGCAGTTGCTTTCTGATATCCGCGCTTAGTTTCGCGCACCGTCTTGGGCTAGTATTTACTAGTCACAAATTGGTGACCCCGATTCGCACGCGCAGAGTGAAACGTTTTTCGTCGTTTGTATTTTTTGGTGTTCGTTTCTTATTCTCAATTATATACGTGTATACATTTGTTTCTTGCGTAAGTTTAGTAGTTCCATTGTGTTTTTAATCATTCTTGAGCTTCACGATTCACCTTTTGAAAGTGACATCTGAGACGGTTCACGGCGTAAACATGCTTACTTTGGCTGTTCCAAGTTTTATGGAACACAGATCAGAGGCTTGGTTTGTGATATTCGAGATAGAACTAAAACATAAGAGCATCAAGGTAAAATCAGCTCGTCCCACGCCTTCCTTCGTCGGTAGTGATGCTGGTTGAGGAGATTCTACTCTGCCCACTGAATGAGGCAAATTATGAAACGATGAAATTAGCGATTTTAAAAAATGCAACAGCGCACCAGCTCGAGTTGAAAAGCTCAATGGTCTCAATCTGGAACATTGCAAGCCGTCGACGTTGCTCCGCGAAATTCAGCGCATCGCTGGTCCCTTATTCTTGGGCGAAGAAATAATAAGAGAACTGTTGTTTGCACGTTTCCCAAAGCCGTTTCTTGTAATGCTGTCCAGGTTTCTAGATACGCCCCTGAAAGAGCTAGCTACCAAGGCAGACGCTGCGTTTGATCGTCTTCCGCAGCAGACGACCAGTAGCTCCGGTGGCGTATTCTCACCGATGAAAACCGAGTCTCATACTTGCTCCAAGTCGTCAAGCCGATCTGACCATAAAGACGAGGAAGTTGCACTACTTCGTAGCAGCGTACGCTACGGTCAGATGCAGATCACGTTTTGGCTACCGTTCATTGCGGCTCGTCTGTGCCTGCACCGAGTACATCTCGTTCTACAAAAAGCGCAGCATTCTCTCTGCACGTTATCAGTCCGACAATACCAGATCCGTCGAAGAATTATGTTGCTATCACCGCCAGTATGGTGGAAGAGCTAGACGTTGTCGGTCTCCCTGCATTAGGCACTACTCAGCCGCTTCATGGGAAGCGAATAGCCCGCATACTATCACGACCGACGTATCCGTCAATAACTAAACCAATCGCCTATTTTACGTATAGGATCAACGTTCTTCTATCATGTTCCTCATCGAAAGGGCAGCGGAAGTCAGCGTCATCCCTGCGAACGCAAGCGACAAGCACTCAAAGCCTAGGTACAATCTGGGTGCAGCCAACGGCCCTCCGATAGCTTCATTCGGTCAGCGCATGATGAACTTGGACTTCATTCTCCGCCGAGCTTTTCAGTGGGTCTTCATAATTGCATCTGTACCCTTCGCAAGTATGGGTATGGACATCCTCTGGCATTTTGGGTTGCTTGTTGACGCTGGTCGCCAGACTTTTAAATGCCCGTACTAAACAAGGGATTAAAGACGTTCTTACGGATGCCCCGATAAGCCGTCCCGTTTTCCAAATCGCCGATGTACCTTCAGATTATGCCAACCTACTGTCTGAGTACCCTCGACTAGTACGATCAGCTGCAGAGCTTTCGCCAGTCAGGACAGAGGTCGCTCATCACATTTGCCACGCGCTGTCCGCCAACGAGTGCCCAACCAAGACGACTCGCCTCCGACAAATTACATGCCGCAAGAGCTGAATTCGATCACATGTTTCAGCTCAGTATCATAAGACCATCCAACAGCCCATGGGCGTCACTTTTTCACATGGTTCCGGAAAAGACTATGGGGACTGGCGTCGTTGTGGCAATTACCGATCTGTAAACAATGTAACCACTCCTAATCGCTATGTTACGCCACAAATCGTGGATCTCACAGCCAGTCTGGCGGGTAACAACGTTTTTAGTAAAATCGACTTCATGCGCGCTTACAACCAAATTCCGATAACAAGCGGACATCGCTAAAACTGCCGTGACGACTCCATTTGGTTTGTTGAGTTTCTGCGGATGTCATTTGGTCTAAAGAATGCCTCGCAAACTTTTCAGCGCTTCGTCTACCAAGTTGGTCATGGCCTAGCCTTCGCATATGCCTACCTCGACGACATCTTAATCGCGAGCTCCTCTGTTGTGTCGGAGCCCTACGATTGCTTCCACCCACTGACGGTAGTGAGAACACCAACGACCGGGCAACAAACAATGTTCACGCAGCACGCCAAACCGGACACAAAGCGTCTGTCTTTGCAATGCAATCGAATCTTTCAAATCAGCGCATTTACACAGGCTATGCGGAAACGCTGGCATTCGAACAGTCAAGGCTGGTCAGTTCAAAAAGCGGGGGATCGATAAGTTGCCTCACGAACGAACGAAATACACAAAGAGAGAAGCTAATAAGCGTAAGATTCAGTGTCCATACAAGTTAATCACAAATGTGAGGCAAAAGTGAACGTATGCGAGGAACCGGAAAAGAGGGCAGGGTGAGATGGGCAAAAATCAGAAAACAACGGGGAGCGGTGGAGTAATCTTACCTCCGCTATGACATCCTCACACGCGGAGCACTTACGACATGTACGAACGTTTTGTGGTCATTTATCTCAATTCGGGGTGACGAGCGACGCAGCAAAGTGTTCGTTTGGTGTCAATTCGGGCAGTTTTCTCGACCACCATATCTCTCTTGCAGGCGTCGTGCCACTACAGGATAAAATTAAGGCCATCATCGACTACCCTGAGCCTCACCCTTTCAAACAGCTAGGACGCTCTAACGGCCTCGTCAAATTTTATCGCCATTTCCTACCTAGTTACGCATAGCTTATGCTACCCCTCACGGACCTTCTCCGGGGAAAGCTTATGAAACTCGATTTACCTGCTGTAGCACGCGTCGCCTTCCAGGCTTTGAAAGAAGCTATCGCCAACATAGCTTCTATAGCGTATCACGACCCGGCAGGCCCCACTTTCGCTCAGTACCGACGCTTCTGATGTGTCAGTTGGGGCAATTTTACAACGAAAGGAAGGTGACACTTGGCATCCATTATCATTTTTCTCCGAAAGTTTGCAACCTGCCGAATCTCGTTACAGTACTTTCGGTATAGAACTATTAGCCATTTATTTGTCCATACGTCATTTCCGAAATGTCTTTGAAGGCCTCTCATTTGTCGTCTTCCCCGACCACAAACACCTGACTTACGTGCTTTGCTCTACTACCGATGGATACTCTCCTAGGGTCGCGTCATCTAGACTATATCGCTCAGTTTACGACCGATATACGACACGTCTCAGGTGTGCACAACACTGTCGCCGATGAGTTCAAAAAAGTTTATTTTTTCAGCCGTCAAGTAAGCAAATCGTCAGTCGCATCTAGGCCGATCGTCCAAGTTCTTACGTCATCTGGATGCTGAGGTAGGTTATCTCATTGGACCACAAAGCCTTTCTCTACTCACGATAGAGTTCTTTGATTTTGTCTGGATTATGTGTAGGAATCACAGCGAACTACTCATTTTTGGCATTCTTAGCTAGCCACCCTGTTGATACCAGTGTGACCGAAACGATGAGATGCACGGATGACAACCACTTGGTAATAATCTGACCAGGATGAGCAGGATGTGATGGCTTGGGTGCTTAGGCATGCACCTCTACCGATGGGGGCTCTGTTTTATTTACTGGATCTGGGATAACCGAAGTCTAGGGGCACGATCATTGATGGGTGTGTGAGATGGAGCCACTAATGACCAAAATGATCTTTTTTGCCTTCTGTGAGGAAGTCTATGCTATCTTGTGCTTAGCCTGAAATCTTGCGAGACATGGTTCGAAACCGGCACAAATGGCGCGGTTAGTCGTATCCTAATCAATTTAGTTCAACGATGATCCACGCGCACCGAGTTGCAACGGATCCCGTTGTCATGAATGACATTGCTAGATTAACAACCAATAACGAAGGTAAGAAAATGCAGTTTGAGGCAGATAGAGTACAAAGAAAAAGAATTTCGAAAGGAATGAGCAAAATTAGTCGACGTGGAATATTAACGGTTAGATTCATGAAACCGCCTAAAGGAGCCCAAGTGACTATATCATGTCCGTAACTGTCTCCTGACTAAGTTAACTCCCGACAACCTTCCGGTTTTGTCCTACTTGGTGCAGCGACGGAGTACAGCATACATCGAGGAATCCGGTCAACGGGCATATGGAAGATAAGAATTTGCCAACTTAAGCTATTGAGCCTTAGCAAACACTCGAATGAGGCACCAGAGGGCTTCCCGCCATAAACCAACTGGCTGACCATAGCAATGCTCACCCGGTGTTCCCACCAGATGTAAGCAATACTCCGCAAGCACCGGTGATCAAGTACGGCCAGTCGTTTAATGTATTCAGTGGGAACTGTGCAAGTCTCTGATCCATACAGCAACATCGACAGCGCAACGTGATACACCCTACCTTTCACTGTCAAGCTGATATCTCATCGTCTCCACGGATGGTTTAGCCTTTGAATGCCACATGGTGTTTGCTGATACGCGAAATAATTTCTTCAGTGATGTGACCACCAGAGGTGATCCGGCTATAAAGGGAAATGAACGGATTCACCAATTGCATTGGCTGTTCGGTGACAGCTAAAGCCGGTGGCGTGTCTGTCCAATCCTGCAACGGTGTAGTGGCGCGGACCGTAAGCATCGAGGAGAAAACTGGAAAGCCACTAGAACGAGCGAGGATTCAAACGGGCGCAGATTTCATGGACCAGATCAAATGGCGCGACACAAACCCCCACATTACGAGTAGAGAGCGGATCGCGAGCAAGGAACGGGAACGGGGCTGAGTCTAGGAGAACAGAAAGGGATGTGTCGAAATCCAAATAAATCAGACAGACGTCTTTGTTGAGACAACCAGGAGTAGTCCCAGGCCGAATAACGCAACCGAGACCAAGCAAATAAAGAGCATCAGAACGACTCCAGGCTGATCAGAATGCGAGCTATGGATGCAAAGATGCGGGGTCAGATAGGCAGCTAAGGCCCCCAAATTTTCCGAGGAACGTTACACGAATGTGACATTTTGTAATTCCCCACTTATGTTGCGTTGTGGGACGAAAACATGGTCGATGTATACGCGATTGGGTGCAGCATGTTAAACCGCGTGCAATGAAGTGCTGCTTTCCTGTCGGTTCGTCCCTAAGCAAGCTCGAACCCGAGCCCACGGTTTATAAGGCAGGCTTGTGATCCTAAGTCTACGGCAACGAGCAATCGGTGCAAACCAACTATTCAATAGCCCAATAGTATAAGTCATAACTTTTCAAGATCCACAGAATGGGAAATATTAAAGAAAATTAAAACAAAAATCTTCCAACGTGAATTATCAGCAGTATAGACATTGCACTTTATCACACTTGTGTAGCGTTTACCAATAAAATAAAAGTCTAGTAGTATTCGAATGTCGCGATGTCTGGTGCGTTCATCACATGTGTTGGTAGTGCATTCCACTGAGAACATATTCAGAGTAGAAATACTTCTACAATCCAAATGGGAATGTTGCGTCACTCGGTCAGGTGATGGCCTCGGCACTGTACACCGGCGCACACTCTCAGTTAGTATGCGGCAAGTGAGAATGAAATCTCCGCGTTGTCGTCGGTGTTCAGAGGAGTACACACCGAGTAAACGAAAGTGTAGTTCGTAACTGAGACCCGATAGTTCACTTGTTGCTTTGGTAGATCTTTGGGGCCGCTCCAAGAGAAGGATGTCACGTTTTAACGCAGTAGGAACGAAATTTTTAGGAGTGCCTAATAAAGTTATTGCCATTGCTCTCGGCCATGTGTGTGAGCTAGTTCAGAAGAGTAGGCTTGGGATTCGGTGAAGCCGTGAACAATGACGGTTTTCGCATCTTATTTTTGACTTCTCTCTTGGTCGTTTACATCCTTTGGATGTCCCATCCACGGGATGTTCTGTACTATCCGCCCTGCGTTTTTTGCATTGTAGAGCTGATTAACAGACAGCAGAATTTCCTCCGCATCAACCGCGGATGTTAGTGTTACTCGAAAGAATGGATGCGCACCATAACGCAACCAAGTTGGGTGACGCATGATGCGTTTGTGTAGTGGGGATAACAAGGACTTCGATGGCACTATAGATGGACTCCCATTGATTGCGATTGTCCGTCAGTTTACCCCTTATTTTATTGGATCTGGATTTAGGAATGTTTGTGCACACGAGACTTAAGGCACCATAGTTGCGCCCGGGGTTTGTCGGTTAAAAAGCATTGGGCCCCGATGCTTTCTGCAGGTTTTCGATCAGCACTGGTGATGAAATCCATGCTGTGACACCTCAGTTTTGCAAAGTCCGGTAAGTGCAGTCGTGAGTGTCCTTTCTGGCGTCCTTCTTGTAGCAACCGACGCGCATGGCGTCCAGTTGTTTTCTGCTGTGCACTGGGTGTAGTTGTGGGTTTCAAATATAGCAAATGAACTAATGTTTGTTATACCCTTAGAGGAAGTAGAAGCATAAAAGCTGTTAACGAATGGCCCACTTAGGGGAGTGGAGTGGGTTGGAACAGATGAGGACTGAGACGCTGAGGTTAGATTGGAACCCCTGGCACTCTTCTTCGGTCTGCATTTGGGATTGATAGGAGTCTGTGGTGAGCATGAGTCATTCACACATTCGGTTTTTTGAGACATTGAATTTTATTCTTCTTTATATTTTCCGATCATCCATTTGTATAACTGATTGCTCCTTTGGTCAGTCACTCTGCAATACTGCTGTCTGCTTACCTGCCCTCAATCCTTTGTAGCTTTTGTCAATACATGCTGGGTCAGGGCGTTCTGTTCTCCCTGCTTCCGTACTCGGCATGCCTTTTACGTGCCACCACTTGCGATTAGCATCTAAGTAACACCAGACAAGTCCGCTGAGACGTAAGCGCAGCTTCGTTTACTTCCACAGATATATCTCTGACGTTCACCAGTTGCTCAACTGCATCCGCAATCTTTTCACAATTTTCGTTAGAACGATGAAACTACTAACAACTAGATTCGCACAACTGATAGAAGCAAAACGCCTCCGTTTTGCTGCTGTGCTGCCTAGTTTCTAGTGGAGTGAAATGAGTTAGAGCAGCTAAAACAGGTTGGCGCCATTTTGATGGCTCCAGCACATAGACCACATTTACCCGTCAGGTGGGACACGTACATTGACGACGTACATGTTTTGGTCCCACACAGATTGTAGGGCCAACCAACCGTCCAATTTTGCACAGCCCACCACGATGACTGGGTGAATCACGCATCGAGTGCACGCGCTTGTAAGGTAAACAAGCGCGATTTTTTGGTTGGCAGATTAATGAATGTCCGCTGACTGGGCGGGAGTCGGTTTCTGAAGCTGAATGCTAGCGATATGCACATACAGAATAAGAAATCATAAATCCCCTTACAGTCGACTTAAGGAACATCCTATTGGCACAAGATTGGTATCGTTGGAAAGCCACAAGTTTTCTGCGTCGAATGATGTCATGTAACTGAAGATTGGGATCAAAGCGATAAACTTGTTTGTTTGAGCCTAAAGGCGAGAGCGTTTAAAACAGCTGGTGTTGCTGGAATGGTAAGAGATAATTCTACTTATTACCGAGAAGTAGTAGGGGGAGTTGAATGGTATAGGTAGAAATTCGTCACATCTGGACTCATTCAGACAACCGTCACACGCCCGGAAAAGCACTGTACGCGCGTTTCATCCTTTCGGGAATTGCTAGCAGTGCGCATTCCATCGGACCCTGGTAGGGCTCGAACCCGCAACTCGACTGTTGTCAGTCCGTGGTTGAGATAACTGAGCTACGGGAGACGGCAACGAACATCATAAATAAGTTACTAGAGATGATATAGCGCAGCACAGTGAGTAGCGCTAGTGAATCCGACTCGAATGAACGTGCGGTGACTACACGCGGCAAGTACTCGTCTGTAAGCTGCCATAGCTGTCTTAATGTACGTAAATGAAAAACTTCTTGGTTTAGTTTACCAACATTTGCCAGGGTTTCACCACTGCAGCAAATAGCTTTGAGCTATTAACGCACATAGCAAACTCAGAAACTGCCATCGTGCTAGACATCTATAATCATCAAATTCTTTCTTATAGGCTGCGCTTCGCTCACACGAAGTCGATCTGACTCCAGGTACAGACACACCCGATACCGTATCAAGCTCATGAAATCCAATTTGATCAACAGCTCTACTGGACTGATCCGGTGGCCTACTAACATTTCTGAGATAAGATCTAGATAGAAAGAACTACTTTATTTGCTCAACTCCGTAATTCTGCTGCATATTCCGTGTCAATTTTGCGTGTTCATTTTTCTTCAAATTCTATATTGCAATTACATGTCACCTTCGTGCGACGTTCCACGGAAAATTTGGGGGCCTTAGCTGCCTATCTGCCCCGCATCTTTGCATCCATAGCTCGCATTCTGATCAGCCTGGAGTCGTTCTGATGCTCTTTAGTTGCTTGATCTCGGTTGCGTTATTCGGCCTGGGACTACTCCTGGATGTATCGACAAAGACGTCTGTCTGATTTATTGGGCTTTCGAAACATCCCCTTTCTGTTCTCCTAGGCTCAGCCCCGTTCCCGTTCCTTGCTCGCGATCCGCTCTCTACTCGTAATGTGGGGGTTTGCGTCGCGCCGTTTGATCTCGTCCATGAAATCTGCGCCCGTTTCAATCCTCGCTCGTTCTAGTGGCTTTCCAGTTTTCTCCTCGATCCTTACGGTCAGCGCCACTACACCGTTGCAGGATTGGACAGACACGCCACCGGCTTTAGCTGTCACCGAACAGCCAATGTATTTGGTGAATCCGTTCATTTCTCTTCATAGCCGGGTCACCTCTGGTAGTCACATCACTGAAGAAATTATTTCGCATATCAGCAAAGACCATGTGACATTTCAAAAGCTAAACCATCCGTGGAGACGGTGAGATATGAGCTTGGCAGTGAAAGGTAGGGTGTATTACGTTGCGCTGTCGATGTTGCTGTATGGATCAGAGATTTGCACAGTTCTCACTGAATGCATCAAACGATTGGCCGTACTTGATCACCGGTGCTTGTGGAGTATAGCTTACATCTGGTGGGAACACCCGATGAGCATTGCTATGGTCAGCCAGTTGGTTCATGGCGGGGAGCCCTCTGGTGCCTCATTTGAGTGTTTGCAAAGCTCAATAGCTTAAGTTGGCAAATTCTTATCTTCCATATGCCCGTTGACCGGATCCCTCGATGTAGGTTGTACTCCGTCGCTGCACTAAGTAGGACAAAACCGGAAGATTGTCGGAAGTTAACTTAGTCAGGAGACAGTTACGAACATGATATAGTCACTTTGGCTCCTTTAAGCGGTTACATGAATCTAGCCGTTAATATTCCACGTCGATCAATTTTGCTCATTCCTTTTGAATTTCTTTTTCTTTGTACTCTATCTGCCTGAAACTGCATTTTCTTACCTTCGTTATTAGTTGTTAATCTAGCAATGTCACTCGTGACAACGGGATCCATTGCAACTCGGTGCGCGTGGATCATCTTTGAACTAAATTGATTACGATACGACTAACCGCGCCATTTATGCCGGTTGCGAACCATGTCTCGCAATATTTCAGGCTAAGCATAAGATAGCATAGACTTCGTCACAGAAGGCAAGAAAGATCATTTTGGTCATTAGTGGCTCCATCTCGCACAGTCATCAATGATCGTGCCCCTAGACTTCGGTTATCCCAGATCCAGTAAATAAAACAACCCCCATCGGTAGAGGTGCATACCTAAGCACCCAAGCCATCACATCCTGCTCATCCTGGTCAGATTATTACCAAGCGGTTGTCATCCGTGCATCTCATCTTTTCGGTCACACTGGTATCAACAAGGTGGCTAGCTAAGAATGCCAGAAATTGCGAGTTTGCTGTGATTCCTACACATAATCAGGACGAAATCAAAGAACTCTGTCGTGGATAGAGAAAGGTTTTTTGGTCCAATGAGATAATCCACCTCAGCATCCAGATGACGTAAGAATTTGGACGATCGGCCTAGATGCGACTGACGATATGCTTACTTGACGGCTGAAAAAATAAACTTTTTTGAACTCATCGGCGACAGTGTTGTGCACACCTGAGACATGTCGTATATCGGTCGTAAACTGAGCGATATATTCTAGATGACGCGACTCTAGGAGAGTATCCATCGGTAGTCGAGCAAAGCACGTAAGTCAGGGGTTTGTGGTCGGGGAAGACGACAAAGGAGCGGCCTTATAAGACATTTCGGGAATGACATATGGACAAATAAAAAATATACCGAAAGTACTGCAACGAGATTCGGCAGGTTGCACACTTTCGGAGAAAAATAATAATGGATGCCAAGTGTCACCTACCTTTTGTTATAAAATTGCCCCAACTGACACATCAGAGTCGCCGATACTGAGCGACAGTGGGGCCAGCCGAGTCGTGATGCGCTATAGAAGCTTTGTTGACGATAGCTTCTTTCAAAGCTTGGAAGGCGACGCGTGCTACAGCAGGTAAATCGAGTTTCTTAAGCTTCCCCCGGAGAAGGTCCGTAAGGGTAGCATAAGCTATGCGTAATTAGGTAGGAAATGGCGTTAAAGTTGACGAGACGTTAGAGGGTCTTGGCTGTTTGAAAGGGTGAGGGGCTCAGGGTAGTCGATGATGGCCTTAATTTTATCCTGTAGTGGCACGACACCTGCAAGAGAGATATGGTGGCCGAGAAAACTGACCGAATCGGCACCAAACAAACACTTTTCTGCATTGCTCGTCACCTCGTGTTGAGGTAAATGACCAAAAAACATTCGTACATGTCGTAAGTGCTCCGCGCGTGAGGATGTCATAGCGGACGTAAGATTACTCCATCGCTCCCCGTTGTTTTCTGAGTTTTGCCCCACTCACCCCCACTCACCCTGCCTTCTTTTCCGGTTCCTCGCATACGTTCACTATTGTCTCACATTTGTGATTAACTTGTATGGACACTGAATCCTACGCTTATTAGCTTTTCTCTTACTTTGTGTATTTCGCTCGTTCATGAGGCAACTTATCGATCCCCCGCTTCTTGAACTGACCAGTCTTGACTGATCGAATGCCAGATTTTCCGCATGGCCTGTGTAAATGCGCTGATTTGAAAGATTCGATTGCATTGCACAGACAGACGTTTGGTGTCCGGTTTGGCGTGCTGCGTGAACATTGTTTGTTGCCCGGTCGTTGGTGTTCTCACTACCGTCAGTGGGTGGAAGCAATCGTGGGGCTCTGACACAACAAAGGAGCTCGCGATTAAGATGTTGTCGAGGTAGGCATAAGCGAAGGCTAGGCCACGACAAACTTGGTAGACGAAGCGCTGAAAAGTTTGCGCGGCATTCTTTAGACCAAATGGCATGCTCAGCAACTCGAACAAACCAAATGGAGTCGTCACGCCAGTTTTAGCGATGTCCGCTTCTGCCACCGGAATTTGGATGTAAGCGAGCATCAAGGCGATTTTACTGAAAACGTTGTTCACTGCCAGACTGGCTGTGAGATCTACGATTTGTGGCGTAACATAGCGATTAGGAGTGGTTACATTATTTACGGATCGGTAATCGCCACAAGGACGCCAGTCCCCATAGTCTTTTCCGGAACCATGTGGAGAAGTGACGCCCATGAGCTGTTGGATGGTCTTATGATACCGAGCTGAAGCACGTCATCGAATTCAGCTCTTGCGGCATGTAATTTGTCGGAGGCGAATCGTCTTGGTTGAGCACTCGTTGGCGGACAACGCGTGACAATGTGATGAGCGACCTCTGTCGTGACTGGCGAAAGCTCTGCAGCTGGTCGTACTACTCGAGGGTATTCAGACAGTAGGTTCGCAGAATCTGAAGGTACATCGACGATTTGGAAAACGGGACGGATTATTGGGGCATCCGTAAGAACGTCTTTAACCCCTTGTTTAGTACGGGTGTCTAAAAGTCTGTGGCGACCAGCGTCAACAAGCAACCCAAAATGACGGAGGATGTCGATACCGATAAGTGCGAAGGGTACAGATGCAACTATGAAGACCCACTAAAATTCTCTGCGAAGATTGAGGTCCATGTTCATCATGTGCTGACCGAATGAAGCTATCGGAGAACCGTTGGCCGCACGCAGATTGTACCTAGGCTTGGAGTGCTTGTCGTTTGCGTTCGCAGGAATGAAGCTGACTTCCACTCCCCTGTCGATGAGGAACATGATAGAAGAACGTCGATCCTTGACGTAAAATAGGCGATTGGTTTAGTTATTGACGGATACGTCGGTCATGATAGTATGAGAACTATTCGCTTTCCTTGAAGCGGCTGAGTAGTGCCTAATGCAGGAAGACCGACAATGTCTAGCTCTTCCACCATACTGGCGGTGATAACAACATAATTCTTCGACGGATCTGGTTGAACTGATAACGTGCAGAGAGAATGCTGCGCTTTTTGTAGAACGAGACGTACTCGGTGCATGCACAGACGAGCCGCAATGAACGGTAGCCAAAACGTGATCTGCATCTGACCGTAGCGTACGCTGCTGCGAAGTAGTGCAACTTCTTCGTCTTTATGGTCAGATCGGCTTGACGACTTGGAGCAAGTATGAGACTCGGTTTTCATCGGTGAGAATACGCCACCGGAGCTACTGGTTGTCTGCTGCGGAAGACGATCAAACGCAGCGTCTGTCTTGGTAGGTAATCCTTTCAGGGGCGTATCCAGAAACATGGACATCAATACAGGTAATGGCTCTGGGAGACGTGCAAACAACAGCTCCCTTATTACTTCTTCGCTCAAGAATATGGGACCAGCGATGCGCTGAATTTCGCGGAGCAACGTCGACGGCTTGCAATCTTCCAGATTGAGATCATTGAGCTTTTCAACTCGAGTTGGTGCGCTGTTGCATTTTTTAGAATCGCCAATTTCATCGTTTCATAATTTGCCTCATTCAGTGGGCAGAGGAGAAACTCCTCAACCAGCATCACTACCGACGAAGGAAGGCGTGAGATGACCTGATTGTATCCCGGACGTTCCGTCTTAATGCTCTTATTTTCCAGTTCGATCTCGAATATCGCAAACCAAACCTCTGGGCTGTGTTCCTTGTAACTTGGAACAGCCAAAGTAAGCATGTTTACGCTGCCATTTCCAAATGTGAATCGTTAAAATCAGGGATGAACAAAAACACGATGAAACTACTGTGAGTACGCAAGAGACAAATGAATGCACGTACCACCGAAAAGCTACGCTTACTCGTTCTGCGCAAACCCGTGAAACCCGTCTCTTGTTCCAGGTATCCACGTTCCCACAGTCAACTCGCTGAATTCTTGTGCTGAACACCACTACTGCGTCGAGACCCACAACATCTGGTACCTACCGACGAGATCAGGACCTTGCCGTAAGATCTCGAGGCAGAACCACCGAAAAGCTACGCTTACTCGTTCTGCGCAAACCCGTGAAACCCGTGAAACATAATCGAGAAAAAGGAACGAACTCACCAAAAAATACAAAGAACGAAAAAAGTTTAAATCTGCGCGTGCGAGTCGGGGTCAGCAATTTGTAATACTAGTAAATACTACTCCGAGACGTTGCGCGAAATTAAACGCGGCTATCAGAAGGCATTTGGATTCGGACGCAGCGTGGCATACTCGATGGGATACAAGAAGACGCGGACGTATGAAGCGAGACAAGAGCAACACGTTAGCAACACGCTACCAGATGGTCAAGTAACGGGCCGGTTGTAAGGAAGATTAAAACAAGAAAGTATATTGTACAATTGGTCAACAGTGACATAGTACATAAAAAATAGCAGTTACCTTTTTGGGCACTGAACTCCACATATTGGCCCTCTTAAATATCTAAGTGACAGACGGTGGCATTTAATTAATTTGTATTCAGCATCATTACATATAGGCCGAGAGAGATAGAATGGATTTAGTTATTGTGTGTGAGGCGGACGTGTTTTGCATTGGACAACTGGCTCAGGCGTTTTGGTTTGAATGTATGCTAGGCGTAAGCGAGTAAAAGGAAAAATGGAACGCGGCAGCCATACGGCGGGACATCACACGCTCTTGGCATACGGGGGCATAAGTTTAGCTCCGAAACGTCAAGGTGATTTCACGCGTCTGACTTATAAGTGGAAACGTCCATACGGTTCCAAAAGTCCGTCTTTAGTCAGCGGCATTGTCACTTTGGCTTTCCTCTAGTTTGCATGCAGGGGAACCACACGCAGCGGGAAAGGCGTATAGAAACTCTTCCTCATAGTTCACTTACCAATTTTTCTTTAATTTGATTTATATGGTTTTTCAACATTTAGATCACATTACGCACGATGTAAAAGCTCTTATTGGGAAGACATATGAAGAGGACAACGACTGGAAGGGCATTATATATGTTACAAGTAACTGTGAAGACATGCAGAACCTGGATTGGAACATTAGAAGTGAATGAGCCGACAAGAGATCGTAACGTGTCGCGTCGAAAATGTATGTCAAATAGTCACGTGGATTGCTTGGTGGAATGGGTAGAATCGGACTCTACGGTTACCTTGGAAACTCTTCGGTTACGACTGAAGGTGAAGTTCGAAGTGGACATGTGCGTCAGCACAATCGTTCTCTACCTAGACGGTTGCATCATGATAGTGAAGAAATTACATGCAATACCGGAATTCATGAATACGATAGATAGCAAAAGGCTAAGGAAGGCGTGTGTATTGAAGTTGATGAACTTGGAGGCAGAAGGAAGGTGTGCGGTGTGGATAGATGAGATGAACTTCAATCTGTTCTGCGCTCGCACAAGAGGACGTTCAGCACATGGCATTCGTGTGCACTGTACGGTGCCGAATACTCGGGGACAAAATCTGCACCTGATCAGCGCGATGAACGAGGATGGCTTGCTCGGATATTCTGTCCTAAGAGGTAGTTATAATGAAGAAAGATGTGCGCGGTGGTTACGACTACTGCTTGATAGCAATGGCAACCATCACGCCGCAAGCTGTCTCCTTATTTGTGATAACGCACCCCGTCACACCCATCTGGAGCGTATCTTCCACAAGCAGCCTTACGGCTCAGAAAGACTTCTATGACTGACACCGTACTCTCTGAAACTGAACCCTCTCGAAGGCGTTTGGAGTATCATTAAGGTCTGCGTTAAACAATCTATGAGGCGACGATATTCCGAAATACCCCGACGGGATCCTGATGGCGTACTGATCAAGACTAAATGGAGGATGCAGTTCTTGGAACAGGTTGTTGCAGAGGCACGTGCCTGCGTGACGTTGCACCACTGTTAACAAGTGGTGCAGCATGTAGGAAATAAGTATATACGGGCTTTGCATCTACTCGATCAGTAACCCGTCCAACACCACTGATAGATTTTTGTTAACGTTCACTAATGTTTTTCCATACAAGCAATGCGGGGCCACTCCGAGTAGCATTTACCGTGGCTTTCAGTTGGAATTGCCTCTGGCTCTGCCACAGTCCACTCGGGGATAGCAATATTTATTGTAAACTACGACTGCAGTGGGTTCTCGCAGCATTGACAGACTACGTGTTGGTAGCCGGTCGTCATGTAGTATGTTGAGAGTTACCGATAGTGCGGACATGTCCGACACTGTACCAACTAGCAGGCAAAATTGTACACATTCCTGAGTGTATATCATAGATACTGGCTACCATAGGCGTCGGTGATTTGCTGTATAATCAATGCACACGACCCGGCCGAGAGTCTTTCCATCAAAGTGGGCTACGGTCAAAATTCATCTGATGCTGTTCGGCACCGCTTAGAGGAATGTGGCCACCAGCCTCACCAACGCAGGGCGAGACTGGCAAAACTCGGTCTGTTTACACAAACTGGGTTTCAGCCGCCCAATCGCTGAAGCCTCAGTGAACTGAAGCAGGCGGACGAAGTTCTATTGGTCCATTATGCTAAATGATTCATGAGGGTTTTCCCACATGGAGCATTCAAGCATGTGTCTGGAGATCGAACTGTCAGACAGCGGTTAACCATTCTCGACCAGGTTTCCAGTAATATGCTCTGAAATCCCTGTCCACCGTGTTCGCTCACTTCGGCCAAGGTACTCGTTACCGCAAGTACAATGAAACAGGCTTATCCAGGTAATACTTAAACAACAACTTTTTGCCTTGGTGCATGAGCACAAGCTTAGCGGCGTAATAACACTTTTGCATTGATTGACGGTGACAGTGTAGCGAGAACGACAAGACGGGGGGTAGACGTTTATTTCACACCGAAAATGGGCACAATGAGGGTCTCGCGCGCGCCATCGAATATCGACTAGCTTTCCGTCCCACAACGCAACACAGGTACGGATGTTAGAGACGAGCCAGTCCTTTCGCCTCGGGAGCTCTGACTTGGAAAATCCGCCTTCCTGTTTTCGCCTCGATCTCCGCTTCTCTGCACCCGATTTGGATCGGCCAGGAGTCGTTCCAGAGCTCTCGACTTGCTTGTTCTGGGCTGTGTCAATCGGCTCGGCCTCGGTCCTGTGGGCTGCGCTAGCGGCGTATTTGTCTGATTTATTGCGCTGTCCACATATTCCCGCTCCGTAGTTCCGGGCCCAGGCTCGTCGCTAGCCGTCTTTCGCGATCCGCTCTCAGCTAGCTCCGAAGAGCTCCCCAGAGCCATTCTTGGAAGCGGCCCCTCTACACCCGCCCCTCCTCCAGGACCTTTCTTCCTCTCGTACCATGGTCGCAGGAGAGCAGCATTCACCCAACGTTTCATTCCTCCGCAGTCGATTAAGAAGTTGCCCGCTTTCTGGTCGATAATGGTGTAGGGGCCTTTCCAGCGTTCTCTGAACTTGCTTGCGCCCGGCCCGTCATGATCCGGCCGATCGCTGTTCCGTAACGTGACCCGTTCTCCAATCCTGAATGGCCTCCACTTGTGAGCCTCATGCCTGGCGTCGTAATTTCGCTTATTCCGCGCTTGTCGAGCTTTGGTTTTGCTTCTAGCTTTCCATCGCAGTCGCTCTTGATGCTCAGCTGGATCTTTCCACTCACCCTGGTTCGGTAGGCAAGTATCGAGCGCAATCCGTGGTTCTCTGCCGAACAGTAATTCGAATGGCGAGACCTTGGTGGTTGATTGCATGCTGGTCCGATACGCGATCAGAACCTGAGGCAAAGCATCTTCCCATGCCAACTTCGTGCAGTTTATCCACGTCTTCAATGTCCGGTTGAACCGCTCGGTCATGCCGTTGGTTTGTGGGTGGTACGGTGAAGTTCGCCGTCTCTGGATGCCCCACTTGTCCAACACTGACTTAAACGCTCTTGACTCGAAGCAGGGCCCTTGGTCCGTGATGATACACTGTGGGATCCCATACCTTGCAGGCACATTGAATTCGAATACTTGCGACACTGTCTCGCCTGTTTGGTCCTTGATTGGTATGGCTTCCACCCATCGAGTGAAGTGGTCAATCATCACTAGAATGTATCTGTTTCCTGTTCGACTCACTGGTACGGGCCCAAAGACGTCCAGTCCCCAACACTGAAGTGGCTCACCAACCTCCATCGATCGCATCGGCGGTCTCAGGGACTCCATCTCCCGACTCGTTTGGCAGTTTGGGCACTCCCGAAGGTATGCCGCGACGTCCTTCCTCATGGTTGGCCAAAACACTCGCCTCCGCAGCAATTCAAAGACCCACTCGAATCCCATATGGGCGCCATCATGAGTTATGCGCATCACACGTTCTCGCTGATTTGGTGGAACAAAAGGCACTTTCCGTCCGTCTATCGCCACCACCACGTTATCGTTTTCGACCTTCAACCTGTCCCAGATCTTGAGGAGTTCCTCCACCTCCTCCGATGTAGCCTCCGGTTTGGTGCCAGCCCGTAAGTGAGAGCACAACACATTCACGAATTCATCTGTCCTTTGATCTCCCAGCAGGTTCCTCTCCCCCATCGCGATCGCACGCACCGGTATGGCATTGTCTGGCATGATGCCGTCCAAACACGGGCGTGACAACATATCTGGCAATACATTTTGCGTTCCATCCACGTGCTCAATGGTGAAGTTGAATTCCTGCAATCGGTAGGCCCATCGCGCAAGCCGTCCCCGCGGGTCTTTCGCCGTCATCAACCACGAGAGCGGTTTGTGGTCAGTGACGACCCGGAATTCATTCGCCAGTAAGTAATTTCTCAACTTCTCTAACGCCCACACGATGGCCAAGCATTCTTTCTCCGTTGTTGAATACTTCTGTTCCGCCCCCGTCAGCACTCTGCTCGCGTACTCCACCACCCCAGCCGGTTGAGACAAAACCGCACCGATTGCCACGTTGCTTGCGTCGACAGCCACAGTGAACCTCTCACCAGGATTGGGTAGCCGTAGACATGTCGGGGCTTCTGCTATGCCTGCCTTTAGATGGTCAAAGGCCTGATCCGCTTCAGCTGTCCACACGAACGGCACGTCCTTGCGAAGCAGTTTTAACAACGGGCTGACCTTCTCTGCGAACTGGGGCACAAACTTTGAATCATATGCCACCACTTCCAAGAACGAACGGAGCTGACGCTTGGATTTTGGTTTTGCGAAGCACTTGATCGTCTCGCGTTTCTCCGGAAGTGCATGGACTTGACCATTGCCTACGATGTGACCCAAGCATACAATTGACTTTTGGGCAATCTGCGACTTTTTACGACTGAGTTTCAGACCAGCTTCATCTAGCCTCTGCAGTACTTCTCCAAGTCTGGTCACATGTTCCTGTTCCGTCTCAGAGAAGACGATGATGTCATCACCGTACACAACCACGCCTTGCAGGTTCGCGAGGACCATCAGCAACAAACGCCTGAATGTAGCTGGGGCGTTGCACAATCCAAACGGCATTCTCAAAAGCTCATACTGCTGGCCATTGACACTGAAAGCCGTCTTGTGGCGATCTTCTTCTGCGATCGGCAGTTGCCAATATCCCGAGCGGAGATCAATCAGAGATATCTGCTTCGCACTGTGAAGGCTTGAGAAAATTTCTTCCATCTGAGGCATCGGGAATGCATCCTTCACCGTCACCCTGTTTAGTTCTCTGAAATCGATGCAAAATCGTTAGGTTCCGTCGGCCTTCTTCGTCAATAGCACGGGTGATGAATACGGGCTGTGCGTTCGCCTGATGATTCCTTTCGATTCCATCTCGGTCACCTGCTTTTGTATCTCCACCAGGGTGTTCTGTGGAATTCGTCTGAAGATTGGCTTGCATTGTCCTCCTGGGATCAACGGTATTCGGTGTTCAACCCAATTGCAAAATCCGTAATCATCTTCCGCGTCTGTGAATAAGTGGGCATACCTGCTCAGTACGTTGCGTATTGCACGGTTCTGACAATCAGGCACGGCTTTGAGGGCACCAACCCGGTCGGTTCTCCCCTTGTTTATCTCGATCGTATCGTTAGCCACGATCAACACATCGTTTTTCAGGTCAATTGTGACACCGAGCCGTTTCAGGATGTCGGTTCCGATGATGGTTTCGGTCGTCTCCTCCACGATGAACATGTCATGGCTGATGAGCGTTTCTCCTATCCTGATTTGTAACCGCTGCGTGCCCGTCACTTTCAAAGAATGCCCGCCGACCGTCTGCATCGTGATTGAAGATGGGTTTACTGGAACCCCATTGAACCTCTTCGTAATTGACACTGCCGCTCCTGTGTCTACTATGGCTCGGACAGACACACCTTCTATAGTTACCTGGAGGACTGGTACTCGCCACCGACTCGGCATGGATAGAGAGAAACAATGGGGCACATTGACGTTGGTGCAGAATCTCGCCACATGACCATTCTGGTTGCATCGGAAACAGCGGCGACCGTTCCGGATTACCCGTACATTGCGTTGTGAAGTGGTGCTTGAAGACTCTATCGACAAAAGCTGCTCCACCATTTCGGATAGGCGATTTACTTTCTGTTCCAACTCAGCATGCTGGATGCTTCTCACTGTCACTCGTTCCGACAAATTCTGGGCGACCGTCACCAGATCCAACGCTTTGCTGTCTCCCACCATCGACGCCAATTTCACCTGATCATGGAGTGGACCGGGCAGACTTCGGATAAACTGCTGTTTCAGTAGGCGCTCTCTCGCGTTACCCTCTAACTCGGGGAGCCCAATCGTTAGATGTCTGTCCAGCTGCTGGAAAAACACCATCAAATCCTCCTGTTCGTCCCATCTGGCTGCGCGAAATCGTTGCAGTGCTCGTTCTCTCTCCAGATCGTTCCCAAATTCTGCACACAAGGCAGCCCTCATCTCAGCGAACGAACAACCGGGTTTGGCCTTTCGAGTGAGCTGATACACCGCCTTGGCTCGTCCACTAAACCGTGTGCCCAAAGCAATTAGCAAATTTGCATCCCCCTCACACCCGCGCAAGCCGCAATTCCGTCGAACTCATCGAGCCACGCCTCCACGTCACCGGCCGCAAATTGCTCCAACCGGGTCAACTCCATCGCGATTGGTCACGGCACCAGTGTAGCGAGAACGACAAGACGGGGGGTAGACGTTTATTTCACACCGAAAATGGGCACAATGAGGGTCTCGCGCGCGCCATCGAATATCGACTAGCTTTCCGTCCCACAACGCAACACAGGTACGGATGTTAGAGACGAGCCAGTCCTTTCGCCTCGGGAGCTCTGACTTGGAAGATCCGCTTTCCTGTTTTCGCCTCGATCTCCGCTTCTCTGCACCCGATTTGGATCGGCCAGGAGTCGTTCCAGAGCTCTCGACTTGCTTGTTCTGGGCTGTGTCAATCGGCTCGGCCTCGGTCCTGTGGGCTGCGCTAGCGGCGTATTTGTCTGATTTATTGCGCTGTCCACATATTCCCGCTCCGTAGTTCCGGGCCCAGGCTCGTCGCTAGCCGTCTTTCGCGATCCGCTCTCAGCTAGCTCCGAAGAGCTCCCCAGAGCCATTCTTGGAAGCGGCCCCTCTACAACAGTATCGGAATCTGCTCTCATTTTGGTCGCTTTTAAATGGTAGCGTTATGAACACATTTTTCTTAGGGACGTCGAGCACCCGTTCGTTCATAGTACTCGCGTTAGCCTTTTAGTGCCGTGCCGTGAACTTCTCTGGATATCCGTTTTCCTCTTATGTTGAGGAAACTCGTTGCAGCTACAGAACTCCTCCACCGCCAGAGCTTGAGTCAAGAAAATGAACGCTCGATATGTGCCATCTGACGTGAGACGCTAGTTTAGAAGGACGAATAACTGCACATCCAAAAGGTACATTTCGGTGTGCCTGTGTTTGTAAAAAGTGCTGGTTGGGGAGGAGAGGGAGCATTGGGGTCGCACATCGGTTGGGTGAGTGGAGTGCTCGGTGGCGGTTTGTTCAACGTCAGTGCCAGGAGTCTGTTGCGGTGATTAAAATTCGACGTAAACTGGTTTCAGGCGGTCCATACTAACATAGTATTTGGAACCATTTCTGTCCAATAAGGAATACGTCTCTTTGGGAGCGATGATTTTGAAAGGGCCTTCGTAAGGCGGTGTCAAATGCTTGCGAACCACATCGATACGTACGAAAACGAAGGGGCACGTGTGCAAGTCGGCGTGTATGTGGTGGTTTCGAGAAGTGAATCGCGGTGGCGTTGGAATAATGGCGCTGAAGTATTGTTCCAGTCGTGCAACACATGACATAGGATCAACTTCGACCATGACCCTGGAATCTAGTACTAATTCTCCAGGAAGTCTCAGTGTCGTACCGAAGACTAATTCCGTGGAACAACAACCGACATCTTGCTTCAGTGTTGCGGATACCGAGGAGAATGCTCGATAAATACTCCGACCACTGGATTTTCGATTGCGTCGCAGTGAGTGCGGCTTTGAGTTGGCGGTGAAAGTGCTCGACTAAACCGTTAGTAGCCGTATGATAAGCTGTCGTGCGTAAATGAGAACAGCCAAGCATGTGCTTAAGGTCACGAAACAGTGCAGAATGAACTTGGGGTCCTCTATGCGTGCTGATAGTGGCGGGGTGCCAAACAAGAATACTCAAGTTTCGATGAAAATTCGTGCCGCCGTCTCGGATGAGACCTCGCAGCAGCACGGCGTGTGGCCAACGTGTGAAGAGATGGACACATGTCAACACGTAAATAAAACCGTTAGATGGCGGTAGAGGTCCAACAATGTCGACATGAACATGCTTGCATCGAGCGTCGGGCAGAGAAGAGGTTCCAGGAACAGTAATCGTGTGGCGACTTATCACGTTATTCCGGCAGGTAATACAGTGTTTCGCCCACTGCTGGATATTAGAGCGCATGCTGGACCAGATGTAGCGACTGTAATCCGCTTGATGGTAGCGCGACAGTTCGGATGGGAGATTCCATACAAGTGGTCAAACAAAACTCGTCGATACTGTTGCAGAACGAACGGTCGAGGCTTTCCGGTGGATATGTCACAATAAATTTAGAGAGTCCCTGTTGAGATCAGGCAGTTGAGAAAGTTTGATAGAAGGATTTGATTGCAGCTCCTCAAACGCTGGATCTGTTTCTTGATGGGCAGCGATGTCTTCTATCTTGATTACTTGGCGCGATAACTTGTGAAGACCAATGCCGGACAATGCGTCGACTAAAACACTGTGGGCTGAATCAATGTGACGAATGTCGGTGGTAAACTAATACGTAATCCAAATGATGAATTTCTCGAGGTAATAAGCGATCAGATGAACCAGGAAAACAAAAAGTAAGGGGCTTATGATTCTTAAGGATGTGGTAAATGCAATTATTTTAATGAGTCATTTGACGTGAGTTGGATAAGCTCAGGATAATAGGCTTGGATAGCAAATATTTTCAAGAGGTCGATGGGTGTCTGTCACAGCTTATTCAGGGGAGCACGCGATAATGCATAAGAAACAGCGTTGTTGGAAATGGCGAGCTAACGACATCCACAGAGTTGGGTGAGAATCTGCCGTGGTATCTAACCATGCCGAGAAAAAAACGTAGGCTATGACACATGGGGATATGGGGTGCTAAGTGGTTGAGAGTAAACAAATTTTTATCATTGATGTTATCATCTCCCTCACTGACCATTTTGTACCATTTGTTTAAATTCACAAATTTTGAATACAACAATTTCTACGCGCTCGCGTCGTGCTGCTTTCGTTCGCTACTGCCTCTACTCGTGCCGCTGTCACGTCTTTGCATTAGTCGGATTTATATCTTTGAATCGCTAGTAGGCATCGGAATAACATTGACTGAAGGAAGAACCAGAACGCAAGTGTGCTTGATTGTTCTTCTATTTTGAGTTTTTGCCTAAGATTGTCTTTTGCCTCAGCACCCGAACTTACTAGGTAACGGTCCTTTACATTAATTGGTGATCCCGTAATTTTTGGGAACATATTATTTTTTCTTCATTATGTTTTCTCAACCTTTTGTGAACAGTTATCTGAAAATACCGTTACATTTTCTTCGCCATCCTTCGATGTGTCGAACCCACGAGTCTGGTTTATTCAAGTGGAATCTATCTTTCGTTTCCGTAACATAACCTCGCAGTCTCAAATTCTTTCAAAGTTGGAGCTCAGCATTTCTCACCTTAGCCGCGGTCGAATACCGTACCAAAGATCCTCTTCCACAAGCATGCCTCGCAGCAACTCCTGCAGATGAGCATTGCGCTCTTACTGCTACTTCCATAACCGCTTTGATAATGCCGCACGAAACTGACGCCCAGGGTCTACTCACCCAAAGGCTTTCGTTAATTCCAAATCGGGAAACGTCGAAGACAGCCAGTAATAGCGACGACTGACGCTGGCCAAATTATTGGTCGCCTCCTGTACGTATTAGATTCCACGACCAAACTCCACTTTTTGGTTACACCGGCGCGGAGACAAGCGTTATACCCCGTTCCTTGGAGAAACGCTCCTTACAGCCGGCTGGGATGACATAACAGGCTACTAACCAAATGAGGATCGTGACTTATGGCCAGAAACTTCTCACGCTCAATCTTGGATTACGTCGTAGCTTTTATTTCATTTTTACAATCGCCGACGTACAAAAGCCTATCATCGGTGTCGATTTGTTTAGAAAATTTGGCGTTGTAGTAGATTTACGTTGTGGGAATTTACGTGATGATACCACTTCGTTAACTGCTTCCGGCAAGCTTACTGCAGGTAATTCCATGGGACGTCGGGTTCTTATGCCCGATCGTTCACAGTATTCCGCATTGTTGTAGAACTTTCCATCACTGTTCAAAGTAAATAACGACGCGACGGAACTCAAGCACGGTGTGCAACATCACATCGTCACAACTGGTCCACCCGTGACGGCGAAACCACGACGACTTACCTCTCACAAACTACAGCCCGCTAAGAAAGAGTTCGAGCACATACTCAAGCTCGTGATCATCTGTCCTTCAAGCAGGTCTCGGTCCTCACCACTGCACCGTTTGCTTAAAAAGACCGGTGATTGGTGCCCATGTGGCGACTGTCGTGCTCTGAATAACGCCACAGTTCCCGACAGATACCCGATCCCGCATATACACGACTTTTTGTTAGGATTGGCTGGAAAGTTTATCTTTTCTAAGAATGATCTTGTCAGGGCGTATAACCAAATTCCCATGGCCTCGGAAGATATTGCAAAAAAGGCAGTGACCACCCCTTTTGGCTTGTACGAGTTTCTCCGTACGCCATTCGGTCTCCGAAATGCCGCGCAATCTTTCCAACCCTTCATGGACCAAGTTCTCCGTCGTCTCGACTTTGTCTTTATTTACATTGATGATGTTTTAGTTGCCAGTGCTTCTACCGACGACCAGTTAACACATCCACGCAAAGTTTTCGAACATTTCGAACATCATGGTATCACCATTAACCCCTGATAAATGCGTATTTGGTCAACCTTCCATCAACTTCCTATTTCACAGAATTGACGCTAACGGGATTAGCCCCTTGACTGATAAAACGCAAGCCATACAGGATTATCCATTGCCGCAATCCGTTAAGAGCCTACGCCGTTTTCTCGGCATGGTTAACTACCACGAACGGTTTATACATGGCTGCGCTGCAATACTTCAACTTTTAACAGATTTGATCAAAGGCAATCCAAAAGTGTTCACGTTCACTCCAGACGCCGAAGCAGCGTTTAACGCCGTCAAGCAAAAGCTGAGTCAAGCTACTTCACTTGCTTACTTGAGAACGGACGACGTCACTCTCATTCGCAAGATAGACGCTTCACAATCCGCAGTTGGTGCCGTATTGCAGCAGCTCGTGGGTAACGAAATTCAACCCTTGTCTCTCTTCTCACGGAAGCTTCAACCTGCCCCGACCAGGTACAGTACGTTCGGTAGAGAGCTCCTTTCCATGTACCTGGCTGTAAGGCATTTTCGTCACATTCTTGAAGGTCGAAGTTTTGTCATCTTGACAGATCCTAAGCCCCTTGTGTATAGTTTTCGTGCAACTTCTGACCGTCACTCCCCTAGAGAGACTCGACACCTTGATTATCTTTACTAATTTTGTGTTGATATTCGCTATATTGACGGTCCTAACAACCTTGTTACCGACGCATTATCCCGTGCTCACATCCATCATAGTTCACGCACGCATATCGATCTGGAGCAAATGTCTGTTGCCCAAGCCGGTGACCCAGAATTAACACAGCTTTGAGCAAACACTTCGTTAAAACTCTTGCAATTGCTCGTGCTCACTTCTGACGCAAGAATCTACTGCGATATTTCCATCGGTAAACCTAGACCGTTTGTTCCACAGTCCTACCGGCGAGTGGTCTTTGCCCACCTTCATGGATTATCACACCCCAGTATTCGATCTACTGTGAAATTAATTACCGACCGTTACATCTGGCCCAATATGCGCACAGTCATCCGACAATGGGTCAAAACCTCTCTTAGTTGTCAAACCAGTAAGGTGCACAGACACACTGTTAAAACTCCTGGTACTTTTTCACTCCCCGAAGCACGTTTCACACATTCACCTGGATGTAGTAGGACCGTTACCAGCTTCTAACGATTTCACTTATCTGTTGACTTGCGTTGACCGCTTTACTCGTTTTTCCCACGCGATTCGCTGACGTGATATATCCTCTGAAACTGTTGCTCGTGCTTTCGTTGAATCGTGGATCCCTTTTTTCGGTGTGCCAGCCACTATCACTACTAACAGAGGATCTTATTTCAGTTCCACCCTTTTCCGTGACTTGAGTCGACTGCTCGGTTGTACTCATTTTCAGACGACTGCTTATCATCCTGCTGCCAATCGGCTTGTCGAACGATTTCATCGACAACTGAAAGCTGCCATTACAGCTAGTTCACCCGATGCCCGTTGGTCTGAGCGCCCTCCAGCTATTCCTCTTGGTATTCGCAATACCGTCAAAGAAGATATCGGATGCTGCCCAGCCGAACTTGTCTTTGGCACAACCCTCAGACTCCCAGGCGAGATGATACTGGACTCACGAATCACCGGCGAATTGAATCCTACGTCCTATGCTGAACGCCTGAAGCACCATTTTCGATCCATTAAACCGAGTCCACCTTGACTAAGCACGCGCGAGCAGCGTATACATCCTGACTTACACACTTGTCCATTCGTCCTTATCCGATTCGATGTTGTTCGAAGACCCTTAACACTGCCTTATGAAGGTCCATTCAAGGTCTTATCATGGAAACCGAAATACCGTTCTGGATAAGAATGGATCCAAGAAGTCTGTGAGCATTGATCGTCTTAAACCCGCATACGTCCAGTCAATGTTGCATGCTTCAGAATCAACCTCAACCACACACAACCCTCCTGTGCTTGGGCCGTTGCCCAATGACAAACGCATGACCGATTCCCAAACCTCGAAATCCCTGTGCCTCCCAACAAGCGATCCTATTCACACACACACACACGTTCAAGTCGTGTTGTTTCACTACCCTCCAAACCAGCACAATATGTTCTATGAACGCTATATCGAGCGTTGCTTACCAGCGCAAGATCTAGTGGGGGAGTTCTGTAGTGGTTGTAATCACACTATATTTTATCTTTGTTTTTATCATTTCCGTCACCGGCCATTTTGTACCATTTGTTTAAATTCACAAATTTTGAATACAACAATTTCTACGCACTCGCGTCGTGCTGCTTTCGTTCGCTACTGCCTCTACTCGTGCCGCTGTCACGTCTTTGCATTAGTCGGATTTATATCTTTGAATCGCTAGTAGGCATCGGAATAACATTGACTGAAGGAAGAACCAGAACGCAAGTGTGCTTGATTGTTCTTCTATTTTGAGTTTTTGCCTAAGATTGTCTTTTGCTTCAGCACCCGAACTTACTAGGTAACGGTCCTCTACTGGTGGTCTAGGATAGCTTGGGCCTCATCTGGATGTGGTCTGGTGCCATCATCATCCATTCTGTGACCCAGAGACTCGGATGTGCGCACTAAATTTGCATGTGTCTGGGTTGCTGGTTATTCCGTGATGTGCAAGGCGGACAAATACCATTCTGATGTGATATATTCTCATTGGGGTTCGCGGTTTCTATTAAGACATAGTTTATGTAAGCGTAGACAAAATCTAGGAAACGGGGGACCTGATCCATGCACACCGGCGATGGTGAAAATGAAGGAAATTTACGTCGTAGTCACAGGCTTAATTTATGTAGTCTCTGGCCATAAGTTGGGATTTCAATTCGATTGGCCGCCTGTAGCATAGGACCAACTGATTGCAAGGGGTTTTTCCAGCGAACGGGGTAGAACGTTGACTACCGCACTAGTTTCAACAAGGAAGTAAAGCTTGGTTTTGGAGTCAAATGCGTATAGCAGGGACTAAAGACCTGTTGGGGCTTTCATCCCAGTAGTTCACAAGCTACATAACAGAACTGGCTAGCCGAAGAACTTCCTCGTGGTGTCATCTGTGGTTCGGGTTTCACCCGTTCCTGCAAATAGTTCGGCAACAGTGTTCCAGGACGTGGTGGTTTTTCGCCCGGCAAGCGTTCTCCCTTTAAAAAGCCACAAATGTCTGCTTAACAACACTGTGACATGGCGGTCATGACTCGCCACAAAATAAAGTCACTGCCCCGTGGATATCCGAATAATTCTATCCAACCCACGGACACCAATCTTCTACTCCCATATTGCTGACGATATCAAACATCGAAGTTTGGAGCAGCACAATTGCAAGCACAAACTACACAGCTGCACACACACAATTACATACTTACATACCCCCCTACACAAACATACACTGTTATGGCAAACATATCGGATTTTTGCACATTCTTGATCATGCATTGTTATGTCAAAATGATCATGCCTGTAAAGGCGTGCCTCGCCTTATCAAGAATAAAAGCTTTAGTCCGGAAAAGCACCAGACGCGTTTCGCCTTATTGGGGCTCGTCAGTGGTGCGCATTCCCTCGGTCCTCTAAGGAGGATCGAACCCATGACCGCTAGAGGAAGATGCCAACTAGCCAGCAGCTTAAGCCACCGAGCCGTGGGGGGACGTTTACTGGGCTACATAATTTGCAAACTAACTGGGTTATAGCACCATCTATCTTCCACAGTCACTGACAGTGGTTAGCCTGTGAGGTGATGTCGTCCTCTCACTAGACGCTATATCCGTTATTTTGAAACTAGGAGAGGCTATTTATTTTATATTACTCGTAAGTAGCAGGATTTTAGTTGTAATTCTGTTGAGGTTTTCATCCGAGTAGTTCACAAGCTACATAGCACAGCCTAGTCCGGAGAAGCACCAGACGCGTTTCGCCCTAATGGAGGTCGTCAGTGGTGAGCATTCGCTCGGTCCTCTGAGGAGGATCGAACCCATGCCGACTAGTCAGCAGCCTAAACCAAATAAGAGTTGATAAATTGATCAAAAATATTCCTTTTACTTGCGCTTATTTTGACGATATTCTAATTAGAAAACGTACAGATGCTGAGCATTTACGGACGCTATCCACTGTGCTCGAACGTTTAGATTAGACTAGACTCCAAATGAACAAGTCCAAGAGTATGTTTTTCTCAGGTTCTGTTCGTTACCTAGGTTACCGTCTCGTTAAAAACGGATCACACGTGTTCGAAGACAAAGTATAATCCATCCTTGTTGCACTTGAACCCAAGCATGAAGCTGAACTCCGATCGTTTTAGGGATGTTTTCTTCATATCGTCGCTTCTTACCTAACGCCGCAACAGTATTTGCACCCTTGTACGAACTGTTGCACAAAGTGAAGCCCTGGACTTGAGGTCCGGAGTAAAGAAAGGCCTTCACAGATCCTAAAGGTGTGCTCAGCGCTTCCCCGTATCTCGTGCATTTTGTTCCGAGCCGGTCTCTAGTGCTGCAGCGTGACGCTTCCCTACGCGGAGTAGACCCAGTCCTTTGCCACCGGACGGGTGACGGTTCTCTTCGTCCAATCGCTTTTGCTTCTCGTACCCTGCAACCCGATGCAAGGAATTGCTCTTAACAGTGAGGTCTTAGTGATCATTTTCGGAGATAAGCATTTCCACCAGTAGGTCTGGGAAAGAGAAGTTGATATTCACACTGACCATAAACCACTTCTCTTCTGGGTGGGAAGAAAGAATTCCAACAGATGCCTTCTCCCTGAGTGAAATGTTGGGCACTACTCTTGATCGCCTATAATTACAAACTTCAGTATGTAACCGGAACAACTAATACCATTGCCGATCCACTTAGTCGCCTCCCGAAGCAGCATGGTACAAGAACGAATAGTGAATCCATGCAGTTTATCAATTTGCTGCAACAACTGAAGAAGACACCAATCCGGATTGATGTGTTGCTGCGCCTGACTGACCGGGATCCTGTGTTGTCGATGCTGAAAATTTTTTTGATGACCAGAGGGCCTACAAGCACCTCAGAGAAACAGAAGCGATTCGCCTGTCGGAGTAATGATTTGAGTCTATAAAAAGGCTCTATATTTCGAAGCTGTGAGTACTGCGTGACGCACACCCCGGCGTGAACAGGATGAAGGCGCTGGCACGTGGTTACTGTTAGTGGCCAAACATTGACCAAGATATAGAGTGGCTGCAGAGAAACTGCCAACAAAGTCAGAAATATCAAAAGACAAAAGTCTCTTGGACCGATACGTCCATAGCGTTGGCCGGATAGGCCCGGGGAAGCGGGTAAACGAGGACTAATTTTGCTCAATCAATGGACTGATGTATCTACATCTGATGGATGCCCATTCTAAATGGATAGAAGTACATCCGGTTCCACATGCGATTTCCGCAGTGACAGTTGCAAAAATGCGCTCCATATTCGCCATTTTTGGTACCCCGGAGATGGTATGCACCGACAACGGAACCCCATTTACTGATAAAGAGTTACAACAGTTCCTGATCAACAACAGAAATACAACACGTTAAGTCTGCGCCTTACGAACCCGCGTCGAATGGAACGGCAGAACGTGCAGTCCAAACTGTTAAGCAAAGTCCCCTCAAGCAGACTCATGGAACTATACAAATTAAGTTTGATCGTCCCTTGTTCCCTTACCGCACGGCACCGACTGAGTCGACAGGGAAGTCACCCGCAGAATTAATGCTTGGTCGGTCAATACGAACGAAACTGCACCTACTTTTTCCGAACCCTCAAAAGAGAATGGAGGAAAAGCAGAAAATGTGTGTAGATGAAGAGATGCCAGAGGAATTGTATCTTAATGATTTTGTTCCAATATACACAATACTCCATCACGGAACAAGTTGGCAACCTGCTACACGCATGTCCTCAACGAGTAACCAAGCGAAGCTAAAGCTGGAGGACGGTTGGGTGGTGCGTCGCCATTTTGACCATATCCGGCCACGCTTAAACGAATCACAGGAGAGGGATAAAAAGCGACTGCTATTGCCACAATAACGTACGAAGAATCTACTTCACAGAACCAGGAACAACAAACAGATGCGGTACAACCAGAAATAAGACGCTCAAAACGCACCCCTAAGCCATTTGATCAGTATCAACCCGGAGTCAGTAGTCTTGACCAGGGAAGAGGGCAGTGTCACATACGCACTAGAGTATGGATTCGTAAAAACAGGCCGTCACATGATTGATTGAGAAGGACCGTGCCTAACTTTCCTTATTTCATTAATTTATCTTTCCGGCTTTCCTAGCCCTGTAACGCAGGATACTTTTAGTAAAGCAGTTCCATACTACGCGTGCGCGTTCTGTTCCGTTCATCGGCTAAGGGCCATAGGTAACCACCCGCCAGACTGGCTGTGAGTCCACTATATGTGGGATCGGAAAGCAGCCAGGCGTGTTTACGTTATTTAGAGCTCGGTAATCGCCACAAGGACGCCAGTCCCCATAGTCTTTTCCGGAACCATGGGGAGAAGTGACGCCCATGAGCTGTTGGATGGTCTTATGATACCGAGCTGAAGCACGTCATTGAATTCAGCTCTTGCGGCATGTAATTTGTCGGAGGCGAATCGTCTTGGTTGAGCACTCGTTGGCGGACAGCGCGTGACAATGTGATGAGCGACCTCTGTCGTGACTGGCGAAAGCTCTGCAGCTGGTCGTACTACTCGAGGGTATTCAGACAGTAGGTTCACAGAATCCGAAGGTACATCGACGATTTGGAAAACGGGACGGATTATTGGGGCGTCCGTAAGAACGTCTTTAACCCCTTGTTTAGTACGGGTGTCTAAAAGTCTGTGGCGATCAGCGTCAACAAGCAACCCAAAATGACGGAGGATGTCGATACCGATAAGTGCGAAGGGTACAGATGCAACTATGAAGACCCACTAAAATTCTCTGCGAAGATTGAGGTCCATGTTCATCATGCGCTGACCGAATGAAGCTATCGGAGAGCCGTTGGCTGCACGCAGATTGCACCTAGGCTTTGAATGCTTGTCGTTTGCGTTCGCAGGAATGACGCTGACTTCCGCTCCCCTGTCGATGAGGAACATGATAGAAGAACGTCGATCCTTGACGTAAAATAGGCGATTGGTTTAGTTATTGACGGATACGTCGGTCATGATAGTATGAGAACTATTCGCTTTCCTTGAAGCGGCTGAGTAGTGCCTAATGCAGGAAGACCGACAATGTCTAGCTCTTCCACCATACTGGCGGTGATAACAACATAATTCTTCGACGGATCTGGTATTGTTGAACTGATAACGTGCAGAGAAAATGCTGCGCTTTTTGTAGAACGAGACGTACTCGGTGCAGGCACAGACGAGCCGCAATGAACGGTAGCCAAAACGTGATCTGCATCTGACCGTAGCGTACGCTGCTGCGAAGTGGTGCAACTTCCTCGTCTTTATGGTCAGATCGGCTTGACGACTTGGAGCAAGTATGAGACTCGGTTTTCATCGGTGAGAATACGCCACCGGAGCTACTGATTGTCTGCTGCGGAAGACGATCAAACGCAGCGTCTGTCTTGGTAGGTAATTCTTTCAGGGGCGTATCCAGAAACATGGACATCAATACAGGTAATGGCTCTGGGAGACGTGCAAACAAAACTTCCCTTATTAATTCTTCACTCAAGAATAAGGGACCAGCGATGCGCTGAATTTCGCGGAACAACGTCGACGGCTTGCAATCTTCCAGATTGAGATCATTGAGCTTTTCGACTCGAGTTGGTGCGCTGTTGCATTTTTTAGAATCGCTAATTTCATCGTTTCATAATTTGCCTCATTCGATGGGCAGAGTAGAATGTCCTCAACCAGTGTCATAACCGACGAAGGAAGGCGCGGGACGAGCTGATTTTACCTTGATGCTCTTATGTTTCAGTTCTATCTCGAATATCACAAACCAAGCCTCTGATTTGTGTTCCATAGAACTTGGAACAGCCAAAATAAGCATGTTTACGCCGTGAACCGTCTCAGATGTCACTTTCAAAAGGTGAATCATGAAGCTCAAGAATGATTAAAAACACAATGAAACGCAATGAAACAAATGTATACACGTATATAATTAAGAAAAAGAAACGATCACCAAAAAATACAAACGACGAAACACGTTTTACTCTGGGCGTGCGGATCGGGGTCACCAATTTGTATGACTAGTAAATACTAGCCCAAGGCGGTGCGCGATACTATGCTCGGATATCAGAAAGCAATTGCAATCGGACACAGCGGACTTTATTGGATGGGCTACTAGACATGGACGTATGAAGCGAAACAAGAGCAACACGTTGGCGCGGTCAAGTAACGGGCCGGTTGTGATTAACAAGAAAGTATAATGTACAATTGGTCAAAAAGGAAATAGTACTTAAAAGATAGCAGTTATCTTTGTGGGCACTACAAGTTATGTATACTGGCGTTCTTAAAGGTCTAAGTGAAAGACAGTGTTATTTATTTATTTTGTATTTAACATCATATGGGTTGAGACAAGTAGAATAGCTTTAGTTATTGTGTGTGATGGACATGTTTATTAGAATGAATCAAAGGAGGCAGAATTTGAGTAAAGAATTCTTTTCGGCAATTCTCATCAGACTCAAACATTACATGATGAGGAAAATGCTAAATGTGCCGGATTGGGCTGCGTATTGAACACAATGTTTAATTTCATGGGTACAAATCAATAAATCACGGGGTCATTGTAGGTGGCAAGTATGTACAGGGGAAATCACATCCGAAGTTGTAGGCCACGGTAGAAGTAAAGGACGTACAAACTGTTTTTTGTACGCATAATTCTGGCTTGAGATGGCGGATGTAGATAGCTTCCGCGATAGACAGAAGATGCATTCGGAATCCGCGCGTGAAACGTTCAGGAACAGTATAGATGACTCTAAAATCATTTTCCGTTCCTGCGTGACTGCACTCTAGAAGGTGAGATAGGATGGAACTGTTAATCGACCTCGCTTCGCCTTTGTAAAACCATTTTGGGATATGTTCGCGAATCCTATGAGATAGGCGTCTCGTGGTACGACCCACGTATCGTACCCCACAGGAGCACGAGTAAAGATAAACAAGCATTGATCGGGTCACCGGAGGCAGCCTGTCTTTCAAAGGTTTTGCGAATAAAGGCTTGTTGTAAAATACTATGCGTAGGCGAGCCGCAAAATAGGTCTTTTCAACAGTGTCTCTCAGGCGTTTGGACAGGGCATCAGCCGCACTGTCGCCTTTGAAAGGAATATGCACGATTAGTTCTTTTTTGGGTACGTTCATCCTCGGTGGTTTGATCTTGCGTTCTTTCAAATGTTTGAGGATGAATTTATCTGGATACCCATTCGCTCTTAGCGCATCGCTGATTCTCTGCAATTCCTTGGTGATTGTGTCCGGGGTGCAAATTCTATGTGCCCGGAACGAAAGAGTGCGGACTAGGTTTCGTTTGTACTGTATGGGTACCGCACTATAGAAGTTGATGTACTGTCCGGTCCAAGTTGGTTTTCTATACACCCCTCTGCTGCACGATCCATCGGCGTTTCTGATGATATCAACATCCAGGAACGGTAGTCGGTTTCTGGATTCGTGCTCACATGTGAAATGTAGATTCTGATGCGCATCATTAAAAGCTTCCAACAGTTTCACAGTCTGCGCTTTCGATTTGCAGAGTATAAATGTATCGTCTACATGTCC
>OX104071.1:51832357-51850100 GCA_944474145.2 Dicrocoelium dendriticum
ATCCGTTACCGGTAGCTCAGCCAGCTTGCACCAGTTGTTTTTTCTCTCTCCTTTTTTTCTTTGTATTGCGGTACAGTAGCTGAGGTGGTCCCCACCTATAGCTAACGTGTATGATGATGATGATGCTACTGCTGGCGTTTCCTTTCTTTTTCACCTTTCTTTCTTACTCCCATCCAGACCCCCATTACTAACCTTCCTTCTATAATTCCCAGCTTAATTGACAGCAGCCGAAGTGCCACTGGAACAGAACCATCTTCAGCCACCATCCCAGAGCACCTATCGGACGCCTATCGGCAGAGGTCCCTGATGAGGCTACGCTATCCCGTTTCCATGGCGACATTTAACGTTCGCACTCTAAGACAAACAGGTCAGCAGGCTGCACTCGCACGCACCTTGAACACACTAGGTATTGATGTGTGTTGTGTGTCCGAAACTGGGATCAATGACCATAACGGGGTTATTAAATTAACTGCACCCTGCTTATCCTCTCGTTATTGGTTATACGCATCCGGCGACGCCGATGCAGCACTCACGGGTCAAGCTGGTATAGGTATCATTCTCAGCTCCAAGGCTGAGCCACCGTTGGTTGATTGGATTCCGGTGAACAGCCGTTTATGTGCGGCCCGTTTGACGACGTCAGCTAAGGTTGCTTCACGAAGTAGTACAAAACGCTGCTTGTTCGTGATTTCCGTTTATGCTCCCACCGACTGCAGTTCAAATGCTGTCAAGGACACATTCTATCACGAACTGAAGGCGCTACTACGCAGTGCTCCTAGTTCAGATATTAGAATACTTGCTGGGGATATGAATGCAAAAGTAGGGCGTCTGAGCTCTTCAGAAGCTCAGCTGGGGGGTAATTGTGGGCTTAACTCCGAAACGACTGACAGTGGTGAGCGTCTGCTGCAACTGTGTGCAGAGCACCAGTTGTTTCTTGGTAGCACTGGTTTTAGACACAGTGGGCGCCGAAGTGCCACTTGGCGTCCTCCTGTAGCTGGCCAGCGATAGACCCAAATTGACCACATAGCGATAAGTTACAGGTTGCGCGGTTCCATCCTAGACTGCCTCTCGTACTGGAGTACCTGTATCTACTCTGAGTTTGCCTTGGTGCGCTGTCGTTTCTCCATGATCTTTACCGGAAGGCGCACGACGCAGTAGTATCTGCTTGCGGTACTATTCATCGTCACCGCACTAATCGCTGGATATCCGATAGGTGGATGAACCTATTGGAATCTAGAAGACACCTCCCGGCTGGTTATGAACAAAATGTGACCAGATGGCCTATTGGGCGTGAACTAAAGCGGAGCCTACGTGCTGACAAGGAAGCATGGTGGACCAGTCGTGCTCAAAAAATGGAGGAGGCTGGAGCAGTAGGCAATTACCGCAAGCTCTTCCAGCTAATCCGCACCACTGGTCCCAGAAAACCAGGCGTCAGTGAGACAATCAGAGACTGCGCGAGTGCACTGACACACAATAAGGAGCGCCGTATAGCTCGTTGGGCGGAACGCTTTCAAGTTCAGTTCAGCTGGCCCCCTGCTCCCGGACCTGTTCCTACTGAGGTGATGCAGGACGAGCCATGGACGGTTAGTTTAGAGCCTCCGTCGGAGGCCGAGATCCGAAAGGCGATCACAGCCCTAAATCCTTATCGTTCCGCTGTCCCGGATTTCCTCCCTCCTGCACTATTTAAGGATGGAGGTAAGGTCCTCTGCAGGGCACTGACCTCCCTATTCGAACGTATCTGGAAGGAAGTGTTTCGGCTAATTGGAGCGAATCGATTATAGTGGCAATGTACAAGAATTGCAGTCACATTGACCGTTGTAACCACAGAGGTATTAGCCTAACGCCAGTTGTGACAAAATTACTGGCCTCGCTTATCGTTCGTCGCCTCACTGTAGAACGGGAATCTCGGATTAGGGAAGAGCAGGCTGGTTTCCACCCAGGACGTGGCTGTATAGACCATATATTCACCTTGGGGCAGGTACTAGGGCAGCGCCACGCATACCGCAGACCGACAGTACCTGTGTTCCTCGATTTCAAGAGTGCGTTCGATTCAGTCGATCGATCGATTCTGTTCAAAATTCTTGCGCGGAAACGTATTCCCACGAAATATGTGAACATCATACATGCTCTATACTCGGACACTGCCTGGCGGAAGGTTAGTTGACCTAGATTATGCGGACAATATCGTTTTGCTTTTCGACGGTTTTGCGGCGCCATAATCAGCCCTGAATAACCTGTTCAGAGTGATCCCATTATTTGGTATGCACTTCTCACCTTCAAAGTGCAAAGTGTTGCTGCAGGACCACCAGCCACTTGATGACCCCTTGACGCTTGCTAACGAGGAACTCGTGGCGTTTAATCAATTCAGTTATCTTAGCAGCTGCATTAGCAATGATGGGCGCATAGAAACTGACGTTAGCTCCCGCATTGCAATGGCCAAAGCTACTTTCTTGAACCTGCGGCATCTTTGGCGACAGAAGGAAATTCCCCTCCTTCGGAAAGGCCGTGTATACAAGGACACAATGAGGGTCGTTCTGCTCTATGGGAGTGAGACTTGGCCCCTTCAGTTTTAACTTCTGATACGCCTTCAAGTCTTTGATCATCTTTGTTTGCGAAGCATTGCTGGTGTCGGATGACACCAGCGTGTCCGCAACGATGATGTGCATAGGCGAATACTAGGTAGTGATAAACATGCTAGATCCCTAGAACACCAGATAGCACTGAATAAGTTGCGTTGGCTCGGGCACGTGCTACGTATGCCTGCTCACCGCTTACCTAGGAGGGCCTAGTTTAGTCTGCCAGTTGTAGGATGGCGCAAGGCTCGAGGTGGACAGAAGTTGACTTAGTAGCGGGAAATGAAAACACTGACGACCAAACTGGGTGCCGTTGATCCGCCTCGTCTTCCGGGCTGGAGTCCACGTGACTCGCCTTGTGCTTAGCTGGAGACTTTACAGGACATGGCTCGCAACCAACACCAGTGGCGCGTCTGCTGCCGTCTCCTAATCGGATTGTCTGTTTAATATGTGTTTGGCGCTGAGTTATCTGCGGGATAATGGCTGATTATGACGCGTGGCAGTGAAAGCTGCAAGGAAGCTGTCTCCTCGATGCCGCCTTATCTTTGCACGATAGCCAGCTGTTTGTGACAGTATGTTGTCTACACAAGGTGTAGTCGCCTTGACCCTGAATGTTTGCTTAGGGTATTAATGTTTTCGGGTAAGCCCCCCTTCTCTCCCTATTCTTATTCTTTATTTCATAGGTCCTCCTGGTTGTATGGCAGCGACGTATCAGTTCAAATGGCTGATGTACTGCTGCTGCTGATGATGATTCTGATGGATTCAAGCTGTGCAACTTGGTCTGTAGTCACAACGAAGTGTACAATGCGGTTCCGTAAGCAGAGGTCGCTGAGTCAGTTATGCCTATAGCTGATATGCCTGGAGTGTTCAGGCGGAGGTTGAGAATAGCCTGTGACAATTTTCGCTATCAGTTCACAATACCAGAGAGGCCGAATACGAGAAGGGGCATTTTGACTTCATTGTCTTCCTTTTATTACAACTTGAGTCTAGTCGCCTTTTTAATTCTGCACGCTAAGTTAGTTCTGCAAAGGCTTTGTCGAGACAAAATCTTTTGGGACTACCCTGTCACTGATGATTACAGTCACACGTGGAGTTCCTGGGTACCTGAAATGAAAGCGTTAGTTGTCCTGAATATTCCTCGATGCATTCGCAAGCTTGGGGCGGCAGACAATTAGCCACAATTGCACGTCTTTTGTGATGCATCCGAAGCTGGATATGGTGCGGTTACTTATGCTAGCTTTCACGCCGAAGACCGCATACTGCTCTCTGTTATACGCGAAGTCGAGGCACCACGTCTCTAGCATCCTTAAAGAGCTGGTTTCTTGGGCCATATTTTCTGCAGAGTGTCGACGATGAGTAGCCCGGGTTTTGCTCGAGTTCTGAGCCGGCTGACGCAGAATTGCAGCGTTCTGCTGCTCAGGTTTGTGTGACACCAAGGATGACAACGCCGTCTATCCTTATCAGCAGATATTCCGACTGGTCTAAGTTACTACAAGGGATGGAGAACGATTCGTCAAGGGCGAGGATCATGTTTTGTGGGGCTCACCATAGAAAACATGGAGGCGGGTGTACACGCAGTTAACCGTGGACATTGCGAAGGTACAGGCAACAATAAAATTCATTGTTGTGTAATACTGAAACCGTTATTATCGATTCGTGTAACGCGCTTCCGTGAAAAAATCAGGGTTCCGCCATTCTTTATGACATACGGGAGAAATCTTAACGCTTCACTGACGCCCCGTTGATTTTCTGAACATGCGTTCTGTTTGACTCGCTCGATGGGCCATCTTTCCGACGCTGAAGGTTGGGGAAGGACTTATATCAGCTGCTCTTCGCTCTCCATTATCCCTAGTTGTGGCATGGAACCTAATCCGGAGCAGCAAACTGTCAATGAGACAGGACTTGGTTCTGAGTCCTAATTATGGACAGGAAACGGAACAAAAGTCATCCAAAAAGTAACTGCGCAATTGGCTGCATCTATCGAAACAACGCACTCCCACTCGCCAGACACCTAACCGTCTACGATACAAACACCGTTCTTGACACTTCTACGTTTAAAGATGCAACGTTTTGTTTTACACTTTCCTATATGACTTAACATGTTTTCGCCTACGAACGATAGTCGTAGTTGTGTTGGTTTTAACTCTTGTCCGGTTTTGTGTTTTCCTGCCTAATATACCTCCTGTCTGATGTCTTGTGTTCTGGCACTAAAGAAGCTAGGATGGGAGTCCAATCACTTCCAATCCCGACAGGCAGCACTAGCGTTCCTCGGAAAGACTCCAAATGCGACTGAATGAGTTTTGATAGGGGTAATGGAAAGCTCGACATTTGAGTTTGGATCACAGCCGACTTAGATTATACTCGTTATGTCGTCTTGTTCGACCAGAATCCTCGAGTTAAACGAGCGAATCACGGTACCTTACTTTTGATAACTAGTACAACTCCTGCTATGTTGGTCCGGATTCTATGTTGCACGCACAATTGAAGGATGGCAGAGAAATTCGTTGGCTCGTTTGTTCGAATCGGCACGTAGAGGTAAGCTTTATGCTAACAGGTGATTGTGTATGGTGAAGATAATGTTCATCGTAGGAGGAAGACAAAAGTAGTCTCAGTATTGTTAAAGGTTTGTTGTTGATGCTGCCACAAAAATAACCTAAACTGCACCCACAATGATAGACCGAAGGAAAAAGGTAACCACCGAAAGAGTTAATGTGGTATGATCGAGAAATATGGATGTCACTAGGCTGGATACTGTTACCTGCATGAAGCGTTGGTTCCTAGTTGCGCGCGCCTCAAATTCAACTTGAGGTCGATGATCCTCTTGGCTGGCTTGGCGTAATGTCAGTGGCTGGCAATCTATGTAGATGAAAAATGTATTGTATGTTAAATTGGAGCTGCATACAGATATGTATGACATGTAACTGTGTGCTTGATGAATGCAGGAACTATGTTCCTACATATGCTCAACTTCACTGGGGTTGGGTGCCGATAGCTGTAGTTGTTAAGAAGTGCGGTCGCAACGTTTGCGCTAACTATGTGGTACCAGCTTGATGCGGATAATGGCAAGGTATTGGTCTGCATTCATCTATCTTACTTGGGGCTACGAATTACAGTCGACCAAAGAGCAGGCAGCTGTTCAACAGCGATGCATCCGCATTGACCCCATCTTCACCAAAGGTCAGGTTTTACCTCAGCGCCAAATTATTTCAGGCTGACCACAGCTGTGCTCCCCGATATTAAAACACATTCGACTGATTTGATTACCATGCCTTGCTCGTTGTTTATGGACTAAAGCGTTCCATGGAATATGCATACTTCTAGGATAGCAAAAATGGCCGAGCGGCCTGCCTCATACCTTCCCCCCAATGAGCGGGGGCCACGTAATTGGCTATGTTGGCGATTAAACACTTATCTGACATAGCACGAGCACAAACTAAGTAGCGTACTGGCAGTTACTTTTGCATCAACAGTTCCACCTTGCTTTGTCAACCCAGAGCTTGCGTTCTCATGATTTCTAGGGACGGGACTCAATGAACGGAGTTAGATCTGGGCTCATCTTTGACGAAGCCATCCCTCCTTTTCAACCCATTACGAGTCATTTGATGTGGGTATCGGCCGGTGGCCTGAGGATAAGGCGCCTGCTTTGTGACCCGGGGGTCACCCTTTTGGATCTGCGCAGGTGCGGAAGACCTCGCAGTATCCTCAACCCATGCACAGATGATAACCACGTGGCAACGAAGTGTTCGTACGGCGTTCTGCTGATACCTTTTTTCTTCTGCTCTCTTTCAGATGGTCTGCAAACCATCCAACCCAATTCAACTATATGCCTATCTCCTGCGTAAGACCAGAAGTTTGCCACCACCGTTGAGGGAACACTATCGCCATCACATCCGACAAGTAAAGTATGTGAACATAATTTACTTTCCTCTCCTTCATGGTAGCAGTTCAATAGTCACTCAGACGAAGACAATCCCGTTCGCATCGCACAGATAATACACAAGGCTATTGAAGATATGGATTGGCTATTAAAAAAGGTATACGAATATTATTTATCTCACCATGTTACCAAGCAGTATAGCAGTTGAAGACTGCTAATGGAGACATTTACGCAAGCTGCTCTGAGGATGCGCTGCTATCATCACATATCGGTGTTCCTTTTTCCACACATCCATTGCATCAACTCTATTTTGCTGCCTTATCAATACGACCATGAACTAGAGTGAATATACCTTGGTAACCATTTTCACTGTTACTTACAACCTGGAGTTGCTTCCATGTAACATCACATCTTTCTATAGCTTTACCCCACCTGCAATTAGATTCTTTAGTAAGCCATCTATCAATCCACTTGATTTAATAAGGACTGTTTGCAGATGAGCATGCATTATTCACAAGTTAAAGGTTACCATTCTGCCACCCGTCTGTCGAATCCTGGCGTAATCAACACTTTGATATTCAGTACAGATTAGTTCTCAGTTCTGTCGGTGTTCCAGTCGTCCCCATAATCAGCTCGCGGCATTCACATTTGCCTTGGTATTTTAGTACCATCCACCCACAGCCGTGCGCCCTATGCACAATGAAGTCGTTGGCTTTGATTGTAATTGGGATTTCAGTCCGGAAAACACTACTGAGAATACAAGCAGAATAGTCACAACCTGGTTGACTGATACAGTAGTGTTCGACCACATTATCCGGTCCTAGTGGTCTGGCCGATTCCTGTGACAACCGACTGACCTCGACCGATCACTACGATATGCACCTGAGAAATATATTGCCATACAGTCGCAGGGCTTGCAACGGCCTTGCTATACTGAACACGGATGAGCTAAGTTTGATACTTGACAGTAGTTGGCAACGACTAAAGCGCAACACCTCTCTCTCGATTTTTTTCCTGCAAGGATCTTAAAACGAATTACTCGATGGTAGGAGAGAAAGTTGCTCGTGCGAGCAAGTCGACTTTTATGGGAGAGGAATTAAAGTAAGCTTTGGATACAAACGCATTCTTTTGTGTGTACGCGCGTGAGATTCATATTCATGTCTAAAATGGAGCCACAAGTTAACTAGTGGGCAAGCTGAAATCAAGTAAGAACCAATGTAACCGGTGGCCCAGAACAATAGAGAGAACAGCGCTGGTCCTATGACACGAGCTAAGGCATTTAACGACCGCAAGACTCCAAGCACATGTCCCTGAAGAGTACAGAAAAGCAAACACCCATGTGGATAAACCTCGTCAAGCACAATAGTGGTAATGAACATCAACATTGCCCTATGAAAAACCGGAACAGTATTTTAACTCTTCTTTTTGCACCAACATAAACTACAAATGAGTGCAGCTGATCATTGAAGGTTATCCATCACACGCCAGCTTCCTGCGGCACCTTACAGTATAAGAGAGTGCGGACTCAGAGCATATACAGCGTTTTTGGAGTTCAGTTTATCGTTGGTAAAATTGGATTATTTTGCTTCAGCACCGTCACAACGCAAATATAGTGTGAGTAGCAATCAGTTAATTCGGTTCCCCAATCAGTCCGTTACACAAATCGAGAGCATTTGAGGTTTATTTGAACACGTATTTGACTTACTGCGAATATCAACTGTTCCCTCACGTATTAGTTCAACACGAGTAATCTACGTGTTCGATGCCGAAGCCCGACATTTCCGGTGCAACTTCCGGTGCTGTTTTGATTACCATTTCTTTGAGCTACGATGACCTAATAACGGTGCTAGTATTGAATGCTCATATGAGATTCCACATCACTTTTTCAGTTTTGTGGTTGCCCTAAGCTGACGCAGGTTTGTTACGGCGATGACTGATCTCTTTTATAGGGCGAGAAATGATGAGCTACGTCTCCAAAACTGGCTTTTGACCTTATTCCTCAGAGCTAACCACATCTTAACGACGTAATTAGCAGGAACATTGTTGCCACGGCAGCACGTGGATTGTGCTCGACTGTTACTACTTGAAACGGCCCTTGGATGCTCCATTGCTCCTTGGCAGTTAACTGACCGAGATTAATCTTTCTAGCTTGCAAATGATTTTTTTAGCCAAGTACTCGGCTTTTTTGGAAGGCTAATGCGTAGCATCTCCGACCGAATCATCCGCCATGCCAGTGACCTATGAAATGATACAGATAATCATTTTGATCGCAACATTGCGTCATAGCCTAGCCATACGGTGGCGGCTCGGGACAAATGACCCCAGTTCGTTGGTATCTGTCGCTGTCAGAAACGTTACTAGCAAAGCATAATGGTCAGGAAGGCAACGCGAATCTTGGGATGATTGTTTCGGATCCCGGTTACACTACCTCTCCTTGATGATTGAAAGTGGCCTAATATGCCGCCGAGTGGACAAAGCATTTCACACCACAGTAGCCAGATTGACCTTAGGTTTACAGCAATTTAACTAATTCTTAGTTGAGATGACTATTAGGGTGTCAGGACACTCCCCATAATTGCTACCATTCTCTGCAGCAACATTTGCTCCAGATGGTAACCGTTCGATTGTCACCGAGATATCCAGCACTGTTGTTGTGAAAATATGTCGGTGTACTGATCCAGTATTATCCAAAGTTCTCGAGAAGGTTGTGAGAAAGTGTCTGCTATCGTTCTTCGAATCGATGGACGTATTGATGCCAGCGCAACACGGCTTTACGAAAGGGCTATCCTGCATCACCAACTTGATGTACGCAAACCACCAGTAGGTACGAGCTCTCAACGAACGGAATGATGTTGACGTGGTGTACATCGACTTTAGTAAGGCGTTTGACAGAGTGAACCACAAGGTACTCCTTCGTAAACTGAGGACATACGGAATCGGTGGCACGTTACTTCAGTGGCTACACGAGTTCATTGTGGGACGAAAGTTTAGAGTACATGTCAATGACTACCTGACAGACTGATTCCCATCGACTAGTGGCGTGTCTCAAGGAACTGTACTTGGGCCAGTATTATTTCTTATTCATATCAACGATCTTCCGCAGCAGCTCCAGTCACCATGCACCCTTTTTGCAGATGATTTGAAAATCTGGAGGATCATTGAGAACCAGGACGACTGCACTCGCCTCCAGCATGACTTAGAGTGACTGTCAACGTGGTCCACTGAAATGCAACTCCCTCTTAACGCAAGCAAGTCGGAGTTCATCAGTATCACCAGACGTCCAGCCACTCGATCATACACCTTTGACAGCCAGTTGCTCCATCCCAACACATCTGTCAGAGACTTAGGAGTTCTCTCACGACATGATATGAGATCACTAGAAAATACAGAGAAACTGTACCGTGCTGGACTTCGTATGCTCTGGACATTAGGACGCAGTTTCTCCACATGGTCCGAAGAAACCGTCCCTCGTCTATTCACCTCGCCCATTAGACCAATCCTTGAATACGGTGCCGCAGCTTACCATCCGATAACCCAATCGGAAACTGAAAAGCTGGAGAAAATACAGCATATCGCAACTAGAATGATACCGAGACTACAAAAGCTTCCGTATGAAAAACGTTGTGAAAGGCTCGGACTCTACACACTCTCCTATCGCCGAGTAAGAATTGACCTTATTATGACCCATCGCGTACTACACTTGAATCACTTCCCCATACTGCGGCCAATATTTCACCTGCGGGAACCCTGTAACACCCGAGGACATCGTTACAAACTCAGGGTCCCCAGCATGAACAAAGTATCACATCAGCTTTGTATCGAACGAAGAATCGTAAACTTATGGAATACACTACCAGAAGGATTAATAGGGGCTGATTCTGTGAAGTGTTTTAAAACGCGTGTCGACGATTATTTCGGAAAACTGTGCTTTTGTGAAACGATGCACATACAATGCCACAAGAAGACATTGTATGTCCGGAAATAATGACACTAGTACAAATTCCTAACCGAACAAGGATAAGCGATTAACGGACCAGACACAACTGCTGATGATTCACAACTGAGTGTTTTTGATTATTCGTAATTCGATAGAGTTGTGCAGAAACCTTTCTACTTGCTCTTAAATACATTCTCAGTCTCAGGCAGAGGTTGATTGCTTTGCGCAATCAGAACTGACATCAAAAAGGTATCCAAGATTTGTGGCTCCTAAAAGATGTCTTTGATCACTTCGACCCATATATTTTTTCCCCAGCTGCTTTCTACATACCTACGCCCGTACGTGCAATGTGCGGTTCAGGTATGGAAACCGTGGCAATAGCGGGATCTCAATGTCGGACCAAGAATCGTTAAGCGGCTATACCACTTACGAACAGCGTCTGAGTATTTTGAGGTTTTCAGTGGACATTATCCGCGTTTGCACGGTGATCCTATCATGGTTTACCAGATCTTAAGCAAGCTAAAGCACTGGTGCTATTAACTGCGAAAGCTCAGCATATCAACAGACTGAGAGGCCGCCATATTAGACTGGTTGAGCAATATAGCAGGCTGGGGGATAGAAGTTATTTCTTTGCGCTACGTGTTTCCAACATCTGGAATTCACTCCTAGCTTCTACATTAGCTCTGCTCAAAGATAGGGTCGACAATGCGCCGGTCGCGTTACACCACATTATGTGAGACATGTGAACCGAAACAAAGCTGCATCAACTCACGCTAGTCTATCTGGGAGAATCTAGAGCGGTGCTATTTCGATTTGCTCCTGGAGTCCACTGTTTGTGCTTTCATTGTACATAGTTTTTGTTCCTTTGCTTTTAAAAACCCTCACTCACAATCATGCTAGACATATTAAACTTCGGCTTTTAAATCCGCAATCTACCATTGATTATTGCTCAAGACAAGTATGCGTTTCGATCATTTGCCTCTTCCATACTGTCCTCTACTAAAACTGCATTAAGCGGCGCCGAAAAGTGGCTTCCATCTGTGCACGAGGACTCTTAATGAAGTGTGGTTTCCCAATCACACTGTGGGTGCGTGTTGAAGTTGTTCGGGGCTCGTTAAGTGGATTAGACGCAACGACTCCATTTGTTTGCGATTCGCTAAATGTATGCGCAGTAGGGCAGACAGAGTACCGATAGAAGATGAAAACTCTGTTTAATCGACGTGTCTTTGCGGGCAAGACGTAGAACTCACCTGTCCGTCGGGACCAGCTGGCATGGATATCCCGGCTTGAACAGTCGGAATGAATGTGGCGGCTGCAAACGACCACAGAAACAGACCCGAGTGCAACACCGAGTGGTCTTGCGCAATCCCTACTACCTCACTGGCTGATGTGAGGATAAGTATAGCCTGAGAATGCAAGAGCATTGCGTCATGTGGATAAACGATACTCATGTGCTTACAAGAATTCACACTCCGCATATGTAAGTTATGAAAGTCGAGTGGCTTCACACTCTCTTATGCGCTGTGTTGACTGGCTCTGTAACAGAGCTGACGACATCTACCGAGTGGGTTATGAGGGGTGGACATGATACAAGTTAAATTCAATCCACATCAAGAGACACTGACCGTAGAAGCCGACCGCAACTCGTTTCCCGGGCTGAAGCGTCGAATTAATCCGTCTGAAATGAAATGGAGAGAGAAATACAGGCAATGTGTGTCCAAGTTAACCAATGCCATAATCTCCGTGTCGTGCTCTGGATTGTACCATTAACAAATGTGCATTGCAAGCTAGGAGTGCAGACCATTCGGCCCGTGGGCGACCCACCATAAGGTGATGCGGATGCCATAAACAGAAGCCGTAGTTTCCCCTAAAGTTAAAAACGCTCAACTCTCGTAAGAGACGGATAGCATGTTGGCTAATGAAAAATAGCAATTTTTGCCACGTCTAACACACATGTACCATGTGATCTGCAGCGGTAACCTCCTGGACTCTTTGGCGATAGGACATCGGGCTGTAGTAAACACCCACGGTCTTAGTGTAATAAAACACAGGGCAAGGAATCGTGACAATTCGGTTAGGGAGTGGCAACTCATCTTGAATGCCAATCATCCAGACACCAATGACGAAACATGCTTCCTTGATGGAGCCTAAAATCTAAAAAATAAGGCACCAAAAGCTGAATGGTGGACTCGCAGAATACACGCAAGTTGGAGATTAGTGAACCGCAAAATTAATCGTGACTTATTCTCGACCGCGCAACAGCTAATCGAGTGTCCGCGGATTCGACTCTTTAGTCAAAACGCATTTCGAGAGATATCATGTGAGTGGATATATATATATATATATATATATATATATATATATATATATATATATATGGTTGGCCGCATCCGGTTTTGGATTAGCCTGTCACTGTGGCCAGCCACAGGACGCCTGCACATACAGACGGACCATGGGGGCTTGCACTACACCACCCACAGCTCCAACCACACACCCCATATCCAGTGTAAACCCGAAGGAATAAGACTAAGAGGCATGTGGATGGGAGCCACGTTTCATCAACGGAGCCAACCCACACTGCTTCACAGTCAAACCCATGCACGCTGTATTTGGGAATCAGTCGCACACGGCGGTAGCTGGACCGTAGTCTGCTCCACACTGAGTGCATGGAACCGCTCTTCGAGCTTGGCACGATCCCAAGGATCGTGCACCTCGATCAACTGTCTCCTGGAGCCAGTATGTACGAAATAGTAGGTAAACAACAGGTAGACAACTTGTCAACATGCACACCGAACGCAGCCACACCGGGGATGTCAAACAACAGCCAATCGCTTGAAGTGACGATATTAAGTAAAACAAAGCGAATAATGTATCCAGATACGGAGACATAGCTCTCCACTAAATGAGCGTATGAAATAAAATGGTTGCAAAAAAGACCCGCGAAGGGTTCAATACGTCAGAACATATATCTAAGAAAATACCACAACAGCGAAAGTGTTATCGAAGTTAACTACAATTAGTTTAAGCTACGTGTGCAAGTTTATAGAAGATAGTTTAGATAGACATTAATATGAGATCAAAAGACTTTAGGACAAACTTGCAAACCCACCACCTGAAATAAAGAGACTCAGCATGCATGCACGCGGTTAGCAAATCGCATGCAGCATACCTACAAACGCGGCTCCGGTTCTGCAGGACCCGTCGTCGCTTCGGTGGTGGCATCGAATGGTCTCATTCATGGCAAACTAGACCTGCCTTACTCAGGCACTCTCAACCGCATGTGCTACAGCAATACGCGCCCGCTGTCGATGGAGTACAACCCATCGGCGCCCGTCGCTTCCGCAATTGTCGCTTCTCTGCATGCACGATCGCTTTCTCTTGCACTTTGGCGCCATGCACGCCGATCAACCGTGAGAGGCTCACTTTGATCATGTCCTGGTAACGTAACTTCGATTTCCTCACATGTCGCTTTCCAATACTCAGCTGACCATACAATAGTAGTTTCGATATCCGCGTCGAATCCATACGACTCACATGACCTAGCCACCTCAGGTGTCTTAGCAAAGTATGCAGTCCACTGCATACATTCCACTTTGATGCAACACTTCCATGTCCACAACACTGTCGCACCAACCGATGCGCAGAATCCGTCGCAAACACTGTTGAGGCAACCGCTCTAAATATCTCACATCTCCCCGGTACATCCTTCACGCTTCACTGCCGTATAGACGAACGGACAGCACCATGGATTTGTACACCATCAGTTTCGTGCTAATGGTAAGCTGATGGTTGTTCCACATTCGGTACTCTAGCTTCCCGAATGACGCCGCTGCCTTCGAGACGCAGATACGCAGCTCACTGTTAAGCTGCTGGTCAGTCGACATCACACTCCCAAGGTAGCAGAAGTGGGAGGTGGTTTCTAGTACTTCAGCACCAATGCTGATTTGCGGCAATATTGAAGACTGCACCTCCGGTGGAGACAGAAAGAGACAGACAGTTTTGCTTGTAATGGTGGTGAGCCTAAATTTGGCCGCTGTCAAAGCCGGAGCACTAGTCATGTGCTGCAACTCTTCCACGCTGTGTGCAAACAACGCACAGTCGTCAGCAAACAGCAACATACGGATGGTTGTCTCACAGACTAGGGTGTTCGCACCGAAACGACGGATGTTCAGCAACCCACCATCAATACGGTGCTCCACACGAACGCCGTAAGCACAAGCGGCATCAGAAGTACAAGACACCGTAGCATGACGATAGACGTTAAACAGGACAGGAGCTAAAATACAGCCATTCTTCACACCAGAGACAACTGCAAAGTCATCCGAAGTCAGTCCACTCAGCTGCACCGTCGCTCGCGCACCACTGTGCAGACATTCAGTTAAACTTACAAGATTACGCGGGCAACCAAACTTACCCAACACCAGCCACAAGGTCTCGCGGTTCACCGTATCAAATGCTTTGGTGAAATCAACAAAAAGCGAGTACAATGGCTGGTGTCGTTCTCTGCACTTCTCCTGCAACTGACGAGTCACAAACACCATATCTATAGTGCTGCTACCCGAACGGAATCCACATTGCTCTTCCGCTACGTTAGGTTCCACAACCTGACTGACGAGGCGGTTGATCAGGATTCGGGCAATCCCCTTACCCACACAACTCAGCAAGTTGATGCCACGATAATTCGTTTAACATTGCTTCCTCCGTTGTCCTTGTACAGTGGTAGCACAAGGACATGCTTCAACTCAGGAGGCACCTACTCCTCAGTCTACACACGTTTCACCAAGTGGTGCAGCGCAGTCACTAACGCCGGCCCGCCGTGTTTCAATATTTCAGGCGGGATCCCATCGGCACCGGCACACTTGCCTTTTCGTAGCTGAGAAAGTCCTGTCTACGTCTCATCCAGTGTCGACGTGTACACCAGACTCGCGTTCACATCGTTCTGTTTTAAACCGTTTAAAGTAGGCCTGCCGATCTCTGAACGGTCATAACCTTTTTGGCGGAGCCGCATTATGTCTGCAGTCTCTGTGCAGGTAGCGCCTGAACTACCATCGATCAGCTTCCTCTGCTGCTCCAACCTCGGTCCATACACCGCTTTCAAGGAGTCAAAGAATTCCTTGTGTTGGTGCCCCTCGGCGTAGCATTCCATCTACCTCGCCTTCTCCGTCTACCTTACATTTTTAATGCGAAGTATCTCTCAGTCAGTCGCCTTCGAAGTTTGCGAAACTGACTATTCTTCCCCAAGTCACTTGGGTCTGCGACCCATGCGCCAATCGTTTTGTTCTCATCAAACTGATCAGGCCGCTTATCGTTTGCGCGCCCGTTGGTCTCCTCTGCAGTATCTGTCCCCTGGTCGCGAATGTGGTGCCACAGGTCGCCCACTGTTGCTATGCGTTCCACATCACACAAGTGTGCAGTAATTGCCTTCTGCAGCTCAACACGTTTCGCCATGGTTGGAGAGAATGTTAACTTTACGCTGATTCGCGACGGGTGTGCAATACATAGATTTACGAAAATATATGTACAGTTTGCTCCGCACCAATTTTTTATCATTGCCACACTCAGCTCCACGCAGTACACGTGTCATGCGCACTTCACGCATATCACGTTGACGCACGATGACATAGTAGGGCAGGTGAGCACGACCACTCCGTGGGTGCGCCCAAGTTGCTGTATCACTAGCACTGAGTGCAAACCGAGTGTTCGTGATCGTCAGGCCGAGTGGCACACTGAGAGCAGCCTGTCACCATTCGCATTCGTTGAACCAATGCCATGCGGACCGATAACACCTGTCCACGCTGATGCATCACACCCAACGCGCGCGTTGAAATCACCCAGCAGGAATAGTCGGTCGCTCTTCGGCACAGACCGTATCACGGAGGATAACTGAGTGTAGCATTGATCACGCATGTCGTCAGGATAACACATGGTTGAACCGTACGTGCTTATAAAGGTGGCAAACTCACCTCTTTCGAGTCGTATGCGAACATTCATCAATCGCGCACTGATGCCTGTAGGTTCACCCATGAGCTGGCCATGGAGGCGAGCGGATATTGCAAATCCGACCCCATTATCAAGTGGTGCTAAGGCGGCATTGCCCACCCAGTAGAATGTGTAGCCATCATCATCATCAACTGTTGTACATCAGCCGTTTGTACTGATGCTTCTCTGCCATACAACCATGATGATCTATAAAATAAAGAATAATATGGGGGGGAGTCGGGGGACTTACTTGAGAACCTTGATGCTCTTAGCAAAGATTTAGGGTCAAGGCACCTACACCTTGTGTAGACGCAGCAATCCAGGGTGGAACCCGGCCACCTGTAACTTATGACTATGTGATCAATTTGGGTCCATTGCTGGCCAGCTATAGGAGGAGGCCAAGTGGCACTTCGGCGCCCACTGTGTTTAAAAGCATTGCTACTAAGAAACAACTGGGGCTCCGCACACAGTTGCAGCAGACGATCACCGTTGTCAGTCCGTTCGAAGTTAAGCCCGTAATTACCACCCAGCTGAGCTTCTGAAGTGCTCAGACGCCCTACTTGTGCGTTCATATCCCCTGCAAGTACTGGAATACCTGCGTCGGTACGCTGTCGTTTCTCCATGAACTGTACCGGGAAGCGCACCAAGCGTGCCCTCAGATTGGCAACGGAGAAATTGTCTCAGACCTCGGTCCGGTAAGCTTATCAAGACGCACTGCATACCGAACTTTCGCTGTCTTGTTCTAATGACACTGAGCTTCAGTGGAATAGGATCTCGGCCGCCATGCACGACGCAAGAGCGTCTGCTTGTGGCACTATCAGTTGTCACCGCACCAGTCACTGGATCTCCGAGAGGTCGATGAACCTGTTGGAATCCAGAAGAAACCCGCTGGCTGGCTCTGATCACAATGTGACCAGACGGGCTATTAGGCGTGAACTAACGCGGAGCCTGCTTGCTGACAACGAAGATCGGCGGACCACTCAGGCTCAAGAAATGGAGGAGGCAGGAGCAGTAGACAATTACTGCAAGCTCTTCCGACTGATCCGAACCACTGGTCCCATGAAACCAGGCGTCAGTGAGACAATCAGAGACTGCGCGAGTGCACTGATACACAATAAGGAGCGCCGTATAGCTCGTTGGGCGGACACTTACAAGATCAGTTCAGCTGGCCCTCTGTTCCCGGACCTCTTCCTACTCAGATGATGCAGGACGAGCCATGGACGGTTAGTTTAGAGCCTCCGTCGGCGGCCTAGGTCCGAAACGCGATCACAGCCTTAATCGTTTTCGTGCCGCTGGCCCGAATTCCCTCCCACCTGCACTGTTCAAGAATGGTGGTGAGGTCCTCTGCAGGGCACTGACCTCCCTATCCGAAACGTATCT
>OX104071.1:51850598-51916965 GCA_944474145.2 Dicrocoelium dendriticum
CCTATATCCATTCAGGCTAGCTACGATTTACTCCGCCTCTATCTGCTCATTCACCGTTAATCCTTATGTTACGCACATGTGAGTCCAGTGTACCGTGAAATCACTATTGATCTGTTTCTTCACAAGTTTTTTTCTAACTGATCATGCGTAATGCTTATATATTCGTAGATGATATCTTACTTCACTGTAGGGCAGACTGATTATTCCCATACAAACGTGCCCCATCTCACGACGATAAACTCTAATCAGTTTTACATTTGTACCACTTGTGCAGGTTCAACCATGAACGTCAGAACGATTTTCGATTGCCACCGTTACAATTATCGTGACAAAGCTGTACAGTTGTACTTATTTGATCATTCCTCCGTGGGCATTCCTCGTATTGTCGAGAATAAATATAAATCTATTTACTTAGCAGTTTGGGTGAAATACTTGTTTCACTATACACCGATGCTTCATGCTTTATTAGGGTGCACTGCGTTGTTGCTTTATTCGGCTTCCACTAGCGTTTCCTTTACGTAGTTTGCTGCATCCGCATCCAAGTGTCACTGAGCACGTGGCTAATGTATTGAATAAATTTGCTTGTGGCAACGTTTTACGGTGTAAAGGAGGCCGAATTACAAATAGCGTGCACATTATACACCCAGGGTTCGTACAGTAAAGTCTTGGCGTAAACAGGCGGCAGCAAGTGCTGCGCGCTAACATATAGTGGCCGGTTATTTCCGGATTTCCCTGATGTCGGACGCAGGTATCGATGTAGGCTGCTTTTTTTAAGCAGCAGACACGTTTAGTACGTTAACTGCCTGTCAAAGTGTGGAACAGTGACCTAAATCCTCCAATGTAGACGCAACTGTTATGGATCGCCTTTTGACTAAAAGTGAGATGCCGAGCTACGGTGCTAACTGGTTGCAGTGAAAAGTTCCGCCAACGTTGGTGACATTCCGTCGTGTCCCATGTAATCTGAACAACCGTGTGATGAGCACTCTCTGGTTGTGCACCTACGTCAATGGAGGGTGCGTTTCAGTATCTCTGTTTCTGCTGTCAACCAACTGCTGGCATTCCTGCGTGTGTCTTAACCCGGTTCGCCGAAGGACTACAGGACGCTAGTGAGAAGACCTCGTGAGACGGAGACTACATGTATGGGGCCTGGTACGTACGATCATCTTGGTTTGCCTTCTGATTTGTTGTATGCGTTTCCCGAGCAGAAGATAACGAAGGAGAAGGAAAGGCTTATACAATTGCACATTAATAGCTTCAAGCTATTTGGCTCCTTGCGTACTTAGATATGGGCTATTCTGTGCCGGGTTATCTCGCCTGCCTTACCTCTTCCGTTCGCTGTGAGAGTGTACTTTGGCCCCAGGAAGCCTGCGGTAGTCAGGCATATTTTGGCGGCATTGATCACTTTGAGCAGTGTGCGCATGACGTTTGGGTAACGCTTACCTCAAATAAGTATTTTTATCGGCTGTTATATGCGATGTTCTAGCTCGCGCGTTTTTGAAGTGCACGAAAAAGCGCTCGGGTTACGGCAGCTGTGATAAGTTTTATCAACATGGTTCTTACTTAGACAATAACCTTACTGTGCCTTTGACATCCTGCCGCCCCCGCAAAGATGAAAGCCTTCGGTCTGCAAACCGTCCTGAAATATCTCCCTCTGAGTGTTTGTCCATCAAGATGATTGATTCCTTTCCCACAGATTATATGCACGCCGTTTGCCTAGGATTTATGCGTCAAAATGATAACTTTTCGGCACACACCGGTTCATAAGCCATGTCGCCTGCAGCTGGATAATGGTACGCAAAATGATTGGTCGTTTGGAGTTCTTGAGATGCTATTAGACAACCAATTTAAGCATGCGTTGCAAACGGATTCATTCGCATCAGTACTGGAAGGCTACGGAATACCGTCAGTTCCTGCTGCATGCAGGCCCCACTGTATTACGGAACATGCTTGAGCCCCGGTAATATGATAAATTCATTGCTTTACACATGGATATTTATCTTCCATGTCATCCTATCTTTCACATGAAGTTGGGGGATTTCGCGGAATCAGTAGTAGCAATTTTTGTGGACGTATGTTTTCATCTTTACGAGGAAGAACCGATGACGTTTAACGTTCATTCTCACATGCACTTAGCGCAGGACGTGAAAAATCATTGAACGTTAGACAACTTCGCAGCATTTGCCTTTGAATCGCAAGTATGCGTGTTAAAGAAAATGCTCAGAAGCTCTGTCCATCTGTATCGCAAATTATGCGGCGTTGTGCTGAGCGTTCGAAAGTTCTGGTCGCACAACATGATGCCGGAAACACGCACGTAGGTTTTAAGTTCCTTTACGTAGTGCGTAAGCTGGCCATCGTAAGGAACGATGTATTGTACGCATTCACAACGCCGGACAACGGAGTCAATGTTCACGGTACCCCGCATATAGTTCGACGCATAATCAAAACAGGGGATGCAACGGCGATCATTGTATGCACTGCGTACGAGTGGTTCCAAGATTTGTGCCCACATGAATTGAAATCGACCGACTTGGGGCTATATAGAGCTAAGGGGTTGGAGAAGCGTTTGTACTACTGCATGGCGGAAGAAATAGATTGCAAGTGCGTTGCTTTCCCAGGCAATAGATTGTGTTATAGTGCCACTGCTCCATCTCTTCCGCATTCCCCTCCCCCATCCCAGAAAGGAGCCGGGATTGATAGTTTGGCGTTATCATTAGCGTTCACCAAGGGAAAGTTTACGTTACCGGTATACCACTGCAGAGGTCGATATGCTCAGATGTTGTTTAGGCCTAACTGTTCGACAGCGCTGCCCTGATGGGTTATAGGCGCGTTGACACGTGCCTACACCAGCAACCGGCTGCATTATTATCCACTAACGGTTGCATGAGTATTTTTGTGTGGAAAGTGTTTATACAGTTGCGCCTTGCCAACATTCCTCCATGTGATAAGCCGGCATAAACAGGTGACAACAATTGCGCGACATCCGGGACTACAGATTCCGCAGGTGCACGGAGTGAGTGTACATGGCGATGCTACGTGCATGGAAACTGGCCGCATTGCCTACAACGCAGAGGCCTATGGCTGTAACGCCAATAATGTGTAACTGTAGAAGCACCTGCTTCGTCAGACTATCTTTCTAAGGAAACGCTGCACTTACGTCAGCGGTCAAATGATTTTGGGGTTGTGCCCGGGAACCACACCGAGGCGTTTGCATCAGCTTTCAGCAGCTCCTTGGCTATCGGAGTGGTACCATTCGGACGGATTGCAGTGGTTGGTCAGCAGAGGGAAAAAGATACGAGGACCACTTAGTTCATGGAAGGTACACTAGTACGTTTCAGTGTATGCAGCATGTTGGTACGTTGCAGACTGTTTTTGTAGATGCTATATTAAAGGTGTGAATACCGCTTCCATACCACAAACGGCTAACAATATGAGAGATATATATTCCCGGAACAGCTGTCCCGAACCCCTGGGTGCGATTAATTCACTTTTATATCTGGACGCTCAGGTACGTATACGGCATAATTGCACTCTAAACACGTTGTGCTTTACTAAACTACTTGCGTAACATACGGTTTCAGTTTCCATGGATATGCCAACCTACTGCCTCGTGCCCATGCGCGTCAGCGACCAGTGGGAAACCAAGGTGATTAGCAGCAGATGGTTGCAGTCAGGAGCGGATGTTGCGGCTATTCTCTCTATACGCCCGTACGAATACTTAGACGTTTTGAGGAGGGACAGGCCATTGACCGCCAGTGACCACTTACATGGCCTTACAGCGATACGCCGCACCGGTAAGTTGAAAGGTGGTAATACCACGTGTGGAGGATCTTGAGTATGCCTCGTTTCTTGAGCAATCCTACATCGCTGCAGCGCATTTAACACATAAGGACGACACAGTATCCCTGGGTACCTCCATTACGCTTGTTGGGTATGTCAACCGACCTTGTGTGATTCTTAAACAAACGTAGGAACTGCGAAACACGGGCCGCACGCGTGGATGCGGATAAGCCACACCCAACTAAACGACAGAGGCCCGCAGCAGCTTCATAATGGAACCCACCTCCCTTTATCCTGTTCTCTAGACCGCCAAAATGCACCCCATCTTGGTCGAAAGCGCACATTCTGAGTACGCCTGAAACAATAGGTACGTATAACGTTCCATTCATTCCACTTGTCAACGCCTCATGAGACAACGGAAATGCAGTCTATGGGCAAGACAACATCGCACAATGAACCAGTTAGTAGGTTAAACCTTTGCACAAATTTCTAATGGCTTCCGAAATTCCAGCTGCAACGTCATCTCAAAACGCCGTCCCAAGCCCTCATTCATTCGGTGTCGTTACTAATAATGCAGCAGCAGATAACTTCCGGCACAGCATTCCGGATGTGCTTCGGATGTATGAACACTATATGCAGATGATGCAGCAAATGCAGAATATGTCTGTCATGTTTTGTTTCCGTGAATGATATTCTATAACAGAAACCCAGAACCAGTTGATAAAACAGGTAGGTAGTCTTACCAAAAGCGTGAACTTTATGGCCGATCAAATGAATCATTCTGTTCGACAAGTCTCCGCTGCATTGCCCCCTCCCCTATGCAGCGTGGAGTAGGTGCGGTCGTGTGACGCACCTGTCTGCGGAGGAAACGCAGGAAAATTTCGTAAGGCGCATTCTAAATAACCGCCTTCGTCATTAGAAGCAATTCTTACTACGCGTACCCGGTGACACCCTCGCGAAAGCAACCGTCGGTAATCTAGAAAGGATGTTCTCATCGGAGGTTATAAGGCACCACAACTTCTGTGGAACTGGTAATGTACCGGCATTCAGGCGTACATACATGTATGCACACATGCACGGTAAGTTCTGTTTACCTGTTTAAGCATCTGCGCAGCCATTTTACTTGAGCGCTTCACCCCCGACGCAGCCGCTCCATCGGAGGTATACAAAGCAACTCAGGTGTGGCTCCACACTGCACGTCATCGCATTGTCAGACGCCGTACTGCGGAGCAACCGCACTTCACCTATCAGGTATTCCCTGTTCAGACAAATCCGATTCATTTAACACCCGCTTTTAGATTATCGATTTAATTCAAGAACCATGCGCAGAAGAGAAAGCGTGGGCGTATGCATCAGCGCTTCACTTACAATAAAAAGTAAATTCCCCTTCCACTATTCTCCATGCATTTAACAGGTTATAACGGATCAAGTGACTTGCCTAATCGTCTCTCCAAGTACCAGCATTTCGATTTCGTTAGTCAGTGTCCGTACCTCCTGTCTGCTGGATCTTGGAGGAGTTCGCGCCAGCCTTATATTACGTATGATGCCGATCGAGAGTACAGCACTTGTAAGTCACACTGCGTGACCTACTCCCGCATAGCCCCTTTAGTCTGTACCTTGTAATTATCCGTGGTTAATGCGATCAGTTTGGCGGTTATGTGACATAGAAGAATCAGCTTGGACAGACATGTAAACGCACGTGCTATTTCCGGTCCCAGTATTTCGGTAGCGCTCTTCGGCATGCTTGGTATGGCGGCATCGTATCCGGATTTGTCTGTCAATGTGGCCTCCATGGGGACAACCACAGGACGTCTGCGCCTACAAAAGGGACCATGGGTGGCTTGCGCTGCACCACCCACAGTTCCACCCACACATCATATCCAGTGTAAACCCGAAGCAATAAGACCGGGAGGCATGTGGATGGGAGCCATGTTTCATCAACGGAGCCGGCCCACACTCCTTCAACAAGCAGAACAGAAACATTCCGGCCTAATTGGGAAATCATGCACACCAGACGTACACATGGCGGTGGCTGGACCGTAGCCCGTTCCACACAGGATGGAACCACACTTTGAGCCTAGCACCGTCACGAGGACGGTGCACTCCGTCCCCTCCAGCGACGACCAACTGTCTCCTGGAGCAAGTATGGACGAGGTAGTGGGTAATAGACAGGTAGGCACGTTGTCAACATGCACATCAAGCGCATCCACACCGGGGAGCTCAAACAATATCTACTTCTGAAATGTAAGATTACTCAGCACGCAAGCAAAAGTACCACATACGCCGCCTTATTGGCCTGGATTAGTAAATCGAATGGGAGCGTACGCATCATGCTTCTATTCCGCGTGCAATAGTACCTTCTCCTGCACCTGAGCAACCGCCCTTATGATCAGTCCACGGAGTTCGCATCGATCAAATTTGCCTTGGATTCGCAACACCTGAAATCAACATGAGTTTGTCATAAACTCAACTTCTTCATGTTCTGGTAATGTTATTTTCGGTTTGCTTGAGTGCCGTTTCCCTGCACTAAATTAGCCGTACAAAAGCGGTATGAGTATCCTCGTCGAATTCATTCGGTATACATATATACATAGATTGGTGTCATCTGTGTCCAATGACAGTTCGAATACAACATATGCACATGCGTGTATCCAAACTTAAGTGTGAGCTGTCACAAACATGCACTACTATACACGGCAGAGAACCGTACATGGTAAAATACACTGTAGAGTAAGCGGTATGGGAGCGGGAAGTGTCATGTAACCATTAGGTTGTAGTACTCGGAGGCCCGGGGTAGCATATTTTGCGCAGACGTTCAGGCGTCCGCGTTTCCGCGTCGACGGGTTGCTGCGCCAACTCTTTAGAAAGCCAGCGTAGTCCCGAGCCGACACTGTAACCAGGTTGTGCCCTTGCTGTGCCGCAGTCGTGCCACCGTGGTGTGTGGGCCTTTTGAATCCGCACAGGTGCCGAAGAACTAGCAGTATCCTCAACACATGCGCAAATGATGAGCGCATGGCGACGAAGTGTCGGTACGGCGTACTGCTGATGCGTTTTTACTTTCTTCTGATACCTATCAAATAATGAGCCAACCATCCAACCCAATAAAACCATATTCGTATCTACTGCGTAAAACTCGAAATTTGCTAACACCATTAAGGGATCACTATAGATATCACATCAGACAAGTAAAGTATGTGAACATAATTCACTTTCGTATCCTTCATGGTAGCAGTTCAACAGTCAGAGGAACCCGTTCGCATCGCACAGATAATACACAAGGCTACTGAAGATTTGGATTAGCTACCAGGAAAGATATGTGAACGTTATCTATCTCACTTCAGGTTACCAAGCAGAAGGGCAGTTGGTGACTGCGGATGGAAACATTTCGGTAAGCTACGCGGGCGATGCACTCCGTCGTCCATAACACACCAGTGAATTGTTGTTATCGCACGTCGCCATTCATTTCCCAAACATAAACTGCATCAGCTTTAATTGGCTGCCTAATCAATACGACCATGCACTGGAGCGAATATACCTCCATAACCAATTTAACTGTTACTTAAAATCTGCAGTTGTTCCCTACGTAACATCATATATATATATATATATATATATATATATATATATATATATATATATGCAGTGCCTGAGGCTGGTGGTGGCTAGATCCTGACAGATGGTCTATCCACTGCTGCTACTGTTGTGCCATTGGCTCATGTCCTGGGCGCCTCCTCGTGGCGACCGCTGGGTGGGAGTTGGGTTGCGCTCTTCTCCCTGCTGAGATCCAGGACACCAATCCGCATGAGCTAGTGTTCTGACCATGTGCTATACCCGCTGCCTTTCGGATGTACATTTAATCGGACGCTTTTGCTGAGGACCCGAGTCATTCTCCTGTCAGGTGTGGGCGCACTGCCAGTATCCTAGTCCATCCTCTTCGGAGGTTAGGAAGTGGTCGATGGCCCTCTTCACGTAAAACCTAGCCATGGGAGACAACAGGTCTAAGGGTTATAAGCTCACAGCTCGATTGGAATAGAGTACGAGCGCCACGCACTGTCTCCGACGGTGGGAGGGTACCTCCGGTTGTTCAATGGTTTGCTACTGCCCGCATCAAGTCACGCAGCCCCTGGTCAAATTGCCGCAAACCCACCAAAACAAAACTGCGTCTGGCTGTGGTCGCAGGTGTATGCTACTACGGTCGCAAAACATGTATGAAACGTTCCAGTACCTCAAAGGCTGAGTGTGACGGCCGTCAAGCAGATCCCAATCTGTCTCTGCAATCACATTCCCGATCTGGATCTGCTCCCCACTGCCTTGTGGGTCAGGCTATTGAGCCAAAGGCTCCGGGTGGAGTCCTTCAAGCAAACCTCCGAAGCACAACCGCCACCTCGCGTGCGATTGCCCACCAATGCAATCGTATGCCTGCGCGCAAAGCACTCAACATCGGGTGCTGGAACGTGCGCACACTACTGGACCGGAACTTCAGTGAGCGCCCCGAGCGACGCACTGCACTCGTCGCGATGGTACTGGCGCGCTACAACATCGATATTGCGGCGCTCAGTGAAACTCGGCTCGCTGAGCAAGGTAAGTTGCATGAAGCAGGTGCTGGCTACACATTCTACTGGGTGCGCAACGCCGCCTCAGCACCACGTGAACATGGGGTCGGATTTGCAATATCCGATCGCCTCCATGGCCAGCTCATGGGTGAACCAACAGGCATCAGCGCGCGATTGATGACTGCTCGCATACGACTCGGAAGAGGTGAGTTTGCCACCTTTATAAGCACGTACGGTCCGACCATGTGTTATCCTGACGACACACGTGATCAATTCTACACTCAGCTATCCTCCGTGATACGGTCTGTGCCGAGGAGCGACCGACTATTTCTGCTGGGTGGTTTCAACGCGCGCGTTGGGCGTGATGCATCGGTGTGGACAGATGTCATCGGTCCGCATGGCATTGGTTCAGCGAATGCGAACGGTGACAGGCTGCTCTCACTGTGTGCCACTTACGACCTGACGATCACGAACACTCGGTTTGCACTGAGTGCCAGTGATATAGCAACTTGGACGCACCCACGGAGTGGTCACGCTCACCTGCTCGACTATGTCATCGTACGTCAGCGTGATATGCGTGAAGTGCGCATGACACGTGTATTGCATGGAGCTGAGTGTGGCACTGATCATAAGTTGGTTCGGACCAAACTGTACATATATTTTCGTAAATCGATGTATTGCACGCCCGCCGTGAATCGGCGTAAATTTAACATTCTCTCCCTCGGTACTGTGGCGAAACGTACTGAGCTGGAGAATGCGATGGCTGCACGCCTGTGTGATGTGGACTGCATAGCCACAGTGGGCGACCTGTGGCACCACATTCGCGACCAGGTGACAGCTGCTGCCGAGGAGACCATCGGGCGCGCAAACTGTAAGCGGCCTGATTGGTTTGATGAGAACAATGCGACGATTGGCGCATTGGTGTCGGAGAAGAATGCTGCATTTGCAGCACATGTTGCAGACCCCAGTGACTTGGGAAAGAGTAGTCAGTTTCGCAAACTTCCAAGGCGACTGACCCGAGAGCTCCGTCGCATTAAAAATGCATGGTGGACGGAGAAGGCGAAGCAGATGGAATGCTACGCCGTACGCCGCAAACACAAGGAATTCTTTGACTCTTTGAAGGCGGTGTATGGACCGAGGTTGGAGCCGCTGAGGACGCTGATCGATGGTAGCTCAGGCACTACCTGCACACAGACTGCAGACATAATGCAGATCTGGCAAAAACACTTTGACTGTCTCTTGAACAACCGTTCAGAGATCGACTGGCCTACATTGAACGACCTCAAGCAGCACGATGTGAAGGCGAATCTGGCGGACACGCCGACACTGGATGAGACGCAGAGAGCACTTGCTCAGCTGCGAAACGGCAAGTGTACCGGGGCAGACGGGATCCCGCCTGAAGTATTGAAACACGGCGGACCCGCGTTGTTGACTGCGCTGCACCACTTGGTGCAACGTGTATGGATTGAGGAGGAGGTGCCTCCTGAGTTGAAGGATGCCTTTGTGCTACCACTGTACAAGGGCAAAGGGAGCATGCAACGTTGCACGAATTATCGTGGCATCGACTTGCTGAGCTGTGCGGGCAAGGTGATAGCCCGAATCCTGCTTAACTGCCCCATCAGTCAGGTTGGGGAACCTAACGTGGCGGTAGAGCAGTGTGGATTCCGTTCGGGTCGCAGTACTATAGATATGGTATCTGCGGCTAGTCAGCTGCAGGAGAAGTGCAGAGAATGACACCAGCCTTCATACTCGCTGTTTGTTGATTTCACCAAGGCAATTGATACGGTGAACAGCGAAACATGGTGGCTGGTGTTAGGTAAGTTTGGCTGCCCGCGTAAGTTTGTAAGTTTAATTGAATGTCTGCACAGTGGTATGCGGATGAAGGTGCAGCCGAGTGGACTGACCTCGGATGACTTTGCAGTTGTCTCTGGTGTGAAGCAAGGCTGTGTCTTAGCTCCTGCCCTGTTTAACATCTATCTTCATACTATGATGTCTTGTGCTTTTGATGCCGCTTGTGCTTACGGCATTCGTATGGAGCACCGTATTGATGGTGGGTTGCTGAACATCCGTCGTTTCGGTGCGAACACAATAGTCTGTGAAACAATTATCCGTATGTTGCTGACGACTGTGCGTTGTCTGCACACAGCGCGGAAGCGTTGCAGCACATGACTAGTGCTCTGGCTTCCACAGCGGCCAAATTCAGACTCACCATCAACAAAAACAAACTGCCTGTCCCTTTCAGCCTTCACCGGAGGTGCAAGCTTTAATATTGCCGCAAATCAGCATTGGTGCTGAAGTATTGGAAACCACTTCCCGCTTCTGCTACCTTGGGAGTGTGATGTCGACTGATCAGCAGCTACACAGTGAGCTGCGTATCCGCGTCTCGAAGGTAGCGGCGGCATTCGGGAAGCTAGAGTACCGAGTGTGGAACAACCATAAACTTACCATTGGCACGAAGCTGATAGTGTACAAATCCATGGTGCTGTCCATTCTTCTATACGGCAGTGAAACGTGGACGATGTAGCGGCGGGATGTTCAATATCTCGAGCGGTTCCATCAACAGTGTTTGCGGCGGATTATGCGCATCGGATGGGGCGACAGAGTTGCTGACACGGAAGTGTTGCACCGAAGTGGAATGTATGCAGTGGACTGCATACTCTTGCTGTGACATCTGAGGTTGCTCGGTCATGTGAGCCGTATGGATTCGACGCGGATACCGAAACAACTATTGTATGGTCAGCTGAGTATTTGGAAGCGGCATGTGTGTAAACCAAAGTTGCCTTTTCAGGACATGATTAAAGTGAGCCTTTTACGTTCTAATCTTGATTGCAGGTCATGCGATTAGAAGGCGGTTGATCGGCGTGCATGCGCGACCTGATCACGAAGGCAGTTGCTGAAGTGCGGGAGAAAGACGTCATGCATGCAGAGAAGAAGCGGCAGGTTCGGAAGCGGCAAGCACCGATGGATTGTAGTTCATCGACAACGAGTGCATGGTGCTGTAGCACATGCGGTCGCGAGTGCCTGAGTCAGGCAGGCCTAGTGAGCCATGAGCGAGGCCACTGAGGACCGCAACCGAAGCGACGACGGGTCCAGAAGAGAACGTAGACAGAGCCGGCGCAGCGTTTGTAGATACGCTGCCTTCGATTTACTAACTGTGTGTTTGCACGCTAAGTCTCTTTATTTCAAGTGGCGGGTTTTCAATTTTGTCCTAATGCTTTTCTTTCTCATATTATTGTCCACCTGTACTATCTTCTATAAACTTGCACACGTTGCTGAAGCTAATTGTAGTTAATTTCGATAACATTTTCACGTTTGTGGCATTTCCGTAAAATATATTTTCTGATCTCTTGAACTTATCGCGGATTCGTTCGTAATCATTTTTTACGCTCATTTAGTGAAGAGTTATGTCTCCGTATCTGTATGCATTATCAGATTTATTTTATTTCATCTTGTCGTTTCAAGTGATTGGCTGTTGCTTGACATCCCCGGTGTGGCTGCGCTTGATGTGCATGTTGACAAGGTGCCTACCTGTCTATTACCCACTACCTCGTCCATACTGGCTCTAGGAGACAGTTAGTCGTTACTGGAGAGGACGGGGTGCACGGGCCTTATGGCCGTGTTAGGATCAAAGAGTGGTTCCATGCACTCAGTGTGGAGCGGACTACAGTCCAGCCACCACCTTGTGTGCGCTTGATTCCCAAATACAGCGTGTTTGTGTTTACCTTTGAAGGAGTGTGGGACGGTTCCGTTGATGAAACGTGGCTCCCATCCACATGCCTCCCGGTCTTATTCCTTCGGGTTTACACTGGATATGGGGTGGGTGGATGGAGCTGTGGGTGGTGCAGCGCAAGCCATCCATGGTCCATCTGTAGGCGCAGGCGTCCTGTGGTTGGCCACAGTGACAGACAAATCCGAAACCGGATGTCGACAACCACATATATATATATATATATATATATATATATATATATATGTACCGTTGGCCCTCTTGAAATTAGACTCATTAGGAAGTCATCTATCAGTCCACCTGTCTTGATAAGGACCGTTCGCAGATGAGTATGCATTACTCACAATTTAAAGGTTACTATTCTGCCACCCGTCTGTCAAATCCTGGTGCCACCAACACCTTGATATTCAGTGCAGATTAGTTTTCAGTTCTGTCAGTGTCCTAGTCGTCCCCATGATCAGCTCGCAGCATTCACCTTTGCCTCGTTATTTTAGTTCCATCCACCCACAGCTGTGCGTAATATGCATAGCGAAATTACTGTAATTGGGATTTCGGCCCGGAAAACACTACTGAATAGTGACAACCTGGTTGACTGATACAATAGTGTTCGAACACATTACCCGGTCCTAGTAGTATGACCGATTCTTGTAACAGTCAATTGACAACCGAACACTATGGTGTGTACCTGAGAGATATTGCGCTACAGTCGCAGAAATTACACCGGCTTAACTTTATTGAACACGGATGAGCTGTTTGATTATTGACAGGTATAGTCGATAACGACTAAGGCCCAACTCCTATCTACCCGATTCACCTTCTGCAGGGAGCTTAAAACGAATTACTCGGTGGTAGAAGAAAAAAATACTCGTGAGCGCAAGTCAACTTTTATAGGCGAGCAAATAAAGTAAACTGGATACAAACGCATTACTGCGTGTGTACGCGCGCGAAAGCCCTATTTGTATGTCTAAAATAGAGCCACAAGAGAACTAGTGGGCAGGCTGCGATCACGTAAGAACAAATGGAACCGGTGGCCCAAAACAGTAGGGAGAACAGCGCCGGTCCTATGGCACGAGCCAAGGCATTCAACGACCGAAAGACTCCAAGCACATGTCCCTGAGGGGTAAAAAGAAGCAAAAAGCCGGGAGTGGATAAATCGTGTCAAGCAAGACAGTGGTAAAGTACATTAACATCGCTCCATGAAAAATCAGAACAGTGTTTTAACTCGTTTTTGTACCAAAATAAACTAGACATGAGTGCAAGTAACCACTCAAGGTGCTCCGTCAGAGGTCAAAGTCCAATGGCATCTTAAAATATGAGTCCAGCCCTGGAGCATATGCGGCGTTTTTGGGTTTCAGTTAAGCGCAGGTAAAATAATTGGAATAATCACATCAGCACCATCACGACGCAAATACAGTGTGAGTAGCAACCAGTTAATTCAGTTCCCCAAACAGTTCCTGACACAAACCAAGGGGATTTTAGGTTCCTTAGAACAGCGGTTTGATCCAGCGTGGATAACAACTGTTCTGTCACATAGTAGCTTAAAACGAGTGATCCTTTAAATCTACGTTCCCGATATCAAAGTCCTTTCTTTGAGCCAAGATGACCTAATAACGGTGCTGGTATTGAATGCCCGTATAGGATGCCACAGCAACTTTTCAGTGTGTGTTTACCCCAAGATCGTGCATATACTGATAAGATAGTCGACAAACTGGAGCGCAAGGTTCTAACCGCGATGGCTGATCTGTTTTGTGGGGCGAGCTAGTTCTCAAAAACTGGTAGTTTTTGAGAACTTGAAGTTTATACCTCAGGGCCAACAACATCGTAAGAAGAACGAAGTAATTGGCGAAAACATGATTACCACGCAGCATGTGGATTGTGCTCGACTGTTCATAGTTGAAACGGCCGTTCGGAGTTCCACTGATCTGAAGCAGTTATCTGACCGGAACTAGTCTTGTCTGGCTTGCAAATGAATTTTTAAGCAATTACTGGGCTTTTCTGAAAGGCTAATATGCTTATCAACTCCGACCGAATCATCCGTCATGCATGTGACCTACGAAGCGATGCATATAATGAGTTTGATCGCAACCGTGCGGTGGTTTTGGCTCGAGCCAAATGACCACAGTTCAGCGGTATCTGCCGTTGTCACAAATGCTAGTGACAGAATATAGTGATAAGAAAGGAAACGCAAATTATGAGGTCACTGTTTCGGATCCCAGTTACGCTATCTCCCCTTGAAAATTAAAAGCGGACGAATATACCGCCGGGTGGACAACGTCAGTGTCGAAGCATTTCACATAACAATAGCCAGATGGACAGAGGGTTTACATTAATTTAAATGTTTTAACTGTAATGGGTTACAGGACGCTCTAACAAATTTGGTACGACACTCAGAGCAAAATTTGCTCGAGATTGTAACCCATTCGATTATCACCTGTATAACTAGCACTGTACTTCTGAAAAAATGTCGGTGATCCAGGAAGACGTGCATTGCTTTGCGCAATCTGAACTGGCACCAAGTAGAGTATCCAAGAGATAGGCTCGTAAAAGTGCTTTTGGTCACTTCGACCCATCTACTTTGCCCCCAGCTGCTTTCTGCCCGCACGTGAAATATGTGGGGTTCAGGCATGGCAACGGTGGCAGCGGCAGTAGCTTAACGTCGGGTTAACGAAACGTTAAGTGGCTATACTACTTACGAACGACATCTGAGTATTTTGGGTTTTCAGTGGACATTATATGCGTTTGCGCGGTGACCTTATCATGGTTTACCAGATGTTAAGCAACCCAAAGCACTAGTGCTATTAACTGCGAAAGCTCAGCATATCAACAGACTGAGAGGCCACCATCTCAGACTGGTAGAGCAATACAGCAGGCTGGAGGGTAGACGTTATTTCTTCTCGCTACGTGTTTGCCACGTATGGAATTCACTCTCAGCTTCTACATTACCTCTGCTCAAAGATCGTGTTGACAATGCGCCGACCGCGTTACACCACATCATATGAGACATGTGAACAGAAACAAAACTGCATCAACCCACGTCCATTTATCCGGGAAAACCAAGGGCAGGGATATTGCGATTTGCTCCACGAGTCCACTGGTTTCGGTTTTACTCTACATAGTTGCTATTCCCTTGCTTTTGAAAACCCTGACTCACAATCCTGCGGGACATATTAAGCCACGGCTTTTAAATCCGCAATCTACGATTGATTATTGATCACGACAGGTATGGGTTTGGATCATGGGCAACTTCCATCCTGTCCTCTACTGTGGCTGCATTAAAATGTGGTTTTAACCTGTGCACGAGGACTCCAAATGAAGTGTGGCTTCCCAACCACAGTGAGGGTGCATGGTGAAGTCGACGGTATTGTTCGGGACCGTCGCTAGGTAGAATAAAAGCAACTTGACTCCACTGGTTTGCGATTCGGTAAATGTATACGCAATATGACAGATACAGTACAGACAGAAGCGTAAGAACTCTATTTAGTCGGACAAGACGTAAAACTCACCTGTCGATCGGGACCAGCTAGAAAGGATATCGCGGCTTGAAAAGTGGGAATGAATGTGGCGGCTGCAAACGACCACAGAAACAAACCCAAGTGAAACACCCAGAGGTGTTGCGCAATCCCGACGACTGCGCTAGCTGATGCGAGGATGAGTATAGCCTGAGAATGCAAGAGCAATGCGTCATATGGATAAAGGATACTCGGATGCTCACAAGAATACAGTTGGCTATCTGAAAAGTCACAACAGCTATGAGTAGTGAAAAGTCGAATGGTTTCACACTCTATTGTGCGCAGTGCTGGCTGGCTCTGTAGCAGAGCTGATGGCATCTACCGAGTGGGTTATGAAGGGTGAACATGATATAAGTTAAATTCAATCCACATCAAGAGACACTGACCGTAGAAGCCAACCGCAACTCGTTTCCCGGGCTGAATCGTCGAATTAAACCGCCTGAAATGAAATGGAGAGAGATATACAGCTATGTGTGTCCAAGTTAACCAATGCTATAATCTCCGTGTCGTGGTCGGGATCGTACCGTTAACAAATGTGCATTGCACGAGAGCGTATGGGAAGAGTCTATACGTTCCACTTACTATACCCATCAATAAAAAATAATGTGTCAGCTGTATGCCGTAACGGCACTCTGCTGCAGCGTGACCACCACCAGTCGCGAGTGGGCTAAGTATACTGAGAGGACGCCCACCACTACGCGGATTCGAACCGGTGACCTTATGACTGCAAGCCAGACGTGCAAACCACTCAGCCACCGGCCGACCGACTATCAGCTGATGCGGATGCTAAAACAGAAGCCCATATTTTCCACTAAAGTTAAAAACCCTCAAATCTCGTGAGAGAGACAGAGGGCATGTTGGAGAACGAAAAAACAGCAACCTTGGCCACGGCTAGCACACATGTACCACGTGATCTGCAGCGGTAGCCTCCTGTACTCGTTGGCGAAAGGACGTCGCGCTAAGTTCGCCCATGTTCCAACTACCCACACTGTAATACACGCTGGGGTCGATACTAACCAAGATAATTTTCAGGTGAGATGTGCTACCGGAGGTATTGGGTCACGACAGATCATTTCGATAACTGAGGTTGTGTTTGACTAGTTCGGTGCTTCTCGCTTCCCACAAGGCATTGTACATTGGTTCCGAGTACGGAGCCTCGTCCTGATGGAAGTCAGTGCCATGACTACTTGGTTATCGGGAACTGCGTGGAAACAAATACCTTAAGGTAGACATAAACTGCACGCCGACGTTTACATTGATTTAGATATACTTCTTTATGACGATGATTGGACACACCGCACATCTTAGTCGGTTGCTTCACTCACACCCAAATTCCAAAGAATACCGAAGACTCAGAAGGATGGGATGTCACTGGACCTAATTTTAACAATAATAATTTTATCGCACCGCAAACGAACACGTTGATTAATTTGAGTTCCGACATAATCTGGGTAGCACTTTGAGCATTACAGACTATAAAGTCCTACGCCCGAGACGGTCGTTTGTACATCTCATATGGTAGGACTCGAATAATCTCTTTTACTGACTCTGTTAAGCTTGGAAAACGAGTAGTGGAGAGCTGCCATAATTTATATTATAAAGGAAATATGGACGGCATTGTGGTGCTCAGTTCCAGCAAGGCAAAAATAGGTCAGCCTAAAAGATGTAAGTGACACCACCCCAAGGTTAGCGGCAGGTTCGAGTGTGAAAATTTCCTCTCCCAAGTCGTAAAGTCAATAAACGCGTTAGAAGAGATGTTTACCGAAAGCCGATGTGGCTCAGCCAGAATCTGTTCTCATCCACATGCACATCGATGGGACGCAGTAGTGCCTTTTCTCGGTGCGACCTGGATGAAGTCACATTTCACCATTAGCATGTTTAGGTAAAATGGTTATTCCAGATGAGTTATTGGACGAAGAGAAAAGGAAGAATATAGCCATAATCTATGCGGAGCTTAGAACTCGGAATTATACGTTGAACTAACCATAATGAAAGCCTAGCACCTTCTTTTTGAGGGTCGTATGGCGCAACGGAAGTTTTGATCATCAGATAGGACCGAATAACGGTTATACACATTTTTGGTCTTCTTAGAGACCGGCATCAGTGTATACACGTAAAAGCCATGTGGTGCGTCCCGGACGCATATTAACTAAGCCGTGTCTGATGTGGTCTGCGTAGCACAAAGAAGTTGCACTGGAAACCGTCGTCGCCCCAACAACACGGAGAAAAGTCAGGTCTCGTGAGATTTGAGGTTTTCATCACGGCCCAAGTCTGAATGTGATCTACGAGTTCAGATTCTTACAGATACGGTAAATAGAAAAAAGCGTTGTGTACACGAGCATGAAATTTGGACTGTTATCTGCAATGTGGTAACTCACCTTGGATGGCAATCATCCAGAGACCAATGATGAAAAACATGCGCCCTTGATCGCGGCTAGAACGTAAAGAATAAAGCACAAAAAGTTGAGTGTTCGACTCGCGGAATACACGCAAATTAGAGATTAGTGAACATCAGAATTAGTCGTGATGTGTTCTCGACCGCAAGACTACGAGGCAAATGTCCGCATTCCGAGAGGTGCCAAGTGAATGGATAGAAGAGATTTAGTCCATAAGTGACTCATTTAGTTGCGGGACACATTAATTGTAGTTCTTTCTGCAAACAAATCGCAGTCTTGTTTTTCGTCCCTTTCAAGTGGCCTAAACATTTGTAGGTGTATGAATCACGAGCTCTTTGTGTTACTCTCAGATGAATCGGTATAAAGTGTACACTTGTGTATGGATCAGGCAGTACGATGACCTGGAGTTGGTTAAGTTTGGCTCTTAGTCGATGAACGGAACAGAACGGGCACGCGTAGAATGGAACGATTTTACTAAAAGCCGGAATGAAAAACCAATGAAATAAGGAAGGTAAGGCAAGGTCATTGTCAACCAATCATGTCAGCGCCTGTGTTTACGAATTATACGTGACACCCCTCTTCCCTGATCAAGTGTGCAGACTCCGGGTTTTTACCGGTCAACTGGCTTAGGAGTGCGTTTTGAGCGTCTTAATGGTGGTTGTTCCGCATCCGTTTGTGGTTCCTGGTTTTGTGAGGCAGAGTCTCCGTCCGTTTTTGGGTCAGTAGCAGTCGCTTTTCGATCCCGCTCATGTGGTTCGTTTGACAGTGGTCGGATATAGTTAAAATGGCGGCGCACCATTGGGCCATCCTCCGACTGTAGCTTCGGTTGGTTACACATTGAGGACATGAGTGTAGTAGGTTGCCAGCTTGTTTCGTGAGGCAGTCTTGTGTATATCAAATCAAAATCATTGAGACACTGCTTCTCGCCAAATATAAACGCAGTCCTCTCCCGGTGCTCCTGTTTGATCGCCAGCTGCCAGTAACCAGATCACAAATCCAGTACCGTGAATATCTTTGAATTCTTCAGCTTGTCGAAGATGTCTGCGACTGATGGCACCGGGACAAAAAGACTCAGCGAGGTTTCGTTCAACCTTCCGAAATCCACGCAAAAGCAGTATTTTCCCTTGGCCTTCATCAACAAAACGATTGCGAAGTTATACGGATTCTGAGCCTCCCCAATTAGACCAGCATTCAGCATCTCCTGAAGCTGCCTTTCGGCCTTGACCTTCAGGTGGATTGGTATCCTTCTGGGTCTATACGACCAATAAAGTTGCCGCGAAAGCGGAATTGTGTATTCGAGTCAACCACAAAACCCGTAGGGGCTGTTTTCGTCCGTGAAGAGGTTTGTATTTGCCGACAAGCGAATGCAGGGCCGTACTAGTGTGTAAAACGGCAACGACTGAGCACGCTCGCGTGGATGCTTTTCTACTATCGTGGGGTATAGATCCGTATTTCGTCCTCAGCTTTCCTCGTTTCAGGTCGAGGATAGCCACATTGGCTTGGAGAAAGTCTGCTCTAAGAATGGTCTGTTTCGCGTCCGGCGACACGACGAAGAGATGCTCGAATTTATGACTCGCGAGACCAACCACGTGCTCCGCCATACCATTTATACGTATATTGTAACCATCGACCGCCTTCACCACCATGGAACACGATTGGGTTTTCACATCATCTTGGGAAGACTGCGGCTCCTGTATCGATCAAACACCTCTCTGTTGATTCATTTACCTCAACCATCGCACCTTTGTTAAGGGGCCAAAGTATGCACTTTCCAACACGAGAATACTGTTGGTAATTTTTATTTGGTACAAAGAATGTAGTGCGCCTTGACGGGTATTACCGCTTCCAGTGTTCCAGTTTCCAACAAAAAAGCATAGCCCCTTATGCCGCGTACTCTGACGGGTACTTTGAAGTGCTTCGATATCTTGCGTAATATGCGCAAACTTTTCTTTTAACCGAGCTAATCGATCGTTGTCTTTTTGGCCCGATTCTCAATTCTGCCGCTGGTTCCTGTAACAACGCACTTGCCACACGAGCAAATTCCACAACAACCGTCTTCTGGTTAGCGTCCACAATGCGCAATCGATCCGCCATTATTGGAGGGAGATCGTCAAGAAGCTGCTTCACTAATAGTTGCTGTCTTGACGCATCGTACAAGCCTGGCAGCGCCCGATCCAACAAGCCGCCGAGATGGATCGCAACCACGACTGCATTCACTCCTAGCCCAAGGCGGGCCGCCTTGAATCGTCGCATCGCATCCTGGCGGTCGGCCAGACTGTCCAACCCCGTGATAAGCACCTCGTTCGCGGCGGACCATCCTAACTTGACTGGGCCTCTACTTGCCGCCTCCATGGTCAACTTCGCTCGTTCCTTGAGTAGACTACGAAGCGAAACCAGCTTCCGCCGCTCATGCTTCTGCGAAATCTTTGAAGTCCACCAGGAGACTCCGACTAACCCCACCCTCAAATGGCTCCGGCCACGGGATCCTTCCGTCTCCGGCTGGCCACGGCACCCAATGTGGAAAAAGCGATGCGGTGCGAATGAGTTGTGTATTGAAGAACGAGACTATGCGTGGCAAAACTTTTCTAACATAGGAACGTCGGACGCATTTGCGTACATCATTCGTGGTGCCATTTGATTCCACGCTGCGCCTTGTGCTATCGACTCAGCTTGCCGTGACAGTGAGGTATAGGTTCCACGCTCCAGCGCCATCCATATTCAGGGCTGGCCAAATTGCGCACTACGCGCTCGTAGTCCGCGGTGAGCCATTATTCGCTGAGTTCATCGCGCCCGCTCGTTTCACCATACAACTCATTAGTAAAGCACCACAACCTGCCAAACTCCGGCCTACCAGCTGCTTGGCAAGCCTTCTATGTCTCCCTATTCTACGCTCCCATGGCTTCATTCCAACCCTAACTGTCACAATTGCTCGTTCCCATGTTGTACAACTTGCCTCGGGGGTCAAACACATGCCGAGATTAATTTGTACTCGTTTCAGGAGCAAATCCGCCAGATGTTCCCTTCACGCCACATTTGTCCCGAGACACACTACAATCAACTCTACCCCAAGAAAAGGCCGCTGGGTTTCGTGATCTTAATCTACAATGACAAGTAAGGTGATTCAATATATAAATAAATAAACGTTTTATTCTCGACAGTGCGAGACACGCTTACAAAGACATGATCATGGTAACACAAACACTAAGAACTGCTAAATGTAAATAACGGTATGTTTATAGGTAGCACGTAGATTCAGGTAATACGTGCATATGGATATATACAAGTAAGAATGTGTGTGGCAGCGTTGCTTGAATTTGTTTGTGTTACACCGTGTTTGTGATGGATTGCTGTCAGGTCGTCAACGTGGGAAGGGATGAAATGAAATCTTCGTATTGAAGGACACGTACGTGGATTGGATAAGATCATCCAGTTACGTCAGACGCAGTGACTTTAGTTAGTGGTGAGTCATATTCGCCACATCGCAGTGTTGTTAAACAGGCATTTGTGGCTTTTATAGGGAGAACGTGTACCGGGCGTAAACCCACCACGTCCTGGAACACTGTTGCCGAACCATTCGCTGGAACGAGATTAACGTGAACCACCGAGTTAACACCACGTGGAGGCTATTCGGCGGGCCAGCATTCCATGTGTACCTTGCAAAAACAGTTGTTTCAGTACTGAACGGGTATTGTTGAATACTGTAAGCGACAAATTCGCTTGGATCTGGAGCATAAAACTCCAGGGTCAAACCAAAACAAGGCCTTAGTTAACTTATAACCTCGTTTTAATGGTACTGACGAGATGATACGAAATGTGTGCATCTACAAATATTCGTCTTCTCTCTGTGTTATTCAAATTATTAAAGGGAACCAACTGCTTTAAGCTCGTTTTAGTTTGATCCCGGAATTTTACGAGTTACTGGCGCCCCAAGCGAATTTGTTGCTTACACCGAGTACAGTTGGTGCTTGTGGTCTTCATGGACAGTCATGACGTCGGTGGTGTTGTGAACATTCGTTCCCTCGCGGAACGCTGAACTATCCCAGACGATAACTGTAACCCTTATCCTTTCTTTAAAATTTATCATAGTAAGGGAGATTATCCTCATTTTAGCAACGTGGGGTAAGACAATTGGTGCATGTACCATAGTCGGTGAATTGAAGTAGGTTGCCCTAGGGTACAACCACAATTCAGTGACACAACAAAAGTATACACACGTTGATAGACAAGAGGTACAACCCCAGATGTTGATACTACACTGTGACACTGCAATTTGAGTCGTCAGAAGCTCAAACAACTGCTGCGTGTCTAGTTCCAATGTCAAGTAAGACACACACAGGTGTGTAAATGTCCCTCTTACCTGGTGTAGCCAAATCGTGACCGAGTGAGGAAAATAAGTGCGGATTCCAGCCCTGAGAATATGAGAACGTAAGAGAACCAGATCAAGCCGTAGGTCCGTAGGCTTTCGGTGTCTGTTGGGGTGGATTGGAGGTAGAACATATTTAGTTTCAGTCCAGAATTGAAGCGTCCTTCAGCAGTGACAAAATAACCGGGTTATAAATCGAAGATATAACAATTCGTTGCCTGGTATAAAGATGAGCAAGTTGACGCTTTAATGATTAAGAATGTAAGTAGTGATGATAAGTCCCATGACACAAGCCCGGGGACCTGCACTTAGTGCTCTGAGAGTATGAGTAGTGGATTTAATTTTTTGAACATTTGAGTATGGGTGACTGGGAATTAGCAACCATTTGATGCACAGACACGAACTCTGCTACCAGGCGACTGAGTCGGTGAGCAGTGGTGCGTCACCACTGCGCAATCATGATAGGCTTGTGGAATTTTTGGAAAGGAATGCAGTAGCACGTATAACACTAGGATCTACACAAATTCACTCTGGAACAAAAAGCCAAGGTACACCTGGTTTGAACCAATCCACAGTCGGTAGCAGGCCTATCGAATTAATCGAAGTGCTTCTTAAGAATACCTATCGCGTTTGGGTTGTGAAACGGAATTTCAATTAAAGCCGCAATGAACTCTGCTAAAAGATATGAGGATTGTGCATAGCACGAAAGATGCCATTCGGTAGTCAACTAGTCCTGGTTGTGACTCCGAGCTCCAGCTGTCTCTACATCAGAACAATGGAAGCCGGATATGAGGATCAGGTTGGGGGCCATCACACACGGTATTCGCTGTGGTGGCCGGATGAATCCCACGCATTTTCTTGATGCGACACTTGCACAAATCGACTGCCTGACCTGCGAATCGGGGCTCAGTATGTGATAACGAAAATACCAGGCGCTACACGGACTTCCCGGATGAGCGCGTGCCGTCCAAGAGACACGAGCAAATGAAAGTAACTGTGCGTCTGGCTAACCAAAGGTTCACTTCCGGAGCTGCTTACACAGAAAACGCTAACAGTGAACGCCATAGCCGAGTGATGCAATGTGGGGGACAATAACTGAGGTCAAACTAGAAATACATCGGAAGTTGGATCACTGGATTTAGTGTTGTTGAAAAACGAATGCTTACATAGTCCCGTAGATGAATAGTAAAAATAAAAATAAACCTGTCAGAGAAATAACTCGAGTTGGTAAACTAATCGTAAGGTTCACATGCGCACAACGCTTGGCTACGCTATGCCGTGGCCCAAAATCTTTGACCGAATCATGTGATGTGGGCCAAGTAATGCATCTTCAACTTGCGATTTGAATTCGGACAATGCAGCAGCGGAAGTAACAGAAATCGGAAAGGCGCTCCATGACTGGCACACAAGAGGAAAATTCAGGCTGCATTCCAAATGGTTACAAGCTGTGGCCAGTTTTGAATGAGTACCGTTCAGGGAGGTATTGCCGTTGAGTTTTAATACGTCACGTGGTTGGGGTCCTTGTGGATTTGATACACCGTTGTAAGGTCACCTGCATACTATAGAGCTCGCTGTAGTTTAAGTTGGTAGGGAAGATAAACCGATACCTTGACCATTTTGTTGCCTTCGTTGTGGAGCCTCAAGAACAGCGAGCTCATGTTTTCACCAGCGCTGTCAGACTTAAATGGCGCATTTTGAAAGGGATCTCACGCTGCTTTCTCTGCATATCCCGAGCAACCGAAAGCATACTGTGCAAACGATCCGAGTGACACAGGCTTATTATCCCTGTACACGGTTTTAACTGCGGAGTTTCTGGTTGATTGGGCGCTTGACATTTCAATCAGCGTTCCCTTATACAGGAAGCCTGTAGTTTGGGGTTGATATGTTGTTGTGCATGACAACGTGGATAAGTGTTACGCTGCTCAATGAGTGAGAACAAGGGAACCTGTGATTGCTCTTCTTATCGGGCTAACTGCGAAACCGAACCAAACGCAAAGCAGACCCCTGCGCTCCAGCAGGGCCGAAAATCGCGTAAAAGCATACCAACCTGAGGCGTCAGAATCAATGAGCACGTTATAAAGTGGTCATACAGCTAGGTTGGATCGGTGACTGCGAAATCGAGCTGCATCGGCAAGCTTAAAGCCCTTACTGAACACCGGTTACCGAGTTAATCCCGGGGAGTCATCCAACACCCTGCACCAAACTCAGTCAGGAGACAGTGGATACTAAGCCGTAGGGATAACAAATGACAAAATCATCGACCATTCCACTCAGCATAACTGAGTATAGTCACGCACCGGCCTAATAATAAGGAGAGAGGTGGAACCAACGGAAGCACTTAGGCCCAACACAGTGTTCGAAGCTGCCATTATGATGTTATGCTCTCTCGGGTAAGTTATACAGGCCAAACAAAACTGTAGGCACTGACCGAAGAGCGGGCGTAAACAACAAGATCAAGAGAAGTACAAACTTGCGGAACTCAAACAAGCAGTTAGCATCCGCGCGCTGGAATGGAATGCGTCTGGCTATCTCGAATGGCGCAGAATGACGATAGAATTTAAAGGTAATTAAAATGATTAGACAAACAAAAAGCTCAATGGGAAATGAGTTGAAAAACTTAATCGTTGGAGTGAAAAATGTGATTGGATGCAACGGTTCTACCGACCTCATAAGTGGTATGGCCATTTCCGATCCTTTCATTAATAAAACAGTATGTAATAACTCAGTTTAAAAGTTCAGCTGAACATCTCGTGCCCATTGGCGGTGTAAGCTACCGGTGATCGTGTGGCTTCATCAGACCAGACACAGAGAAAACTGTAATCGGAGCAAGTGTACGGTAGGTAAAAGAGAAGCGCAGTCCACTCAGCGAATGTAAAGAACCCGATGCAGTTCAAGAGAGAATGTTGCCAGGAATCGTCTCACGAACCTCGGGAGTATTCACTTGGTGCGGTGATGTACAAGTACATTTGTTCAAAGGCAAGGAGCTTCTCTATTTCTTTGGCGTAAAATGGTCATATCGCGGGCCTACACAATAGCCACACCTTTTGTACATCTTGCCACCGACCGATACGCAACAAAAACCACTGCCTCCAAAGATGAAAAGCCACACTGACTTTTCGACGAGTGTAGTAATTAATAGCATTGGACAAAGTAACGACTACAGGTGATATAACAAAATGTGTGGGTGAACCGACTGAATCGATTGTTCGGAATAGTGAACAATAATGGTTCGTTGCATGAATTCCGTAGCGATGTGGTTTGTGTGGCGAAGCGCATGACTCATTATGTCAGGCAGATCGGTAAGGTTTCGCGCAAACACTGGGGGTGGATTGCACGTGTTACAAAAGTTGAACAGCAGATTAAACGAGCTGAGTTTTCACTCTGACAGGATTAACCAAGGTGTCTAGATCGGTCACAGAGTCGGCAGGACAGCCTTGATACACCTTAGTGGACATGGTGAGCGCAGGAGAAAGCTTCTCGAAATACAATTAGAGATAGTACTTAATAAGGGAGTCTCCATGGCGCATTCTCCAGCAGCGCAAAAAGTCAAAAACGGTTGTGATCAACTGAATGAAACACGCCCTACAAATCTAAAGAACGACAATAGTAGGCCGTCGTTGTCTGGCACGTTTTGGCACTTGATGGTATAAAGATATGATTAACATCTACGGCTTGTTTTGATTAGTTACTCTTGGGGATGAGCGATTAGCAAGACCATGATATCTGTGAGCAATTTAGAAGCAGGTTGGATGAGGATTGTGCCTTAATGACTAAGGCTTGACGTTCTGTGAGTCAGCAACTCAAGAGAGGCTGCATGAAAATCTCCTGTTAGAAAGCAGTGATTTCAAGAAAAACAAATGCTTTGCGTGAACTTGGAGACATGAATCAGAAAATTTGCATTATGTTATGTCGAAGGAATAAAAGTTAGCTATACCGTTCTAGGTGCACATCCATTCAATCCGACTAATAATCTGCTCTTTTGATGTTAGGATAGTAGCTCCAGACGGGTCTTTGGCACTTTTGCAGTTTGGTAAGCAGTTTTAGCTGCCGTACACTAGTCCCCCACAACGCGGTTGATGGCGCATTACACTAAGGAGCAAAGAGGACGTTAACGAGCTCGAGGTAGAAAGGGAGAATCTTGATAGTTGGAAAGTGACAAGGGTTCGTCGATATGGTGAACAGCGGCTGAACAATCGAGTACAACCGCGCCCATGCTGAAAGCCCTAGCAATGTGCAACGATTGGCGTGCCTCAATGATCTAATGGGTTATGCCGAGTGGCACTCTTCAATGTTGAAGGAGCCAGAAAGGTCACTAACCGGGAATCACGCAAGGTCCGCTTGGGTTTGTTGATTCGTGCGGATAACCACTGGATCGAATGATGTAGAGCGCAGGCGCTACTGGTGGAATAGGTAGAGAATCATCACATCTAGACTCAGTCAGATATCCATCACATGGCTGGCTACTTTTAGTTGTAGTTAGTGTCTACTACCTAACAACTTGGAGAAACTCATGGACATTAGGATGCAACCTGACCGGGGAAAGTTTGCGGATGGGCACAGCAGTGAGTGACTTCAGATGTTGTTCAGAATAGAAACCACTCAATACCGCTTACGGAATAGGAGTGCATACGACAGGTATCAAGTTATATCTAGAACACTGTGAAGGCACTGTTAATGTAAGCCACGCCTTCACTCTTGTGTACCTGAATTTTAACGAAGGTGCAATATTGGGAAAAACTGAACAGAAACTTATTGTATACTGACGGTCGGAGTGTCATCTGCTGTGAGCCAATGTGTCGGCTTAGTAATGATGATGGATCAGCGGAACTACTTAGTCTTGCCTTTCCGGGACAAGAATGGGGAATAAGGGAACAAAAGCTGTTGGTAAGTAATAACTCAAAAAGAAGCAGAAAAAGAACAGATTCAAGCACATATAGGCCCAGTAGTTCTGAAAAAATTATTGTGCTACTGCTGTTGATTCATTGAATGCAAGATTGCGGTTAAAGCTTTGGACGACCAGTGTAGTAGATCGGACAGTGCACATGCAGAAATGACGATCAGTAGGAAAACGACCTAATCCTTCAGGCAGCCACGAAGTATCTTTTACCGTGGGAGGCCACTTATATGTAGCTATATATCGATGTGATTTGGATACATGCCTGAAAGCCAAGTGCACGGGCTTGCAAATAAATAGGTACATCAACGGAAGCATTAATCGCATCTAGCCAAGAAAAATGGATGTGAAGCTAAGACAATCCATCTAATCGATATGGCGCCATTTTTCAGGGACATGAATCGAGGATCATAAAAGTCGAGTTCAACTAAAGGGTGTCAACAAGTATCGGAATTGAAATAGATGGGTGCTGTTCTTCCCAAAACTGGCACACCACAACCGCGATTTCGTCCTGGTTTGGACTCATCAGAAGGAGATAACCTGAGCTGGGGTGGAACTCAGAGCCTAGTAGTTCACGGCTGACGCCCTGACACCTTCGGAATTACCGAGGTTTACCTCAAAGTGAATCGAGGTCTCTATAGTGGTTGCGAGTTGCAACCCAACCACTCAGCGAGTTCCCTAAATTCTGCTTTGAATTGCGTTCCGCTGTGCCAAACGTTGCTCGCGGATCTCAGTAGCATAGTGTTCAGGGCGTCAGCCGTGAACTTCTAGGCTATGAGTTCCACCCCAGCTCAGGCTATCTCCACCTGACGAGTCCAAACCATGACGAAACCTCGGTTGTGGTGTGCCAGTGTTGGGAAGAGCAACACCCATCTATTTCCATTCCAGATACGGTCCTCGAGATCGGAATGACCGAGGTTTACCTCAAAGTGAATCGAGGTCTCTATAGGGCTTGCGAGTCGCAACCCAACCACACAGCGTGTTCCCTGAATTCTGCTTTGAATTATCGGAATTTTTGGAAAACCCAGGCTAGTATGAGTGTTGCTCGTGGTTTGACACGTCAAGCGAACTTTTCGGTGAGAATCATGCATAGAAAGTTGGTTTGTAGCCAGCACTCGTTATACACAAGTTGGTAGGTGGATTTTTAACTGTGTGAACACCAAAATCCTCAACATCGGTGGTCGCGCAGTGCTATCCGATGTCCATTGGATGAAAAGTTACGTTGGCCGAATTTGGTCGTCATAATATCAGTTTTCCGTGTCGCCGTTAGTCAAAAATGGTCTATGCGCGTTCATATACAAATAAAGCGAAGCGATCGATTTTTAGGTTATTGGTCCTCTCCTTGAACTTTACGATAGGGAGGTACTGCAGACACAGTTCCCGTAACCCCCTGACATTAGAATACGAAGCTCCATCCAGAGTCAAACTTCACAGGCGAAGCTGTGTCGCGCGACAAAGTAAACTAGAACGACATTCCTCTCTTGTGATTGGACTGCCCTGTGAGACAGCCATCTTTGTGGCAGGGTCGCCAATAGTAAGCAAGGTATCGAAGAGATTTTAAACCCGCAGTTATACATTGGCAACGATGGTTTGCTATACAAACAATGAATACTTACGGAACAATTATGTATCATGGGTTAAAAAGGTAAACGATTAACATGTCCCGTGGGATGGCCAGAATGAAAACCACAAAATGCTGAAAAGAAAAGATGGTGATAGAGTGAAAAGAGTTTTGGTGGACCCAATACAGTGTTCACACAGGGGCATGGAGCAAGGAGCCAACCTCGATTGTGTGGGTAAATACTGATTGTGCAACGTTCGTTAAATTATCTCGTCCTTCGATCTACACAGGCCATATTTAGTAATGTAGGCGGGTTAGGTCGATGTCAAGGCGCTTTTTAAATACAGATAAAGTGGGGGCGAAAATAAGGTAATTTGGGAGGGCATTCCCTGGCTGGCAGGCATGAGGAGAGTAAAAGTTTCATTGGCATTCTAGCCCACCGTATTGCGTGGCCAACTTGAGCTGCCGACCTCTAGAATTCCTGTTGTGGCTGAGTTGCAATAAGTGGCGGCCGAAGTGGGTGATCTCTCAAAACATGGTGGACCACTATTAGGTTGCCACGTAGGCGCCGATACTGACCGCTGTACAATCTTAGAGTCCTCAGCATAAGTTGATATGGAAGGTGAAACAACCCTTTGACGTAGGTTGTGTTTCTGTGCTGTGGAGTTTCGAGCGCTGCGAAATTTTGATTGTGCCAACCCTGTATTGCGTATTTCACATGAGGCAGCACGTACGTGTTAAGCAACTGCGGACAGACAGACAGATCAAATCTTCCAAACGCATTTCGCAGCATGACTACGTGTTGGTTTCCAGTGTTTGACGCCTTCTCAGATAGTTCTCAGCAGTTAGGATCAGCCTGAATTAGTTCCCCAAAATCGCGTTCCTGGGTGACTTCATGCAGTTTACGGCCTCCAAGCTTGTATGTGACGCTTGGCTGGTGACGAATGTGGGCCGGTTTACAGTTAGACATGAACATTCATACGTCTGTCCAAGTATCGTTGAAGTGCATCGAGATCTCCTTGGTAGCCGATCGTCCGCCACATCGTAACATCATTAGCGAAAAGCAATAAATCCGAAGTAAACGGAAGCGTAAGCTCACTAATGGACATGAGAAACAGATGCGGACCCAGATCTGATATTTGTGGAACTCCAAATTCGACATGAATTGTACCGAACAACGCAGTCCGAACTCTAACATGCAGGTGCCGATTCAGCAGGAAATTTCTGATCCACCCAAGGGCAGGACAACAATTCCGCAGCTTTCGAGCCTGTGAAGCAGAATGCGGTGGTTCAGTCGGTGGAAGGAATTGGAGAAGTTGAGGTAAATGACGTCGGTCCATCTACCTTCATCGGCCGCTTCCGTCCAACTACTGTGAGCAATCAGTAGGTTGGTTGTGCGTGAACCGTGATGGCGGAAACCGTGCTACCATGATGTTCAATAGTTCAATAGTGTATGGTGGGATAAAAAGCAATAACTTTACAAGACCCACAGGATGGCAAATGGAAGAAAACAAAAGTTTCAGGTGTGACACAAAAATATCAGTAAGTTAGACACTGCAGTTTGTCCTACCGTTATATAATGTGTATCATGTAAGTGCAAGTCCAATAGTCTTTCGAATGTCTCGATGTTTGGTGCGTTCACCACATGCGATGGCAGTGCGTTCCAGTGCGGACAGACACTAAGAAAGTAAAAAGACTTTCTGCAATCTAAACGGGAATATTGAGTCACAAGTTTTAGTGCATGGCCTCGGCATCGTTTGTCGGCAGATAATGTTAACAGTGACTTACATGGATGGTCCTCTTCTCTTAGTATCCGGTAAGTGAGGATCAGATCACCGCGAAGTCGTCGGTATTCTAAGGAGTACAGACCGATCGAACGAAGGCGCAGTTCATAACTAAGGCCCGATAGACCACGTGTTGCCTTAGTGGCTCTTCTTTGGGGTTGCTCCAGGAGACGAATGTCCCGTTTTAACCACGGACGCCATGCCTGCACCGCATACTCGAGGTGGGGACGAATGTAGGCGTTAATCAATAATGGCACGAGTTGCCGCTCGAAGGTACCGAGCGCTCGCCTCAAAAGCCTCAAGTTTAAGTTCGCTATGTTAGCTGCCTTTGAACATTGGAGCGAATTACCCAGACCTTCTTGCACGATGACCCCTAAGTCTCTTTCGTTGCTCACCTGTTTTATAACGCGCTGCCCCAGGTGATATGTGTTGCTGCAGTTACTGCGCAGCGACAACAGGTGACACTTTTCGGGGTTCAGGGGTAGTTGGTTGTTTACTGCCCATTCGTGAATCCGGTTCAGGTCATTCTGCAGATAGACAGGGTCAGATGTTGACTGAATAGCTCGCCACATCTTAGCATCGTCGGCGAATATTTGCATAGGTGATTGAATGTTGGCAGGGATGTCGTTGATATAGACTAAAAAGAGTAACGGGCCGAGAACTGATCCTTGCGGTACGCCGCTAGTGACGCATAGGCTATCGGAGTGGGTGTTGGCGATCCTTACCTCGATTCTTCTGTCGTATAAGTAACTTTCCAACCATGTGAGCAAGGATCCGTGGATACCATAGGCCGCAAGCTTTCGGAGAAGTGCTGGGTGATTGACTCTGTCGAATGCCTTGGAAAAGTCTAAGTAAATCACATCTACGGGAACTCCCTCGTCAGCAGCCCTGGTCCATGAGTCTCGAGCAAGTAGTAGATTGGTGAGGCAAGATCGTCCGCGTCTGAATCCATGTTGGAGGTTGGAGATGATTTGTAGACTTTCAAAATATCGCTCCATTTCATCAGCGATTATAGACTCCATCACTTTTGATAGAACAGGAAGGAGAGTAATAGGTCGGTAGTTGGCAGGGTCTGACCGCTTACCTCCCTTGTATATCGGAGTGATAAGTCCACGTTTCCACTCAGACGGAAGTGTATGAGAATCAAATAGAAACTGGAAAAAGGTTGCAAGGTGGACTGCCATGGTGGGTGCAAGGGTTTTAAGTACTTTCGGACAGATCTTGTCAATTCCCGGCGCACTATTTTCCCTGAGCGACTGTAATTTCTTTGCCACAGATGTAGGGCTAAAGTTGACCGTGGATAAGCCGACGACATTTGCTGGGATGTAGCAAGGCGATGGTTCCATGGTGTGTCTAGTCACTGAGACAAACTGCATGAGCAATGCGTCCGCGGTCTCCTCTTCAGTAACCGTTAGGCCATTGACCGTCTCTAGTGGTGGTATTCCCGTCTTAACCTTCCTTTTGTCATTCACATACCGGTAGAGCAGTTTGTGATTGCTAGTAAATTTGCGTACCATAGTTTCCTGCCATTCGTACTTGTCAGCTTTAAGGAGTGAAGTGCAGTAGTTTCTGACTGTTTTGTAATGATTCCACGTGATATCACTTGGACCTAGCAAATGACCCCTCCAAGCCTCGTCTCGCCTGTTCAACCACTTACGTGTTCTACTCCGGATCCAGTTGTTGCTCCGTCGCGAAACTCGTAATGGTACGTCTTTTGAAGCTGATTGTAGGACCCAGTTTATCTTGCCTTTCAACACTTGCCAGGCATCATTCGCCGAAGTGTGCATCTGGAGGTCCCAGTCAACGGTTGTCGCTATAGTGTGAAGCTTGGAATAGTTGGTGATGAATAGTCGGGTTTCTGGTTCTTTGTCAACCACACTGGCATAACACACATAATCAAACGTTAGAACTGAATGATCGCTACAACCTAGTGGGGGGTTGTATGAAACCGACTCAACCATTAACTCCTCATTAGTCAGGATTAAATCAAGTATTGAAGGCTTGTTTGAACCGCGGTGTCTGGTTGGTTGATCCACATGGTTATACAAAACTGCCATAGCCAAGAACTCAAGGAGCTTTGATTTGAAGCATGGCCCACTTGGGAACACACATGCTATTGACGGTACATTGAAGTCACCCATTATTAGGTAGTGTGAGTACTTTTACGACATAGCATATTGGAGAGCATTTAACAGAATATCATCGCTGTCGTTATGATGTAGCGTTCTGGATGGTCGACTAGGTCACAGCGATGATTGCCTCCACCGCCTTTGACAACAAAGGGAGGATGACCACTGGGCGACAGTTCGCGTGTTCCGAGCGACTGCCACTTTTGAAGATGGGCATGGTTAGACCATGTTTCAAGATAGTACGCACAGATTGCTCATCCAAGCACATCTGGAAGAAATGCGATAATGTCTCGGCCAACGTTGTTGCTGCTACGATCATTGATTCCGGGAAAGAGCAATTTCTTCAACACAAATGTGGTAGGAAACGCGATGTTAATAAGTGCTGAAACTGGAGTTATGGATGTGAGTACGTAACCGTGGCGGACGTCCTGTTGGAAGATCGGAGCATACTAAACCCGTGGAGCGTTGGCTGCTTCGTAAGAACACTGTGCCAATCCGACTGTCGTGTTAAGTGGAGGATACCTTGCTTCGCTTTTCGAATGACTTTAATATCCTGATAGAGGATCTTTTTGGCGTTGGCAAATTTGTAAGGCAAATGTTATTGATGAGCCACTTTATCCCCATGGACAATAGTTGTGCTGGGTCACGTAGTCGCACAATGTTTGGGGGCCAGGACGGGCAGTGTAAGTGTGCAAAGCTGCATTCCTTAGTGACGGGTGTTTCAACTTCTGTTTCTGACGAACGACAATTGATTAGTGGACCAAACCCTTTTAATTTCTGAAGCAGTTGCGATCAGATTGTTGAAACGTCCAACAAACTTAATCCAGGCGTTGTCAGGGGTGGCACCTTTTAAGAAGTTCCAAAATGTAGTCGCAACCAGATCGATCAGAATGCAGTAGCGTGTGATAGTACGTCTTAGTTCAGTATGTTACTCCGAATACTCAATGTACCACACATAGATATAAAGTATAGAGACACGATCGCTTGGCTGTAGTGAGGTGTCGATTAATGGCTTGTTGTCATTTGTAAATACGAGGTCCAATGCCGATGGTCTGCTATCAGCTCTGTATCTGGTAAGTGAAGTGATGTGACAATACAGTGGAATACTTGAGTCAAGACTTTGCAGTTCGACCTTGAAAGTTTCGTGGGTGGATGCCAAGACGTCCAGGTCGTGCACGATGAGGTCGCCGGAGACAAGAATGTGGCTGTAAGATGGGAGCAAGCGTTTCGAGTGCGGACAATAGGCGCTGATCCATATCTGGAACGGACGATTGCAGCAATAAACGACTATAATAGTAACCCAGAATCAAACGGCACTGTAACGAATAGGTGACCGGCGTCTCCGGATCATCCAATAGTTCGCATCGTAAATCGATTGAACGCAGATCAGACTAGCCGACTAGACTTTCACGGAACAAGTGGACATGATTGAATTAATTTGGTCCAGCATAAAGAACACTCAGCTTGGCCTCATACACCGCTGGCGCTGATGGGACTGGTCAGCAGGAAACGGACAATGCATATGTACCATAGGATTCTAACATACGGCAAATGAATGACATTGGAACTGGCCAACGGAAAACAACGACAATGGAGTGGTGAATATATTCTGCATGTCTATAAGCACCCATACTGTTCAGCAATATGATTATCGTAGGGCTGTTTGAAGGATCCGCGTTCCGACATATTTCTTTACCCGCGCAAAGCTGGCTCACCAGTTACTTTTGAATGCAAAAGGTGAAATACCGACGTTCCAATTAAATTCACACACTTCAGGACACGATGTGTTGACACATCAGGCCTTATGAGCTGCTCCCGATAATGTGCAGTCAGGCCAAGTTCCATTTTCCTCTACATTTGTTTCAATCATACACCTTACTTAGCCTTCGTTTTCTTGTGTCGGAATAGCGTTTGGTTGTCCCCTATTGCACTAACCATTTTCGTTTTAGCAGCCTTTGCACCTAACCAACACTCCACATCAGCCTTGACACTACTAGGCAAGCATCACCTCAGTATACGCTTCAGAGTTCGTCCATTATTCAGACCAATTAGGTAGGCATACTTTTTGCTTCATGGTGCATTGGATGTACCCGCAATCAGCAATCTTCTGCTCCGCTCAGTTCAATGATGCTTAGTCTCATTTTTGTCAATAAAGTGAAAATCCGCTGCGTTATGCTTCAAGCGTCTGACTTAGAATCCTACCCGCGGAATCGGGACCCCTCTCCTACACGCGTCTAGTCAATTCGGTGATATCCCAGCCCACACATATAGCCGCGTCCAGCTACCCAACAGCACCGTGTTCCAGTGCTCTTTCCTCGAGACTATTCTTCCGTGCTTCACCTTTTACTTCTTTTCGGCACACCTCGACTACTATGTGAGCGTCTTGACAAATGCTGTAACAATAACTTCCGTATTGAAGCGTTTTTTTCAATGGATGCAGTTGCCGTAATCTCCGATCGTCTTCTCCATCTCACGGCGAACCGCGTTTGAACGTTAATAGTTACCCATTTGTCCATAGTTCGACTCCCTCGTGATGCTAACTTTTAACATGCAATATGCATAACTAACTGGGATCCGAATAACAGCGCATCATCTGACTTAAATCGTCATACGCCGCAAACTCTATGACTACGAACTAAGTAGGTGGGAACGTCACAGTTTAGCAAATAAAAACCTCGTTACTCCATACCTATTTGCTTCTCACTTAATAAATTATGCCGCGAGCTGATAGCGTTTATGTACTTCTCTATTTTAACCCTGCTCTGGTACGATGCGGTCCCGCCCTCTTCAGACTGCAGACGGAGAATTCCCCCGATGTTGTTCTACAGTCTTTAGGTGAGCTAAGTGACGCTGATAGTGAAAATGACGACGGCTGGGACGAAACTGACGATGAATCCAGTAATGAGGGATCAGACGCCATCAGTGAAGGAAGTGTTAATGAATCACAAACGGAAGATGATGATGTTCGTGGAATGAACGGGTATGTGTGATCACAGGAGCCAAAATCTGTTGGGAAAATATCCGTTGCGAAATACTACCAAACAGAAACCAGGACCGAAAAGGGAATGAGTGTCAAGCAGACGCACCTATGAAGGCATTTGCTCGATTTTTTGACGATGCACAGCAGAAATTGTGACATGCATCAGTCAGAAAAAATGAAATGCGAAAAGTAGTTACACAAGCAACACTAGATTTGTGTATCGGACAAGTTTACTCGAAGTTCCAGCACGCATAGGCATTCTGTGCTTCTTGGGTAACACAAAGCACTCGAAGAAAGTACTGCAAGTATATGGGCGGAAGACGGCTTTGATAAGGCAATTAGCTTACTAGCGATGAGTCAGTACAATTTCGTGATTCCAATACGAAGGCCCAGCAAATAGCCACTGACTAGATAGCACCTGTTCGCAACATATGCGGCAAATTTGTCACAGCTCGGGAAACAAACTACACTACAGGAATTGGATGCATTCAGAGGAATAGGTAATTTCAAGCCGTATATGCGAAATAAACCAATTAACTATGGCACCAAGCATTTGTTACCCCTAATACGACCAAGGCTCGGCAATATAACATTGTTGACAATTGTCGGGACATCCCGGGGTGACGTGATGAGGTTTGCTGTTAAAGTTTTGTGGAAAAGTCACTGGCATTCCAAGAATGTCTTCAACTATCTTTCGTTCCTTATGTTTGTAGAATCCGAAACTGTATCTAAGCAATCAATAGCTGAACAACTAATCCGGGATACTAGTGTTACAAGTTACTTGGAATGAGGAAAACTAACTAAAAGCATACTTAGTGTCGACACGTGTTGTTACAAGAAGCTGTAAGCAAAAGATGAGCGATTAAGGACAGTGATTTGGAACAATCAAGGAGGCGCCGATGTTTTCTGCCTACTATTACACACCATTCAGTGTTAGGATTTTATTATTTCAACCTAGTCATTCGCATATAAACGTTTGCTACAGTAGCGGCAGTATGGTAGCTCGATCAATTGAAACGGCCAATCGGATGGTGGCGCGCACATGAGATCAGAATAGATAACCAACTGTCATCAATACTTTACCGGATGCACGTACATAAAGGTAAACGGTGACCACGCATACGTAGTATGTGCCCAAGCCAGTGTAACTTATTCAGTGCTATTTGTTGTTCTAAGGAACTAGCTTAGCTACCACTCAATAGCACTCGCTTAAGTACATCATCGGTTGTCTTGACGAACAACCTCCTCGTGCTGCCAGCTGCGTGGTACGAGATTTTCCCGTTCCAGCAAATGGTTCGGTGGCAGTGTTCCAGGACGTGGTGGGTTTTCGCATGGCAAGCGTTCTCCCTATAAAAAGCCACATATCTCCGATTAACAACACTGTGACGTGGCGGACGTGACTCGCCACTAAATAAAGTCACTGCCCCTTGCTTCATCCTGGCGAAGCATTGTATTCCAGCAACTTTATGCTGTAATTCTGGGGAGCATTGGGCCCTGTTTGATAAAGGAACAAACGAAAGGCGTATGAACTGAGCGATCAGTCACCGGCTCCCAATGGGCGCGATTCCCTGAATTCGCTCCGCTGCCTTGCGGGCAGGCTAATCAGCCAAAGGCTCGGGGCGGTGTCCCCTAAATCAACACCCTACTTCGGCTTGGGTAACCGGGTAGTATCTCGCCCTCTGACAAAACCAAGGACTTTGATGTGTTTTGCTTTCTTTTACTACTCCTACACCTACTTTTGAGTACCATGGTTTCTGATGGCTCTGTCTATTCGTAGACAGTTGCAAAAAATATGTATATATGTCTCATAGCTTGCTTCACATATGTTTTTATGACGCTCCGAATGCCCTCAATTGGGTTCAGTGATTGAGAATAAGGAGCAAAGCGCAGTAGGCTACCCGAACGGTACGACTCCTCTTGGAATACGCGTTCCAGATTCGTGTGGCACAGCGCGCTATCGCAGACCAGGAGGTAGGTCCCGACAAAGGTAGAACCGCGGGCATTCAACAGTCCACGCAACCACTCCGCACACCTTTCATTTTTAAGCTACCCCGCACGACGATTTACTCCATCAAGCCATCGGTCGTCAGGGATCCAATAAGATGTAGGTTCTGTCTTCGAGTGTTGGGCACTTGACACTGGGCACGAGTTAAGGCGGAGAACGGCCTCTGGTGCGAGCACTAAAGAGATTGAAACTTGTTTCATCAATCCACACAGCTAGTCTCCCTTCGACCCCTGATGGTAGAAGTGTCATGAGGTAGGATTTTCTTCGCTTTTTGTTTTCCTCTGTGTTCGTGGATTCCGGAACTGCGCGTAATTTCTTCATTGTTATCAGTCTCCCGTCCAAGTGTCGCGCTACTGTGCTAACGCTCACCTCAAGCATGAACTCCGCTTTCAACCGCAGGCGAAGTGCTTGAAGAGTGACCGTGGGTTCTGGTGATATTCATCCTACCAGGGAATCAATGTGGCTTTCTGCCAGCGATCGTCGCCCCCCCCCATGTTTCCCTCTTTATTCGACTGATTCCACTCTTCGTATCCAACTGCGGCACGTTTCCGGGTTAACGTACAGTAACCATGCAAGTTTCTCCCAGTTGTTGCCCCTCACATAAGTGTTCAGTATTCTGCTCTTCATCTCCTCCGAATGGCGTGTACGACAACTTCCTTTTGCCATTCTGAGTACAACAGGCTTTAAGTCACCCGGCTGCTTTACTCATATACATGTCTGCGCAAGCTTCCTAATGTAGGACACATGACTGTTTTCCGTACATAAGTGTACCTATAGATTCCATCTCACCCTTAGACTCCGGCATACGAGAGTGGTCACCCCATCAACCAAGCCAATGGATTGAAACATCATGGCGGCCGATAAGCATCACGGCCACACCTACTGTAATAACCATTGTGACGCCATGTGTTTCGTCGATCTAAACCAGGCTCTCCTATCCCAACTGTCGAATCCGGCAAATGTTCATCAATGTTAAGACACATGCAACTTGGGCATTCAATGCACTACCTTACCTGCCCCCATTCATCTATCCGTTAACGCAGGTGTTATTATCTAGGATAGTGACTGCTGTACATCAGAGTGTGTAAGTGCGGCTCAGAGTTGATACAATGACACCACATCAATGTTCCAAACAGGTGAGTACACAGAGAGTACAATGCCTTGTGACGACAAAGGCAACGGCGGGCACTGAACGTTCGACGCAACCAGACGGAGCACCGTTTCTTGTGGATCAACAAACCAATCAATAACAGCAGTACATCAGAAAATGTGAGCTGATGCTTCGCTGCCATTCCACAGTAAGGTATTGATGACGGTGTTCATGACAAGGTTATTCAATTTATCTATTCTGATCTCATGTGCGCGCCACCATCCGATTGGCCGTTTCAATTGATTGAGCTACCATACCGCCGCTACTGTAGCAAACGTTTATATGCGAATGACTAGGTGGAAATAATAAAATCCTAACACTGAATGGTGTGTAATAGTAGGCAGAAAAACATCGGCGCCTCCTTGATTGTTCCAAATCACTGTCCTTAATCGCTCATCTTTTGCTTACAGCTTCTTGTAACAACACGTGTCGACACTAAGTATGCTTTTAGTTAGTTTTCCTCATCCCAAGTAACTTGTAACAATAGTATCCCGGATTAGTTGTTCAGCTATTGATTGCTTAGATACAGTTTCGGATTCTACAAACATAAGGAACGAAAGATAGTTGAAGACATTCTTGGAATGCCAGTGACTTTTCCACAAAACTTTAACAGCAAACCTCATCACGTCACCCCGGGATGTCCCGACAATTGTCAACAATGTTATATTGCCGAGCCTTGGTCGTATTAGGGGTAACAAATGCTTGGTGCCATAGTTAATTGGTTTATTTCGCATATACGGCTTGAAATTACCTATTCCTCTGAATGCATCCAATTCCTGTAGTGTAGTTTGTTTCCCGAGCTGTGACAAATTTGCCGCATATGTTGCGAACAGGTGCTATCTAGTCAGTGGCTATTTGCTGGGCCTTCGTATTGGAATCACGAAATTGTACTGACTCATCGCTAGTAAGCTAATTGCCTTATCAAAGCCGTCTTCCGCCCATATACTTGCAGTACTTTCTTCGAGTGCTTTGTGTTACCCAAGAAGCACAGAATGCCTATGCGTGCTGAAACTTCGAGTAAACTAGTCCGATGCACAAATCTAGTGTTGCTTGTGTAACTACTTTTCGCATTTCATTTTTTCTGACTGATGCATGTCACAATTTCTGCTGTGCATCGTCAAAAAATCGAGCAAATGCCTTCATAGGTGCGTCTGCTTGACACTCATTCCCTTTTCGGTCCTGGTTTCTGTTTGGTAGTATTTCGCAACGGATATTTTCCCAACAGATTTTGGCTCCTGTGATCACACATACCCGTTCATTCCACGAACATCATCATCTTCCGTTTGTGATTCATTAACACTTCCTTCACTGATGGCGTCTGATCCCTCATTACTGGATTCATCGTCAGTTTCGTCCCAGCCGTCGTCATTTTCACTATCAGCGTCACTTAGCTCACCTAAAGACTGTAGAACAACATCGGGGGAATTCTCCGTCTGCAGTCTGAAGAGGGCGGGACCGCATCGTACCAGAGCAGGGTTAAAATAGAGAAGTATATAAACGCTATCAGCTCGCGGCATAATTTATTAAGTGAGAAGCAAATAGGTATGGAGTAACGAGGTTTTTATTTGCTAAACTGTGACGTTCCCACCTACTTAGTACGTAGTCATAGAGTTTGCGGCGTATGACGATTTAAGTCAGATGATGCGCTGTTATTCGGATCCCAGTTAGTTATGCATATTGCATGTTAAAAGTTAGCATCACGAGCGAGTCGAACTATAGACAAATGGGTAACTATTAACGTTCAAACGCGGTTCGCCGTGAGATGGAGAAGACGATCGGAGATTACGGCAACTGCATCCATTGAAAAAAACGCTTCAATACGGAAGTTATTGTTACAGCATTTGTCAAGACGCTCACATAGTAGTCGAGGTGTGCCGAAAAGAAGTAAAAGGTGAAGCACGGAAGAATAGTCTCGAGGAAAGAGCACTGGAACACGGTGCTGTTGGGTAGCTGGACGCGGCTATATGTGTGGGCTGGGATATCACCGAATTGACTAGACGCGTGTAGGAGAGGGGTCCCGATTCCGCGGGTAGAGACTCTAAGTCAGACGCTTGAAGCATAACGCAGCGGATTTTCACTTTATTGACAAAAATGAGACTATGCATCATTGAACTGAGCGGACCAGAAGATTGCTGATTGCGGGTACATCCAATGCACCATGAAGCAAAAAGTATGCCTACCTAATTGGTCTGAATAATGGACGAACTCTGAAGCGTATACTGAGGTGATGCTTGCCTAGTAGTGTCAAGGCTGATGTGGAGTGTTGGTTAGGTGCAAAGGCTGCTAAAACGAAAATGCTTAGTGCAATGGGTGACAACCAAATGCTATTCCGACACAAGAAAACGAAGGCTAAGTAAGGTGTATGATTGAAACAAATGTAGAGGAAAATGGAACTTGGCCTGACTGCACATTATCGGGAGCAGCTCATAAGGCCTGATGTGTCAACACATCGTGTCCTGAAGTGTGTGAATTTAATTGGAACGTCGGTATTTCACCTTTTGCATTCAAAAGTAACTGGTGAGCCAGCTTTGCGCGGGTAAAGAAATATGTCGGAACGCGGATCCTTCAAACAGCCCTACGATAATCATATTGCTGAACAGTATGGGTGCTTATAGACATGCAGAATATATTCACCACTCCATTGTCGTTGTTTTCCGTTGGCCAGTTCCAATGTCATTCATTTGCCGTATGTTAGAATCCTATGGTATTTATGCATTGTCCGTTTCCTGCTGACCAGTCCCATCAGCGCCAGCGGTGTATGAGGCCAAGCTGAGTGTGGTTTATGCTGGACCAAATCAATTCAATCATGTCCACTTGTTCCGTGAAAGTGTAGTGGGTCGGGTCGGGCGGGCGGCGTTCGATCGAATCTGTCCGCTGGTTCCACGTCCGTCTCGCTTGCCCAAAATATTGTTTACCACCACACGATCCTTGCGTTGTCGATGAAAGGCTGTGGTGGTTCCCAGGTTGCTCACAAGTTACTTTGTCCAACAATATGAAGCACCAAACGTCGTTTTAATATTTTACCTGCGTAAACCAACGAGGAATTATCCTTATCGTAGCCATGGAGTAGCTGTACGCAGGCGGTATTCTATTGCGGCCCAATGATTCCCTGGATAATGAAAGCAAGGATAGCCGCTTTGACAAAGGATGTATTTATTGATCATATAAGCACCATCACCAAATGTTAGAGCAGCTTCGAGTGATTCAGTTGCGAAGGCATGCAGCACTGCTTATCTTGTATGGTTTCGAGTGGAACTTCTTTCTATTCTGAAACCTCTTCGCAAACATCGACGGCAGCCCGTCTTCTGAGAATTTGAAAGTGTAGTAAGACAACCTGAAGTCTTCTTTTGTCTTCAGCCATGTGACCCTGACGAGCTTTGATGATTCTAACCATTTATTTTGGTGCCCAATTGAGCTTGGATGCAAACACATCTAGGGAGCCTGATGCAGAGCGCCGCATGTTTCGGTTGTGTCAGACTGGGCCAATGGGCCAGTTGTTCGCATCATTGAACAGCCACTGAAAGTTGTCTAGTGGTTTGCGTGGGCTGCTAGCTGGTGCGAGCATGGGCGGTCCATCGAAACCACAAATATGTGTGGCTTCGGAGTGATATTACTCATTAGAAGTGTGGTGTGCAACGGAACAGTGTGCCCAGTGCCAGTATCAAGGCAATGGCCTTTTGCCGTTGAGGACACTAGGAGAATGATCATAGATGGGTCCCAGTGGATGCGTAGCAACACTCATCTTTGGCGAGAGCAACGAGTGGGTAATGCTGGGGAACGTCAGCTGATGTTTCACAAATCCATTTCCGGTATTACAGTTGAACGTTTCTGCACTCGAAACATCTGCGTTGGTTGGGTTAATATCCCCGAGTATCTGTTGAGCGCATACTTCGATGCACATTTGATGTGGTCGTCCTTAGCCTGATTAGACGGTTGGCTATCGATCGGAAACTAGAGGTCGCTGGCCTCCCAAAAGAGAAGCGACCGGTTTCGGACGAGCAGAGAGGAAACGGAGCTGTGTTGGCTAGTCACACCGTCCGTTATAAAGGTCAAATCGAACTTTCAGGAACGGTATATAAAACTCACGTGAAACTGGCTAGAAGGGTCAACTTATAACTAATCAAGTACTACCGCTCTTGTGTTAATTGGCCGGTTCATGAAGTTGCTTATATGCTCGTCCAACCCATGCGGCTTATCGACCATGCTCTGGTGCTGTATCGGCGCCTCGGATACTCGACTAGAGATTTCCTTCCTAACAACAATGGTTCTCGATTGTAGGTGAGGCCATGAAGCAGTGAGCTGATATTTTGGCAGCGCAATGAGGAAACCGATCGAAAGGCAATATGGCTGGTGTGTGTACAAGGAATCAACGACATCTCATGGGTTGAAGATTCCTTCTGAGGTGGTTAAGTGCACCTAATCAGACACCCTAAATTTTAACGAAATCCTCATAACGTACCACCCTGCAAATTTTAGTTTGTTTGTGTACACTTCGCCCACTATTTCCTCGGGTATAATGCCGTTATTATTATTATTATTATTATTATTATTATTATTATTACGAAGTGCAGCGGGACAATTACAGTAATCGCGCTGCAGCTGGTTAAGACGATAACAACAGAACAACCTTAATGAGAGTGGTACTGACAGGGGATATGGAGAATCTGAAACGCAGCCTAATGAGATTATCCCATAAAATCGACCAGCCTGATATTGTAACATGGGGTGGGAAAAGGAGGCGACATTAAGAACAAGGAAGACGTGAGTTCATAGCTCTGACTATAGTGAGACAAGTTATTAGGGCCGGATGAAAGCTTCAGCCCAGAGTATTGGTGTAAGGGGTGGTGGAAAGGTCTAACCAGAGAAAGCAGATGGCGCTGATAACAAGTAAGCTCACAAGATTTAGGAAATTACCAGGTAAATTCATTATTCACTTGATGTAATCGGAGTTTCGCGTCTTCCCAAAGATTTACGCTTGCTCAACCCCTGCATGAACTTTGTTCGTTACCAACATTGTCTAGTTGGCGTTTCACTACCACCATTTCATCTAGGTCCGAACTCCACCTCGTTCTTGTCAGCGGAATCCCCACATGCTTGAAGTGCGTTCTGCCACGCCTGTCTTCTTATCGTCTCTCGGTGCACCCACATGCATCCATTCACGATTCATTTCCAAGGACCTTGACATCACCCATTCACTCGTGTGATGTGCTCCTGGCAAGCGATGCAATCTCGCATTGATCCGAGTAGAGCTTCATTTGTCGGTGACCATATATCCTTATAAGTCTGCTTGCACGACGTGTTTGTATATCTTTGCATGTTTCCCTATGCATGTGCGTGATCATTTGTTGTATTTTAGTTCACTTGTCGGCCTGGGGAATAGACCCAAAAATTCTTTTGTATTGAAGGATCTATGGGTGCACTTGAGCTTGGGAATCGTTGAGGTATTGACTGCTTTTCTATGATTACGTTGTTCAATAGCACCGTTATCTCGGTTTCGGTATTGGTTCTTGTTGATTTCCCGGACAGACAAGCGTTGCTTTAACTCCCAAGCGTTTTCGATGTTTACATCTGGTTAAAATAGTCAGTTATGAAAACACCGGTATGTGTAGTGGCTATTAACACACAGTGAACAAATTAAAAAAGAACAATTTACCTTTTTGGGGTCTCGAAACTCCGGATAAAGAAAACAGCGACGACACATTGACAAGACGGAGCACGGTTCGTACGGATTCGCGGTTTCGTATAGTCTTAAGAAAAATGGGATGGAGTAGTTATTAGCAGCGGATCCCAGCGGTTGTGCGCATAAGATGCGGAAGCGCTCATTAGCCGTTGCTCTCACAACCATCAACGTCAGAAACACACTGATAATTGCATCGGTGCGATGAGACCAATATGAGCATAATAATGCCGGCAAACGTTAGAAGAGAAGAGCGAGTACTAAGAGATCCATAACAAAACCAAAACGCTTGTGCTGAGGAAGGAACAAACAGTTTATTGTTAAGGAAAAAAAGAAAATTATAAAGGTGTAACTAAGCACAGAAGTCCGCAGAATGTCCCAAAAACAGCTGCTTTATTGACACCCTGGTAACTGAACACAAGCTGATTTACCGAACTGAACCAACAACTTTCTATTTCAAAGGCCATTAGTGGTCAGAGTTCGGAGCTCTTTATCGGACCCCATACAAGTCGAGTGTGATGTGCCGCAAGGCTCGGTTCTAGGTCCACGTTTGTTTCTGGTGTTTATTAATGACCTTGCACAGGGAATCGCTTCAAACTTCCTAATGTTTGCCGATGATATCAAGATCTGGCGCAGGATCCAGGCGAACGCCGACCAACATGTGCTCCAAAGTGACTTAGATACAGTGTATCAATGGTCGATCCAAAACTTATTGCATTTCAACGTCAGTAAATGCAAGGTGCTTTCCATCCGACATCAAAGCAGCTACTCATACCGACTCGGAACGGATGTACTGCAACAATCAACTCTCGAACGTGACTTGGGTGTCCTGGTTCAAGATGACTTGGGTTGCTCCAGGCAATCGGAAAAGGCCTCAAAGACCGGGAATCAACACGTTGGGCTGTTGAGGCGGGCGTTTGGACAAATAAACAGCTCCATATTTCGACAAATGCTCAGTGCGTATGTTCGCCCCCATGTCGAATACGCAATTCAAGCCTGGCATCCATGGCTGAAACACGACCTTAATGCACTGGAGCAGCCACAACGCCGGACATCTGAGAATGTAACTGGAATGCGCAATCTGTCCTACCAGGAGAGGCTGCCACGACTAGGATTGTTCAGTGGAAGCTATCGCAGGCTACGAGGCGACCTGATTATGACATACTTGATTCTGCAAGACCCACATCATGTGTGCCGCCCTTTACTGCAACTCAGCAGCAATACAAACCTGAGGGGCCACTCATTAAAACTCGCAGAACAATACAGTCGTCTGGAGTGCCGCAGAAATTTCTTTCCCATCCGTGTCTGTCACCCGTGGAATGCTCTCCCAGAATCGGTCGTCTCTGCACCGACACTAACAATATTTAAAAGACGGTTGGACGATGCACTCATCCACTTACACTTTGTTACTTAACACTATGTCTACGTCCTACACCTGGAGTTTACCCTGGAATTATTTGTTGTTAACCGTGGGTGTTGTGAATCTAAGTGGATCGCAGGACTGCAGCGAAGCAAACGATAAGTCCTTATTTTCGTATTTAAAGTGTTAACTATTTTACTATCCTTTTCATCATAATTATTATGTTGATATGCCCACCAACTATCCAACGGGGCTTGTAAAGCAACGCTTCTTAACCCGTATAAATTCATTGTTCATTGACAGTGATGGTGAGTTCGTTCAGTGTAACAGCACGAGTGACAGATAGGTTGGGGATCTAGTGCAACAGAGAACAAGCCGGCGCATCCAAGCTCACGAATAGGCACTATGATATCACATCACGTATGCAGTGGTAGTTGGGCTTAACGAACTTCAGAAGCATGTGTTTCGCAGGAAGGATATGAAATATCTGCGGACTGTAGGCATGCATTCGCAAAGCGAACACAAAACAATAAAATTGACTGCAACTGTAATTCCGTTCGCTTCGAATGTGCAAGTTGGTCCGGGAGAGAGGGCAACAAAATGTATGAACAGATAAACAGTCGATATCAGGATGAGGAGAGAAGAAAGATCAATTTAAGAGAGATAGCTGGAAGAAAGATTATGTAGGCGACCTGAGTTAAGGCAAGTCGACTAACACACGGATCACAGGACACAAACCGAACTGAGCTGAACAGTTGACGAGAAGGGACATTCGAGCATGTGTACCTCGCCGAAGAGTTAGGATAATGAGGTAGGCATGCGAGCATGACCAGAACTAAGGTAAATGCCAAGAAGCTGTCACAGAGTTCCTCTTGAACATGGTGATAAAAATAATCATAAGTAACTAACCTCTTTACTGCAGCTGATATCCTGTCAGATGATCAAACCTTGATTATGTTATATGACACAGCCATCCTTAGATTGGACCCAGTGGCTATGAAAGTGCGACTGAGCAGGCTGATGCGTGAGATTGTAAGCTTCGGCATGTAATTTGTAGTTTCAAGGTGCAAAGCACTGTTAAAAGAGGTGGTTTAATACGCCACGGGCTATTGTTATCAGCGGATACTCACAAGAAATAGTGGATCGGTTCACTTACCTTGGTAGCTGTGCCATAGGTGGTGGTGACATCACTGAGGAGTTAGTTCACGTACCAGCAAAGCCCATATAGATTTTACAAAGCTTTAATAATCTATGCAAACAGCGGGATATCAACCTGACAGTCTAAGATGGGCTGTAAAATGTTGCGATAAGGCCCGTGTAGCTGTACGGAGAGGAACGGTTGCCACATGGCACAGAATACACTAAGAGATTTGAGACCGCTGATCACCAGTGGTTGCGGAGTGTTGCTCACGTCTGGTGGGGGAGGGGCACCTGATGAGTGTTTATGAGATCTACCAACTGGTACCTAGAAAGAACCCCGTTGCTACCCACTGGTGATTGATAAGCCGAAGCGTTCACGTTCCCTAGGCCATGTTCTCTGCTTTGCTCGGTGAGTGTTATATGATGTCACAACACCTGGCTGAAGGAAACCGCCAGGTGGTCAATCGCTGAAACGGCCTAAAGATGTGAAAGGACTGAGCGGAAAACGATCAGGCCGTACACGTGGCCTAGGAGCAAGCCACATAAGTGGTTTAAAACTGTTTGACAGAGTGCAGCCGCAGAGTCAGTAGCGCACCTGAATTCGGCTTCTTGAACATAGTAGTCAACGTTTCATCATTCATTCAGATTTTCCAATTTTCCTTCTGTTTGCGTTCCAGCTCATTTGACACACCACTTATAATTATGAGTATACTGCAGACTCGGGTTATGTGAACTGAATCCACTAAACTTCATTGCTCTGAACATGGCTGTGTAACGGAAGTGAATCAAACTCCGGCACTATGATCGATCGGGCATGAAGTAAGCACTTATCAACACAATAATCCTGATGAGAAATGTAATCATGCAACATGCACAGGGCTGTATCGTGAACAACACGGAAGGCGATCAAAAAATGATCAGTGGGCGATTTGAACCAGGACCGCGCAACAACAAATCAAGTAAACAAGCACAGAATATTAAAGAGCGCTTCAACAATCCTACAGGAAACTCACTGGGCGTATATTTTCCGATTGGGAAGTTGCCACGAATCCGCATAAGGTCAACAAACCAAGTGCATTCAGTCCGATAGCACTCATGCCCAGTGCACCCAGAACGGTGACGTTCTTAAACGTGTCTACCAGCCATCTTATGCCGAGAGCTGACAGAAGTGGACCGACAGTGAAACCAAGACTGAAGGCCAAGCCGATGATGGCCATTCCACGTGTGCGCAGCTCTACACTGCTTTGATCGCCAACCAGAGCTGTCAGCACAGCCACGTTGGCACGAGCTGTGCCACACAATACTCGACTGATGAGGAACCATGTGAAGATGTGTCCGAGTAGGTAGCTGAGCAGATATGACAAAATGCTCAGAAGCTGGGAAATAAGAATAAGAGGAAATACTGTAATATTTAAGTGACTCGTCAGAGGTAGGTGGTTGAAGAGACCAACAAAGCATTTGCCATCGCCTGGTTTCCACGGGTGTGCGATGACAGGTTGATATTGACAGCGATGGAGGCTAGTAACCATACACAATTCTGTTTGTTACCTAATGTGTGGGACGGATAGGGAACAAGTACTGTGATCACTCACAGGCAAATACATACATACATACATATACATACATATGTGGCGGGAGAGCCTATGGTGCGCTGAGGCTGGTGGTGGCTAGATCCTGACAGATGGTCTACCCACTGCTGCTACCGCTGCGTCATAGTCTCATGTCCTGGGCACCTCCACGTGGAGACCGCTGGGTGGGAGTTGGGTTTCGCCCTTCTCCCTGCTAAGATCCAGGACACCAATCCGCATGAGTCGGCTAACTGACCATGTGCTAGACTCGCTGCTTTTCGGGTGTTCATTTAATCGAAGGCTTTGACTGAGGACCCGAGTCGTTCTCCTGTCAGTATTGGGCGCCCTGGCAGTATCCTAGTTCAACCTCTCCGGAGGTTAGGAAGTGGTCGATGGCCCACTTCCCGTAAAACCTAGCCATGGTTTACGGGTTATAATCTCACAGCTCGATTGGCGTAGAGCACGAGGGCCACGCATTGTCTCTGACGGTGGGAGGACACCTCCGGGTGTTCAATGGTTTGCTACTGCCCGCCTCAAGCCAGGCAGCCCCTGGTCAAATTGGTGCAAACCCGCCAAAAACCCACATACATATACATACATAAAATCTCCAAATTAAAAGTCCTATCACAATGATTATCTACAAGGACTCTTGACATGATATAGTCACCATCAGGATTGACAAATGCAAGCCTATCACAAGAAGGAAGCGATATACTAGTTGTTGTAAAGTGCACTGGGTGAAGAAAATGACAACGAAAGAAGGCAAACACTGATAAGTATCATGTTCCCTCTCAGTCCAAATAAGTGCATCAACCGTGCTCCGTGCTCAGAATTAAAGTAAACCGAGGTGCCATGCAAAAGCTATATACGAGTCAAACACATGGTTGGCGGCATCCGATTTCGGATTTGCCTGTCACTGTGGCCAGCCATAGGATGCCTGCGCCTACAGAGGGACCATGGGTAGCTTGCGCTGCACCACCCACAGCTCCATCTACCCACACCATATCCAGTGTAAACCCGAAGAAATAAGACCGGGAGGCATGTGGATGGAAGCCACGTTTCATCAACGGAACTGTCCAACACTCCTTCTAAGGTAAACACAGACACGCTGTATTTGGGAATCAAGCGCACACAAGTCGGTGGCTGGACTGTAGTCCGCTCCACACTGAGTGCATGGAACCATTCTTTGAACCTAGCACGGCCACAAGGACCGTGCACCCCGTCCCCTCCAGCAACGACCAACTGTCTCCTGGAGCCAGGTGGACGAGGTAGTGGGTAATAGACAGGTAGACACCTTGTCAACATGCACATCAAGCGCAGCCACACCTGGGATGTCAAACAACAGCCAATCATTCGAAATGCCGATATCGAATAAAGTAAACGCATATGACGACATAGATACTCGCTAAATGAGCATATGGAAGAAAGTGGTTAAATGTAAATACGCGATAAGTACAAAATGTCCGAAAGTTATTTAAAACATATCACGCGAGAAAATTACGCAAGTTTACCACAATTTGCATGAGTGACGTGTGTAAGTTGGGGGAAGGTTATCAAGTACGCAGAACAAACCAAATAAAATGTAATGAATTTTATCCACATTAAAAAGACCTAGTTTAAGTGTAAGTTGGTTTTGCCCAACTGCGGTGAAGAAGCATCATGAATGCGACATCAGTCTCAGCATATATATATTGTTTTGATTTATATATTCAGCACTTGACCAGTATACAACTGGCAAAGTACCATGGATGAATAAAATGATAACATAGAGGAAAAAAGCAGTCAAAAAAGGAAAGTCACACAGCACTTTCGCCACCGAGTGAGGTTCTGGGTCATACTGGATGGCGTTTCCAAGAAGGTATCATTAGGGTCCTTGGGTCTCCACTCGGGAATCAGAAACGCCCAACTGCGCCGTCAGTACCTTAATACCGCGAGCCCAAGTTTCGCGTTGACCACCTCCCTGATTCCAATCAACATCAGTACGCACAGAGAGCGAGGCGGGGCAACCGGTGAGCAGGCATATGAAGCCCATGCCTAAGTCATCGAAATTTGCGCATGGAAATGAATCAACTCTGTGGTCGGCAAAATTAGTGTGAATTAAAAATCCAACGGCGCAAGCCCGAAATCACTATTATGATACTGCCAACGTACAACAGCGATGATTCGAGGCAGCGTTGATAGAAACGATATCTGGACATCGCTTGCGCGAATGGGCTAGGTCTCACAGCCTTACAGGAGCATTGTCCGTACTGCAGAGTTGCAGGGTCGCCTTTCCAGTGAAGAGTTGAGGAAACACGGGCAACATAACTAACAGACGTTGACAAAGGCAATTCTCGCTTTGGGGATAAGCACTGAGTTCTTATCCATTAAGCTGGCCACGCTAATACAGCTTTCAAAATAAACAAACTTGTCGGTTACTACGAATTAAGAACAGAGAAGGCCTGAGTGAAGGAGCAGTGTCTAACCAGTTATATTTTGAAGCAGCCAAATTAAATTCCGAAGTGTGGCAGACAAATCCAGCCTGCGAAGAGGAGCAGGATTGCGTATGGCTACCGCATTCTAGCATGCGGCCTGAGGGCGAATAACAGATTGCCTAGAGGATTCTGATAAAGTTTTCGGGTACTCCCATTATCAGTAAGCAGCTTAGTTTGGCGATGGAACTAATTAAAATACTCATGACCAAAACTACTGGGTGATTTGGAAAATGCATCCGAAACTAGGAGCGGCTGCACTCACCTGCTGACGTTCCACGGCACGCTGAATTGCCCACTGTCCAATGGCGCAAATTGCTTTGTCGAACGTGTCAGCTGGGGTGGGATGGGACACACTGGCGGGACCTGTGTATCTACGATCGCAGGGCAGACCAAGGGAATCGAGGCGGTTCGACTGTGAAAAGTAAGTGTTAGCCCAACACCACAGCCGCACTGGACGGTTGGTAAATGACTCTCAAACAGGTGAAAAAGTCAGTCGAAGGGATCCCTGCGAGGTGGTTAGTGGCTCGCTGTTTTAGCAATAGAGCAGGAGCTTACACCCGTGTCGTCGATGTGTCCGCAACAGCAGTCACGGAATGTGCCGGTGCATCAGCGCGTGATCATTGTGGAGCTGTATGATGAGTTTGGGTTCAACGCGCAGAAACCGCAAGGTGCTACAACACTGTGCACCGCGTTACGCGTTCCATTAATGAGCGGTAGGTGCGTCGAATGGTGAAGAAATTTGCAGAAACTGGCAGCGTTTGCAACATCAAACAAACCGAATGGCCCCGCACTGTCACGGATGAAGTATCAGCTTGCGCGGTTGTGCAAAACGTATGCAGTGAAAGCCATCTCAGCATTCGGCAACGCGCACAACATTGTGAAACCACACGGTATGCTGCGCAGCGGATATTGAAGGAAAAAAATTCCGACGGTACAGTGCACAGCAGGTGCAAGTGTTGAACACGTGCGACTCACAGAAGCGACTGGAATTCGCCAGTTGGTTTTTAAACAGCTTGAACGTACATTCGATTGTGTTCACCGATGAGGCATATGGTTTTCCGTCTGCATGGCGAAGATACGCAGAATATTTGGGCAAGCACTAACCCACGCTTCACGTGTGCAACCTAGTGCGAAGCTCATGGCCTGGGATAGGTTGACGGATCGAAAAATCAATGGGCCCTTCTTCTTTTCCAGGAATGTGTCCGGTAGGTTGTTGTTGTTTAACAGTACTAAGGTCTGACATTTCTTAGCATCCTCGTACATGGAAATGCTGCAGACCAGCGTCATTTCGCAGCTGCAGTCCGAAGGGTTACTGAATAACGTTTGGTGACAGCAAGATATCGCACCTGCGCATTAGGAGAAAACGGATTGTGCCTATCTGAACGAGATTTTCGGTGGACGTTGGATCGTTCGCCGATGACCGATAGAGTGGTCTGCGCGGTCACTGGATCTGATTCCCATGGATATTTTCCTATGGGGAGATTTGAAGCGTAGAGTTTATGAAACAAAACCCAACAGCCTGGATGAGCTGAGAAAACATTGTGAACGAATGTAGCCAGGTTTCCTTGGAGACATTGCAGAAATTGGCTGCCAACACCATCAGGCGAATGCTGCTCTGCAGCCAAAACGATGGAGGGCACTTCGAACACCTAATTCGTTGATATTTACTGACATTTTACACATTACATGTAAATATAAGTAATGAAATAAATAAATGTAAATTCTTGATTGCACATGACAAATACCATGGAAGGCACGATCAATTTGTACAACAAGCAATTGTCGGACTGTGAGGGCAATAGTTGCATTCATGACTAAATTGGTGTGCTGTCTAATAGTGCACTAGTGCGTCGCGGCAGACGGAAATCTAAGAGTATTGTCAAATCAAGGATTCCCTTTTATGCACCCGTGAAGGGTGAATTTTCAGCTGTAACACACACGCAATGGAAACGGTAAAACGAACAAGACTGCAAACTTAGAAAGTGCTCCTGGCAGTATAATTCCTCTTAGCAGCGAAAGCAGCCTAGTAAAAGCTTCCGGGTTTGCTAGAAGCCAGTCATGAGGCTAAAACAGCTTTTGTCGCGATTGTCTTTTGCCATGTATTGCGATAGCAACCGGCATTCATCGAACGGCCATTGCATAGGGCCAGGCTGTTCTTCTCAAATGCAAGAACAGCGAGCCACTGACCACCTCGCAGGGATCCCTTCAACTGGCTTCTTCATCTGTGTAAAAGCCGTCTACCAATCGATCGAAGCATGACACGTCCAGTGCGGCTTCGGTGTTCGACTAACACTTACATTTCACAGCAGAACGGCCTCGGTTAATTTGGTCTGATACACACACAGGTCCCGCCACTGTGTCCCATGCCACCCCCGCCGACACGTTCGGCAAAGCAATTTGCGCCATTGGACAGTGGGCAATTCAGCGTGCCGGGGAACCTCAGCACTTGAGTGCAGCCGCTCCTAGTTTCGGATGCAATTTCCAAAACACCCTATATTTAAGCACCTTAGCATTTCGAAACTTCCCCAGGCAGTGCATGTGCGCGTGGGTGTGATTTGGGCTTTCACTTCACTGCGCTCATTATCCCATGCTGTCTGATCAGGACACCGAGTTGGAATGCAGTGCATACTGCCGGCTGCCTACCCACCAAACGCTTGTACACATGCATGACAAATGGGTCTTACTTCATCGTTCAGTACTTGTTTCTGATTTCTCTGTCAACTTAATCAAAGGGACCACCTACGTATAAATAGTAAATGATAGTGGGCCGAGCAAAAGGTCGACGGGGCTCGAACACCTGGGAGATCGTAAAGATGTGATCAATACAGCTCCGACTTGAGCAAAACCCATGCTGCGCTTCACGTGAACGATCGAACTTCCGTAAGAGTAGAAAGGAGTGCACATTTGGCACAACATATAGGATGCCGATCCCTAGGTCCTTGGTGCAATTCGTTCGGTCACATCTTTTGAAGATGCACACGATGTCCACTAAGCACCATTCAGATGGGATGACTGCTGTTGTCCAGATATCTTGAAGGTGGGTTGTTAATTCAGAAGAGGCAGGCACCCATTGTTGTAAAGAGTCAGGGGTATTTCATCCGAACCGGGGATTTATAATGCTTCGGAAGGCGAGGCTAATACAAAAGTTCAGCCTCGGATGGCGCAGTTATTCACACATTAGGAGAGTCATGGACGCTAGAATTGGAACACGATGGCAGCAGCGACCAGTTGAATGGTTGTGGAAAGTGCTCACCAAATCAGCAAAGTCTGTGTGATAGGCATCCAGCGGATCCCAACCGGTCTCTGCAATCACACTCCCAGGCTGGAGTTGCACCCCACTGCCTTTCGGGTCAGGTTATTGAGCCCCTCAAGCGAACGTCCAACTCCCCCACTCCCTTGTGGGTCAGATTGTTGAGTCAAAGATTAGAGGTAGGGCATCTCGAACTAAAACCCCTCTCTCGAAATGGACAGCCGGGAAGTATCATCTGCCATCTCAATGCTTTCTTCCTATTTTTCTCTCCGCTGTCAATTCTTTTCTTCCCGCCTATTGAGCAAGAACCTGCCGCTGACCTCGCGGCTGATGTCATTGATACATGTAGCTAGTCCATTTCATTTCGCATTGGTTCATTTAACGCCTACACTCTAGATCAGATCGGTCAGCAGGTAGCGCTAACTCTTACTCTTCACTTTATTGGTGTTGATGTGTGCTGTGCTTCCGAAACACCCATACAAGTTAACAGCGTCATGGCTAATATTCGACACCTTGGTTCTGAATCTGACGATAATGGCCACACTCCTCGCGTCTCTAACGAAAGTGAGTAAATGGCTCAAGATATTTACAGTGTTGTTATCGCCCTTAGAGACATGACGAAGGTAATTTACTCGACTGGGTACGGGTGAACAGCTGCGTAGTGGCGGTTCGACTTCGAACCTGTATTGGAGTTAATAAGTACCGTATGAAGTCAAGGTGCTATTTCATCACCTCCGCTTATGCTCCCAATGAATGCAGTTTGGAGTGTACCAAAGATGATTTCTACTACCAACCTTGGTCCCTTCTCCGCATGGAGTAGAATAATGACATCGTGATTGTTGCTGGTGACTTGAATGCCCAAGTAAGTCGTCGTTCAGGTTCAGAACAACACCTTAGAGCCCGCTCCGGAGTCGATGCATGCCGAACAAACAATGGTGATCGATCCCGCAAATATGCGCCGACCACAATCTTCATACTAGCAGCACTGCTTTCAAGTAGAAAAGTACACACCGCGTCACCTGGCGCCCACCGAATCCCACAATGACCTGGAGCCAAATGGACCATATTGCCATCAGCTACAAGTGGCGCACATCAGTCCAAGACAGTCGGTCAAGTTAAATTCCGACCATGCTCTAGAATGTGTATGCCTAGAGCTCACCTTACTCGTTTCAAAGAAGCACCTACCTTCTAAACTACTTATACGTAACTTGAACTCGCAGTCTGCGATTCAACAAGATCATAACGAACTGGCCAATTTTCAGCGATGAATGACGTGAGCCGAACGCTGATGGGATCGTCTCAAGTGTGCCATGAAGAATACCTTTGACGCTTGCAGTGCACACAACTTAAGATGTCGTAACTGTGAATGGATCTCGGAAGCATCGATCAGTTTGATCAGAGCGTGTAAACGGGTTCCAATGGGCACCGAGTTTCAGCGTATCCGTAACTCCCAGAAACGACGTCTGACAAGCAGTCTTCGGATTGACCGGGAACGTTGGTAGATGGTAACGGCCTGTGAGATGGTGAAAGTCAGTGTTAATGGTAACAGTCGAGTGCTATTCTAGCTCATCCGGAACACGCGTCCGCGAAAGCCAACAGTTGACGAGACAATGGCGGAGAAAGATAGACAGTTGATTCATTCCCAACCTCGTCGTCAAACCCGTTGGGCGGAACAATTTGAAGAGCAGTTCCGCAGGCCTGCTGCGACACTGTCGCTTGCCGACGTGAGAAGTACATGTCACAACTCCAAGTATGGAAGTACGCTGCATGAGCTCTCCGTGTTGAAACGAAACGACGACGATCCTCCTTCATCTTTTATGACAGATGGAGGTGACTTTGCTAACTAGGCTTTCCTCTTTATGTAACACGATTTGGGACAATGGCGACTGTCGTGTGTCGTGGTCACCCTCAAGAAGGGTCAGCGTACTCTGTGCGAAAATCATCGAGACATTATCCATCTTTCCACTGCTTCCAAACCTAGAACGGTTACCAGTTTTTGACGACTTACTGGTCTACGTTAGAGTCTAATCATTGAAAGACAGGCTGGCTTCCGATGTGATCGTGGTTGAATCGACTATATATTTACGCGCTGACAAGTGTTAGAGTAGAGACACGCAAACGACGGACTGTGGTGGTTTTACTTGACTAGAAAGCTGCCTTCGACTCCGTTGAGGGAGTCGGCCTGCAGCACTGCCTATTCGTGAAAGGCTTGCCAGCTAAACTTGCCATTCTGGAGTCTCTCTACCGTGACTTTCGGGGACAGGTAATAGTTTATCGAAAACTGTCTTCTGAGCTCCACACAACAAGTGGGTTCCGTCAGGGATATCCTATATCACCTTTCCTCTTAAACTTTGTGAACGAAGTAATCATATATGATACCGGACTTTCAAGGTCTTCTGAAGTGGAAATCCCGACAGGTTACTGACTGACAAATCTTGAGATGCGGAGAGCCCTCCTTAGGTTTGATGCCATGGCTATACAAGCAATACTAGAAAGGATTATGCGCAGCGCTGCAAGCCTCGGCATGCGCTTTACACCTTCAGAATGTAAGGTGTTGTTAGAGGACTAAACCAATATGTCAAAGGTTCTGACTATCAGTGAATAGACGTTAGAAGCGGTGGATGGGTTCACCTACGTCGGTGACTGTGACACCACTGGTAGTCACATCACAAGGCTCGTGTGGCTTTTCAGAAACTCAACAATCCGTGGAGACTGCGAGATATCAGGTTGTCATTGAAGGATAGGGTGCACGACACTGCGATAATGCCGGTGTTACTGTATGAATCAGAGACCTAGCCAGTTTGCAGTGGACATTAAACGCTTGACCGGCGCTTGCGGAGTACTGTTCACGTCTGGTGGGAACACCGAGTGAGCAATGCTGAGGTCGGCCTGTTAGTTTTTGGCAAGAAGTGTTCTGGTGCCTCACTCGAGTGTCTATTGAATCTTTATCGCTTACGTAGGCTAGGCTATGTCATCTGTATGCTCGTGGACCGCTTTCCTCGAGGTGCATTATACGCCGCGAGGTGGTAACTCCATGACGGCATACAGGCATGATGAAATTCATTGAGACTTGGTCAATCAGTTGCATTCCGTCTTCGTGGATAGGGACCTCGGGATGGTACACCCTAGTGGTTGGAGGCCCTACCAGACATGGCACAGTCGCGCAGTCAGTGGCATTCTTACATTCGGTTTAATGCATCAGCTGCTTACCCTCATTCCATCATGATTAGTTGTGCGTTTTTCTGTCATGATTTTAGTTTATTTCCATTCCATTTGAATTCAGCCTACTTTTCTTGCTGTCGTCATTTATTGTTATCCTGGCGACGTGAGTCGTGGTAACTGGATCCACCGCAATTCAGTGCCCGGACCATATTGTCTTAACTAAACTAAACAAACAGACAGCGTTTAGCATCCTCGCAGCCGGATGATCGTACGGAGCATTGTAACGGAATTTCGCAGAGTCGACTGTTAACTACGATCCAGTCAAATGGCGCTGCTTCTGCGCGCACTTAACGCAATTCCCACGCCGGCTTGTTACGAGGCTACAGCAGTTATGTCTCTGGACAAGTGTAATGTAAACGTGCTATGGGAGCACGCGGGTGATGTCAGTCGTAGGGTTGTGCTGGAGTACTTCAAATGGGTTTCAGAGAAGCAACAAATATGCATGGTGCGGTTTTTAAGAGTGTAGGCAAGAGCTGCCTGCGGCCCTATCAGCACGAGCTTTCGAACATTGTAGGTGGCCAAACTGAATTGAGAACTGAGGGCTAGTAACATCCGGCATTCACGACTGGACGACACAAGGTCAGTCTTGAATTGCTTCCTGATACGGTTAGAACTGTCGCAGAAGACGATGCATGGGGTTCAGGATTTGAGAGATTGCAAAATATGAGGTACATAAATAAATAGTATATTTTTCAAATGCGCCAGATACAGACCAACTAGGTAGTCAGTTCAATATCAAAAGTGTTATCGCATAAAACAGTTCAGTTTAATTGGGGAGATACCCAAACGAATTTTCAGAGTAGTCGACCAGTTAAATGTATTAGAAAAGCAGAGTTGACAGTAAAAATAAGCAGAAACACAGCCAAAAGTCCGATTGAAGTAATATAACCAACCAGGGAAACGTCTCTCCTAATAACAACAGTGATCGAAAAGAGTCCTTTGGAGCGCCCTGAATGAACGTTTTGGATGAACCTGGCCGTAAAACAGTTGGACACACATGGGGGGAAATTCGGTCACCCAAACATTTTTCCAGCACATCTTTAACAAACTTCGTAAATGCATTTTAACGGGTTGCAAATACCACCAAAAATAAACGGAATTCGATTCCCAAATTGTAATGACCCCATACTATCGCCGTAAGGCTCGTCTTTTTGAATGACCGAAGTTCGCCCCAAATGTATCAAACTGAGACGACCATGAGTAAAAACTGCTAACCAGCGCGCTCCAAGGGTCACGCGCCTTGACTATAATAATCACTTTACTAAAAAGAAAAGCTTTATAGACAAAGAACGGTGGTGTTAAAGATGTATAATAATATTTGACAATATCCCTGGATATGTTACCCCATTTATTTCCATATTCACATTCTAAAATTGCGAGTGACCAAAAGCACACAGATCAGAGGAGAAATGGCTGTCCAGCTATCCAAACAGGGCGGTAATTCCACGCCCATCTAGAAATGTGTCGGTGCGGCTTCAAGATAGGTAAGCCATTACCACATTACCATCGTAGTTATATGCACACAGAATGAGCATACAAAACATCTAGCGCGTTCTATCAGTCCATTCCATCAAGTCAAGAACTTGTATTACTCGTCAAAGCAACTCAGGCAATCTGCCTTGCGTGGGGGGACTGAAAAACATGGAAGCATATGTCATTATGAGATCGGCCTAGTAGAGGCCAACAAGAAAAACTCAGGAATCTGATGAAAATACAAGATTAACAAAAAATAAAAAATTTAAATAAAGTAAGAAACATAACCCAAAAAGCTGACTGATAAGATTAGTATATAGAGGATAAAAATATTCGAAAATTATTCCCAATCAGCCGAAAATAAACAACTGCGCAAAGCACATTCTCTTCGATATATCAATTCAGGCCTCTACAATTGTAACAAAATTATTACGCAAATAAGATCGCGAAAGCTTCGTCACAGATGGATAAATGAACATAGAGGAAATAGCACTTATGTACAGCAGTATGAAATATCAATCAATAGTTTGTTCAATCAGACCAGGCAGCATACACACATGATCAACACTGAATAATTAGCGATAGGACGAGTTCACGGCCAAGGTAAACGCAAAACTTGTAACAGAGCACGGTGTTTACACAGCTCTGCTTTCAACACCCTGATTGCGATGGCTTCTGTGATGAACAACAGATGCTTAAGCTTCTTTGGAGAGCGTCTAGAGATGGTATAAACTACTCTAAAACACTCATCCATCCGAACTTGCTGTCCAGTTTCCATTAAGTGCTGCAGTACGGAACTGTTGACGCTCTTCACGGTACCTTTCCGAAGTAAAGCAGGACAGTGTTCAGCAATCCGTTTGAACAATCACCTGGTCGTGCGTCCAAGATACCTTATACCACAGGTGCAAGTGGATTAATATAAGATAAAGGATTTGGACCGGACCGGTAGCTTGTTCTTAAGCTACTGAAGGATCAAAAGTCTCGTCTTGGCAAGTAACGTTAGCTTAGCAGCTGGGTACGTCTAGGCCACTGCGGCTGAAAAATTTTATTCAACATTTTGAAATCAGTGTCACTTTTTAAAGGGACTTTAAGGTAGACATCCTATTTCGGCACTGTAACGATGGATTTGGCAGCATCAGGTGGAATGGAATGCTTCTTAATGAATAAAGTAAGATACACATTTTCTTGCAGAGTGTTGATGATGAGCAATGTTTCTATTTCCAGCGTTTCACGGCTGCAGATGGCTCTTGCGCGATTGTACGGACAACGAACTGTATTCTGCTTGTATCTCGGCCCATAGCCTAGAAGTAACGAGCTTGTCTCGTAATCTTGCGGCGCGGATTCCAATTCGCGAACGGGTGGGCGTCGTCGCGGTATACTCAGACCGCGTGCGGCTGGTGGTGCTCGCACGGCAGCGAAGCGTCATTATGGCGTACAGCTGACACATTATCATTTTATTGTCTCAGAGGTACAAACCTGAAAACGTGGGTGTTTAGAGTCACCCACCCCACTTTGAGGAAGACACTTATTCCGATTGTTTCGTCCACACGCCTGCGCAATAGAACGTCTAGGAAGTCGAGGCAGCCATCATTTTCGACTTCACTAGGGAATTTCAATGAAGTATGCTGCTACAGCAGTCAATGATATTGATTAGTTAGTTTAACCACATCGCGTTCTAATTCGTTTTCTTCGAACTGACCAATCAATAGTCCCTCACTAATGCTTTAACTCGTGTGTCATGTGAGCCATGTCGCACTGCCTCGTCTGATATAGTTCGTTTCGTACTGCGACTTGTTTTTGCCTGACTGCGGTCTGGGGGCGTGTTTTGCTTTCATTCGTTACTACGTATTACTGGCGATGGGATCCAGATAAACAGCATCATTAATCCATCTGCTAACTTTTGATCTTCCACTGAGGACAAACCGACCTTATCAAACTGGATGAGGTGGAAGAAATCATTTATTAACTACCTGGAACTACTGCCTGTTTTGAATCCTATGATTTCACTTTCGGAGTCCCACAAAATACGACTATTCAGACAAGTGCTGGGAGATGAAGGCCAGCGACATTATGATGCACTACATGTAGAAAATTGTGACACTATTACATCGGTCTTGGATAAATATACCACACTGGGGGAAATGAAACGAAATGTTTGTACTGCGAGACACTGCTTTGCAAAGTTTGTACAGAAACCGAAGGAGAGCGTCAAAGACTTCGTTGCACACATCCATCAACTTAATCCCGAGTGTAAATACAGTGACATTGCGCCCATGTTTGAAGAACAAATGAAAATACAGTGCTTAATTGCGGGGATTTTGGACGTAAGTGCACGAGAAAAATTGCTAGCTTTGAACAAGTCAGATACCACGTGGGAGAATTCTTGTCTAATCGTTCGCCAAAGGGTGAATATCTCGCACCAGCTACGTGAATTCACTGCCCATCCAGTCGTCGATGCTGTACACGCAGTTTCTAAGCTACGGACTCCAGGTGAACCTTGAAAACATTTCGTGTGCTATCGTTGCGGGATGCAACATGCTCGTGTTTCTGAGTGTCGCCACAAAGAAAGCACCTGCCGAAAACGTGGTAAAATAGGCCATCTAGCCCGAGTGTGCAGATCGGAACCCGCCCCACCAATCAAATCTCACTCAATCGAGGCGCCATAATAAGCTGCCGCTTACGGAGAAAAACGTTCTGGAAGATCGAGTTAATGATATAAATTTCGTCCACTTGAATACCGTATCACCCAACAAATGCCCTCCATATACGATTCCTTTGATGATGGAGAATGTACCGATCGATTTGGAACTGGACACGGACTGCAGTTAACAGTATAAACAGTGATTCAATTAAAAGTCTGCCGCCCTTACAAACATGTGACTCCAAATTGTAAACCTACACGGGAGATCCGATTAGGGTCTTGGGAAAGTGCATGGTTAAAGTCAGGCACAGAGAGCGGGAATGAACTTTACCTTTGATCGTGATACCAGGGAAAAGACCAAATCGCTTGGGCAGAAATTGGATCCGATACTTCCCAGAAACGATGCAGATTAATGAGGTCGTGAACAATGACAGCAGTCTAAAGGATCTGTTGAACCAAATTTTCTTCTTTATTTGAAAATAAGTTGGGAAAGCCGAAAAATTTCAAAGGTTCCAGCAATCTACGGGAGAACATCAATGCCAAGTTTTTACAAAGCACGAACATTAAGGTACGCTGTGTCCGAAAGTTGAAGTAGAACTACAACGGCTACAATCCGAAGGCGTAACCGTGCCCGTACAACACTCGGATTGGGGTACCCCAATTGTTTTTGTACTCAAACACCACGGTACCGTTCGTATCTGTGGAGACTATAAGTTAATTGTCAATCAAGCTATCAAGGTGGAAAGGCATCCTTTGCCTCGCATCGAAGGTTTGTGCGCTACGTTATCCAGTGGTCAGAAATTTTCTAAGCTTCATCTTAGTCACGCATATTCTCAAGCTGAACATGATGAGGACTCACGCGAAGTAACCACCATAAATAAACATCTTGGACTATTTCAATATACCCGTCTTCCTTGCGGAATAAACTCCGCCCCCAGCATCTTCCATCGGATTGTGCACGACATCGTGAAGGACATACCCTTTATTTGTGCTTATTTGGATGACATCCTGGTTTCTGGTCGAAGTGATGCTGAAGATTTAATGACACTTCGGAAGATGTTGGGACCTTTGTAATCGAATTGATTGAAACTGAAGAAATCTAAATGCGACTTTTTGAATCTGGTTGTTATCTTGGCTACAAACTTGATAAGAGAGATCTGCATGCTTTGGAGGTACCGCAGCCTAAGAATGTTGATGAACTCCGATCATTCTTAGGAATTTTATCACACTATCGTCGTTTTTACCGGGGACATCAACTATTTTAGTTCCTTTGAATGCACTGCTACATAAAAACACCCCGTGGATGTGGAAGGATGAGCATCAGTCCGCTTTCATTCGTGCTAAAAACTGTTTAGCATCAGCGCCAGTTTTAATTTATTACGATAGAAAAATGCCTCTGATTCTTCAGGTTGATGCTTCTCCATACGGAGCTGGAGTGGTTTGGTGTCATAAAATGCCAAATGGCGCAATCCATCCGATTGCTTTCGCTTCGCATGCCTTACAACCGGCTGAAAAAAATTACTCACAACTTGATTGAGAGGCCATATCAGTTATCTTTGGTGTCAAGAAATTGTACCAGTACATTCGGGGCAGTCATTTGGACATCCAAACTGATCACAAACAGTTGATATCCTTATTGGGTGAATCCAAGTGGATACATCAAATGTTTTCACCTAGAATGCAACGATGGGCGCTACCCCTTAGTGCGTATGAACACAAAATCCCTTACAGCCCAGGCTCTAACAATTGTACGGCGGATGCTCTGAGTCGATTATTGCATGTGACCCCGGGAGGGCCAATAGATGAACCGGTGAAGTTGATTAATTTGATGCAGTAACTTGACACTACTCTCTTGACAAGTGGCGTCATACATCGATGGACCGATCGGGATCCCAAACTAGCCTCCGTGATACGTTGCGCGAAACTGAGCTGACCTATTAGAATTCTGGCTGAGTTGAAACCTCTTTGGCTTCGGAAAAATGAGCTGAATATACACGATGGTTGCCTATTTGGGAGCTCACATTTGATTCCACCGTCCAAAACGCGCTCCTTCATTCCAAATCGGCTTCACAATGGACATCCAGGCGTTGCCCGGATAAAAGCCGTTGCACGCGGCTATTGCTGGAGGCACGGCTTAGATGCCGAAATTGAAAACTATCTGAAAACATGTGACTGCCAACAATATCAATCGAATAAACCTCCAGGTCCAATACATCCTTGGCGTTGGCCTGAAAGGCCATGGCAGCGTATCCATGCAGACTATTTTAATCCCTTGAGCGGAACATTTCTCCTGTTGATAGTTGACGCCTATACGAAATGGATCGAAGTTTATCCAGTGTCTCATCCCACAGCTACAACAACCACTTCAAAAATGCGACCATCGGTTTTCGGAATACCTGAAACTGATTGTACAGAGAATGTGTCCTGTTTTACCAATAAGAAGTTTGAGAGTTTTATGCAGAGCAATAGCACTCAACAGATGCTTACAGCCTCATATCATCCTGAGTCAAACGGATTAGCCGCAAGTGCGATGCAGACGGTGAAAAGAGGCCTGCTAAAGCCGTTATCGAGAACCGTACAAACGCGATTAGCTCTGAGACAATAAAATGACAATGAGTCAGCTGTACGCCATAATGACGCTTCGCTGCCGTGCGAGCACCACCAGCCGCACGCGGTCTGAGTATACCGCGACGACGCCCACCCGTTCGCGAATTCGAACCCGCGCCGCAAGATTACGAGACAAGCTCGTTACTTCTTGGCTATGGGCCGAGATACAAGCGGAATATAGTTCGTTGTCCGTACAATCGCGCAAGAGCCATCTGCAGCCGTGAAACGCTGGAAATAGAAACATTGCTCATCATCAACACTCTGCAAGAAAATGTGTATCTTACTTTATTCATTAAGAAGCATTCCATTCCACCTGATGCTGCCAAATCCATCGTTACAGTGCCGAAATAGGATGTCTACCTTAAAGTCCCTTTAAAAGGTGACACTGCTTTCAAAATGTTGAATAAAAACTTTCAGCCGCAGTGGCCTAGACGTACCCAGCTGCTAAGCTAACACTACTTGCCAAGACGAGACTTTTGATTCTTCAGTAGCTAAAGAACAAGCTACCGGTCCGGTCCAAATCCTTCATCTTATATTAATCCACTTGCACCTGTGGTATAAGGTATCTTGGACGCACGACCAGGTGATTGTTCAAACGGATTGCTGAACACTGTCCTGCTTTACTTCGGAAAGGTACCGTGAAGAGCGTCAACAGTTCCGTACTGCAGCACTTAATGGAAACTGGACAGCAAGTTCGGATGGATGAGTGTTTTAGAGTAGTTTATACCATCTCTAGACGCTCTCCAAAGAAGCTTAAGCATCTGTTGTTCATCACAGAAGCCATCGCAATCAGGGTGTTGAAAGCAGAGCTGTGTAAAAACCGTGCTCTGTTACAAGTTTTGCGTTTACCTTGGCCGTGAACTCGTCCTATCGCTAATTATTCAGTGTTGATCATGTGTGTATGCTGCCTGGTCTGATTGAACAAACTATTGATTGATATTTCATACTTATGCACATAAGTGCTATTTCCTCTATGTTCATTTATCCATCTGTGACGAAACTTCTAAGTAATAATTTTGTGTTACAATTGTAGAGGCCTGAATCGATTTGTCGAAAAGTACATCCTTCGCGCAATTGTTAAATAAATAGTCGTTCAAAATATCTGTAAACAAGGCGAATTTCAGAGATTTTGTAGAGATCTTTCAGTTACAAGCAGCTGAGGAGTGGAGATGGAAACTGATTTCTTGACGCACGGAGAACTGATAGGTTAAGACGAATTTCGACGATCAATTGTGAAGACAAATTCGCGTTTTGGTTAGCTTAAACTTTAGACAGCCGATGTCACAACAAGCAGGGGTGGATCAGGCGATAAAGCGGAACCATGCTTTATCTATCGCAAAGCATCTTGTGATGAATGGTCATCACGTAGACGTATCGACCATATTCAAAATACTCCTGCGGGATAGGAATTGAAAACGGTTGGCTAGGGGAGAGGCACTCTTGATCACGCGAAATTGTCCAACCCTGTGTGCACAGAAACAATTAAGCCAATCTATTAGATTGGCATGACATTGATTCTTTGGTTGCATCCTGTCCACAAATATTAGTTTTACGTATACTCATTCATTTACATATAGCATGTATTGCGTGTGCGACTAAGAACAATCGAAATGTTAAGATCTCGCAACATTTGTCTTCTTTCTGTACTAATAAATTGGCTAAATGGGACGCAATGTTTTAAATTCCTTAAACGAGTACTTATAGTTTTCATACTAAGGAAATATTGAGGCCGTTGATCATAGCCTAAAGTTTCCGAAAAGTGCTATTGAAACAGCCATTAAGGTGTTCAGCGCGTTTAACAAATTGATTACAGATGGTTCATTTATACTTGTGGTGACAACATGAGTGTAGGAGTGATTGCAGGAGCCGATTGAAAGAAAACCTAAGGATGGATATCGTCAGCCGCTACTCCGTCCTTTAGATAAACGTATGGTGCTATGAACCCATTTGCTGCTGGCGTTCTTCTTTAATGGCAGCGTCTAAGATGTGACTTAAGCAGTGAACTAATTCGGACGAACTTGGATTGGTTGAAATGATTTCAAAATAATAAGAATTCGTGTGTTTACTAAAAAGCAATCAAACATTAATTCAGCTCCTTTTTAGAAAGCACTATTATCGTTGTTCCCA